>VZRO01000860.1:213692-250155 GCA_013397915.1 Daphoenositta chrysoptera
TGCAGTAGGATGCAGCGGAATGCAGCAGGATGCAGCGGGATGGAAACAGGAGTGTTCTTGCCCCTCAGCTCCTCAGGAGCAGCGCTTTGGCACCTGAGACTCACCTGCTTCTTGAGTGCAGCTTTTTCATTTATGTGACCCCATGTGACAGCTCCTTCTCACGAGATTTCCCCTAACTTGATTTGCTGAATCTGAACTCCAGTTCAGAAGGAGCCAGTGCTCCTTCCCAAAACCAGGGGAGGGAGATCCATCGTGTGCTGCTGAGGGGAAGAGAGGCAGGGCTGGGACTGTGCTGTACGAAAATCTTCAGCTAAACCATGATCTTCCATATACGATTGCCTACGCTTAGCCTATTCAAGGAAGTATTTGGGAAAATACCTAAGAGGATTTTTGCTTTCAGATTAAGTGATTTCTAGATGATTTTACCCATAGTAAATCAGCAGGGGGTGAGTTTAGCTGCATTTTGCCTACTCCAGAGGAAGAGAGGCTCACTCTTCTGAAAATCATCCACTAAATTAATGAAGACATGAATCTACATTAGGCTGAACCTATTTAGCTTATTAAAGCCTCTCTCAGATCATTTCCCTCTGTGTGTGTCTCTACATCACAGGCTCTTCTGTTTGTAATTTCCAAAGTTAAAAAAAAGAGAGAGATTTAATCTTTTTTAGGGGTTACCCTCAGCTTTTAGTAGTCAGAAGCAATATGTACAGTAGTCAGCCTAAAATCCCATAGCAAGATTAAAGACCGTGCTGTATGCAATTATTACAATGATAACAAATTTTACCTTACTCATCAAGAATAATCTGAGGTGTGTGCCCCGGTTAGAAAGGAAGGAAGAACCTAAATGTGATGCCAATTTATGTTCTTCTGTGTTGGACTTATTACTGGAATCTTTGTTTTATAAAATTTGGCTAGGATCATTCTTACTCTCCTGAGGGAAATAAAATCTTTTGTCAATGCCAGTTTCTTTGACTCCCATTGTTTTCACTGTCTTTGGGAACAGATCCTTATTTTTTCTTTATTTTTTAATTCTCTTTTACATCCTCCTATCTAGTGAATAGTCTGATGCAAGAAATCAGCAAAGAAGGGAAACTGTATTGATGGAAAATAAGGAAGTTATAAAAAAATTAAAGAGGCCATTTCAGGAGAAAGCAGAACAATTTTCTGTAGAATGAAGATGCACACTCTTCTTTTACTCTGAAAGACACTCAGAATTCTTCTGCTCTTATTGGGCTGAGGTTGCCAAAAACTCCTATATAGTTTTTG
This sequence comes from Daphoenositta chrysoptera, assembly GCA_013397915.1. Classification (NCBI taxonomy): domain Eukaryota; kingdom Metazoa; phylum Chordata; class Aves; order Passeriformes; genus Daphoenositta; species Daphoenositta chrysoptera. Next base: position 214,959 of record VZRO01000860.1, read on the forward strand.
TGTGTTGAAGTAGGAGAAAAAGGGAAAAAATTACTAAATGACACACATTGTGGTCTGTGGTTCAGTCGTGCAGCCTCTCACACCTCTCTCCTCACAGAGAGGACACAGTGGACATATCTGTGGACAAACTTGCCTTCCAGCCCACAGAAGACCCACAAGGAAAACAGAGCCTTTCCCAGTCAGAATAACAACTTCAGCATCGCAATTAACTCCAATTAACCACGTACTCACAAAACAGATTTTTTGAATTTACACTGTCAGCAAATTACGTTCCTTTCAGAAACTTCTGGGTGAAAAAATATAACGTTCTTTTGCCTTCATTCAGCACCTGGTGCCCATGGGTTGGAGAGAATTTTAAAAATGAGCTATCATAAATCCTCCAGCCCTACAAATTCCAGTGGGTGGAGAGTGGCTTTTAGCCAGGAGTCCAAAGACCACTGGCAGTGGTGGGGATGCTCCAGCCCTGCAGAGCCGCCCATCTCACCCCGAAGAGGGATGGGGTGTCCCTGGTCCTGCTGCTGCAGGAACTCCTGGGGGATTCTGTGGGGTCCTGGTGCAGAGCATGGACCCCCAGCCGTGGAGGAAGGTCCTTGGCTGTGGTCCTTCCACAGCACTTCGTGTTTAGTGACCTTGCTTTGATAACTTCTTACTTGGTTTTACTTTGCTTTTTTTTTTCGTTTTTCCCCAGCTACACTTCTGTCAAATCCCAGTTTCAACATGAATTTTGCACCAAACTGAGTGAAAGCACCCAGATAATCTATTTGTAATAAAATACTTTTCCCTCGCTTTAGTAAACTTAGTGCTTCCCTGTAAAAACAAACTCTTTAGTTATTCAGGTGTGACTAGTCACCGTATTAAATCACCATATTACCTCCTCAGTGTAATAATACATTTATTTAAAATTGCATTTTAGAATAACTCTTCTCTTGCTGACATTTAATTTTGCACAGGAGTAACACTATCATAAAAGAACACAGGTGTAAAAATATTACATTTTTAGTAATTATGCACTGTCCATTACTACTAAAAACTAGTAAAACTATCAATATTTCTCAAAATTGCCTGGAATGACTAAGTTTAAACATTTAAGAGGAATCATTTAAGAGCTATGTTACAGCATAAATGTGTGCCAGCTACACTTGACCACTTGCTGAGGTATTTTTTAAAGTCAAATTAAAACTTTTTCCCAGGTAACCAGCATATTTTAACATTAACATTGCTAAGCCCAGCAAATTCTCAATGCAGGAGAGCATCAGAAAGAGGACAGAAAAAGGCAAGTCACAGGTTTGGTGAAGGCCATTTTGACAGGTTTGTGTCTTTGGCTTTCAGATGTTCTTTTGGCCTCCCAAATGAAGCTCAGGTTCTTCCAACACGAGCAATAACCACTTTCAGTTCTTGTCAATGGGGTATTTTCTTCATTTTGATAACAATTCTAGCCTGGACTGACAAATCTTCCCCAGGTACTGTCAGAACCACCATGGTTCCCCTGTCCTGACTGAAAGATAAAGTTTTTAGTTTGGAGAAGCAGCCATACAGACATTCCTCCAAATAAAAAGGCTTAACTGATTTTTTTTTCCCAGCAAATTCTACTTCCAAAAGTACATGGTCTTGTAGGGCCTGACCCACACATGTCAAAATCCTCTGGGTGGATTCTCCTAACTGAGCATGGGCCATGTGCAAGCTGGATGTTTAAAACTAAACAGATCCTGAGGTTGCTGCTGTGAAGAGAGAAGCAACCACGCACCCTGACTCACCTCTTGCAGGCACCTGCTTCAGGGTGGCAGGAATCATTCCCTGGAATTTCTCACAGTCCCACTCCCTGGAGACTGCACTTCTCCACGAATGGAAAAATGCAGCTAGCTGAAAACCTGTTAGTTACCTCGTGGTTAAACCACACTGGCAAAGCTCATGGGGATTCATTCCAGCCTGTTTGGTCATTGACTTGGGTTAGACTCAGGATCCTTCAAGTTCCACTACACAAAGCCTCCAATATATCAAATTAGGACAGAAGAACCTTGTGGTGACCCACTGGAGAGATGGGAGAGCTGACCTCAGCAGCAGGCCTGAACAGGCAGGTGTGAAGGCCACTGGGCTAAAGTGTGCTGTGGTGAGTCTTTCTCTGTTAATGTAAAACATCAGGGAGCCCTGGCTTCATTCTAGCACAGACCAGATCAGACCATTTTTACAATAGAAGTTTTCATAGGCTAGAAAATATTACTTCCCCTTTCATCACTCTAAAGTGTATTCCAGAGGGCAGACAAAAATCCCCACTAAACACCAGCTGACTTTGCCGTTTGGCTTCCATGCAGGGGCCAATATTATCTTTTCTAGGCTAACAAGAGTCAGTCCATTCAGCTGTGATGCTGTGAGGCTTAGACTACACTGTTATTTGTTTTTTGGGCCACTGCTGTTGTCTCAGAGCCCAGGCAAGGGACTGAGCCTGGATTGTGCTGCATCAGGCTAAAAGAGCTGAAGGAACAGCCTCTCACAAAGTGAGAACAAGAGCTGGGGTTTTCTTCCAGACCTGACCTGTAGCACTGTGTCATAGTACAACCTCCTCTTTCAGGCAGAGCTGTTTAAGGTGAGGCAGAAGATCTGGAGTGTTTTTCCTACTTTCGTGATGCTCAGTGGCTGGGGAGGTTCTCCAGAGCCACCACAGCTTCTCAGCTCCGTGTTCTCACAATTTCTTTCCCTCGTGATTTTCTCTACTCTGTTGGCATTTCAGCACATCTGAATCGCTTCGATTTCTCTTTGTCCTTGTTTTTCTCCCTGATTTCTCTCAGAAATTTTCCACACGTTGTTATCTGCAGCTCCCATCTCTGCCTCCTTGCTGTTCTTTTTCCCGAGCTGCAAGTGGTTTGCACGGTGGTTTCTCCCGTCATGTTTTTATCAGGCATTCTCCAGTAACATTCCTGCATTTGCCCATTTTTGCCCAAGGTTTTGTTTACCTTCTCTATCTGCTCTGGGTCCACATGTTTTGGGGCTGTTGGATTTCTCATAATTGCACGGTTAGGGTATTTTTTTTTAAAGGGTTGGGGTTTTATCTTGCTAAGATGTATGTTTCTCTTTTCTTCCTGCATTGGCCTGTTCATTTAAAAAACTTTCTTTTAATCAAATGAAAGGAATTAAAAATGAGGAGGGAAAGCCCAAGAATTTAGATTCCAGTCTTCTTTCTACCACAAGGAACCAAGAATTATTTCTGTTTAAGACAATCACAGATTTTATCATTGTGACTGGTTTCCATTAACTTTGTAAGTAGAAAGACATTTAGTAAAGTTGAAAGCTGTCTCTTACATGATGACAGACTTTGCCTGTTTTAATATTTTTACTGGTTAACTACCAAATCCCAAGTCTACCACTGTCTTCAGCCAACATTTAGCGTTCACTACTCCTCTGGCAAGAAACATGACTTAGAAATATATCTTTCCTAGTAAGCTTTTGAAATGTATAGTGTTTTGTGTTAGAAAAACAACAGTTCCAACATGTGAAAGAAATTGCCACAGCAAGGCCCCCCCTCAGAGAAAGAAACAGCAACAGAAAGGATGAAAAGTGTTAGGCAGAGACTTTTCTTCAGCAAACACAAGACACAAGAGTCTAGTTTAACAAATACTGATGCATACACCTCAGGCAGGATGAACTGGTTATACAGATTGAGAAACTGCTTAAACCAACGATGGTGCCACGCTGGGATGCAGTGATGCCAAGAGGGATTTTCTTTCTGGAAGTCAGGACCCGGTTTAGCCATGCTGGAACCCTCATCGTTGCTGTCAGAGTGACAAAGGAAGCCCTGGAATCAGGGCTGTCACCTGTCCCCACACCCGGTGCCACGGCCACCTGCAGCTGCCCTCTCTCCTCACCTCGCTCAGGAAAATGGGAGCTAAGAGAATTCTGAGCAGCTTTGAAGAGACATTTGAATATAGGCAACACACAGAGCAAACCACTCTGGAGCTTCTCTCTGTGCATGGCATATCTGGCTCTATACAAAGAAATATCCGTGGAGACACTGGAATTTATTTATTATTTTTCAGTGTTACTAGGTGCTGCCTATTTTAGACTACAGGACAGAGAAGTCAGATTTGGATAGAGGGCTGAGAAGAGAGACAATCTCCTCCCTTGATCCATATCCTACCTGCCCAGCTTTTTCTTCTTCCAGTTTTTTGGGAAAACTTTTCTCTTACAACAAGTTTTTCTCTGATGTCCCTCTACACTGCTTCTACCCTCAGTATCTGAGCTTCTGAAAGGCTCCAATATTACAAAAAGTTGGGGAAAAAAATCAAAGTAGGCCCATAAAGCTTTGCAAAGTTCCCTTCCAGAGGGTTCCAGGGCTCACTGGCAGGGATGGTGTGGAGTCACAAGTGGAGTTTCCTCCAAGCCAGGCTGGAGAGGACTTGGTCAACCCAACCATCCTCTAATCCCACCTGTCCTCAGAGCTGCAGTTTTGGCTTTTCATCCTGACTATTTGCTTCTCTTCAGATACAGCTGTTATTAATTTCATTCTTAGTTTATTATTGAAGAAATTCTTCCCTATTTAATTATTAGAAACAGAGAATCCATAACATACTCAAAGCTGTGAAAATGTAATCCTGGATAATTTTTTACTCTCTGAGAAAAGTCACTAGAACTGATCTATTCTTTCAATCAAGTACACCCATTTAGTTTATTTTTAACATTCTTTTCATTATGTTATGAGCTTCTTAAGGATAATGAAATAATTGCTTGTCTCTTTGATTGATCTTTGTTTTGAAAGGGAACTTTAATAGTGTTATTTCTAGAGCAGGCTTACAATATAATACAATTAAAGGAAAACATGACATTAAAACACATTAAAGCACATGTTCCAATAATTAGACCTACAATTCTCGTCAACCAGAGCCCTGTGTAGGGAGGAGTTACTGTAAAAATTTATGAGGGAATAATTCATATTATTCTGCCTAATAAAGCAAATATATTAATGATGACATTTTATGACATTGTGTGGCTGTAGCAATCAGTGAACAAGCTCCTTCCCCAGACTGCTCTGGAAAGCTGGAAACATGCTACAGGGAATCCCTGGCATTTCATTTTGTTAACATGAAAACATGTCAGCAGAAAGCGGTGCAGAGAACTAAGAAATCTAGTTTGCACAAATCTCTGCCATAGGAAATGATGGGAGAATTCAAAAATTGATATAATTGGGTATATCTGAAGTGTGGATGTGCATCTATGCAAACTAGAAGGAAAAATAAAAAGGGAGAAGAAAGCAGAGATCCTGAACCTGAATGTTCGTGCTGCCAGCTCGGAATACAGCTGTGCTGATGAGTAGCCTGTAAATGAGATAATAATAGCAGATAATACTAGACTGAACAGGCAGGCATCTCCTCCTCCCACAAAGAATGAAACAGAATTGGTCAGAAGAGCCTTTCACCCTGTTAGGACACTGACATAAGGGCAAGGCTGTAGCTCTGGGGTCAAGGATTTCCCAAAATGTACTTTCTTTTCCACTTTCTGTAACCTCATTTCTCAGTAAGAAGGCTGAGATCCCAGATAATCAAAATGCTCAGTTTTGGTGGGGTTTTTATGGTCCAGTTGCATTCAATTTAAATATTTGGGGTTTGGCAAGAAAGCGTGGAATGGTGGAAATTTTTTGACTTTTTTGAATCCTAAACCAAATAATCTTTTGTTCCTTTAAGATCAGTAAAATCACTTAGAGACTGCTTAGACTTTGATTGGATTTGTGCTGGACAAACAGCCTGCCCTCTGCCTCGGAGGAAAGAACAAGTGGGTCTGGAGCATCCTAGGGAGCTCTCTGTGGATGCATGTGGCCCAATCCTCTGATGAGGTTTCAGTGATGCTGCAGTGATTTTTTATAGCAAATGAGGATTCTCCAACGATAATGACTCTTTTTAACATCCCCCCACACGTGGCACAAGCAGTGCAAACCCACATCAGCAGTTGAGCAATATCTGGCAGCGTGATTTGGCAACTTAGGAGGGAAAGGGAAGACTCTTGAGTGAACTAAGAAGGTTTAGGTCATGCTCTGCACTTGTCCAGACTGAAATCACAGGTTTAATCCTCCTGCTCTTGAGAGGCCACTGATGGAAGCTGACTGATGGTACTTCTGCAGTGTGGATGGGATCTCCTGGTCTTCTCTGAGAGCTGTCCTGGCTCTAGGCATGTGTGAAAAGCAGTTCAAGCCTGGGACTATCCAGACTTCAGAGTTCATGCTGGGGAAGGACCCTGGCCTTGTTTTTCAGGATGCCTGCAGGGCTGCGTTAGGAAACGCAGATGACGGCAATTGTGCCTTTGGGAGAATCTTGGCACATTGGGACTGACTGTTTTCTGATGGAGAACTCAGATAGCAGGAGGAACCTTTATCCTCTGGCTGAGCAAGAACATCTTGAATCTGTTTATAAGTGTATGAAAAAAATTAATCAAACCTCCACAGGCGAGATTCCTCTAGGATGATAAACACTCAGCTAGCTTAGGAATCCTGCACAAAAAGTGTGGGTTAACCTGGTGAGCTGTTTAACTCAAGGAACACTGGAGGAGCAAGGCTGTGGGGGACATGTAGAGAAATGTCACCAGGAGAGGTCCAGAACATTCCGTGTGCAGAGCAGGTACTGGGTCACTCCAGTTTTACCCACTTGGGTGTCTTTCACTCTGTTACTAACAAGGCCAACAAATATTACTCCCCTCCTTGCTTTTATTTGGTGTCCCAGAGGTCAGAACCTGATCCCTGCCAGGATGAGTAAGGATCCTGGCTCGGTGGCAGATAACCTCTGAGTTTCAGTTCAAGGAGGATTAAAAGGAAATCAAACACAGCCATCAAACACTGGTTTCTCTGGGAGATGGGTAGGGGTGAAAGCCAGCCCAGCCTCACCTCTGCATGACTGAGGCAGATGATGGCTGAATGTAAAAGTGGTTTGGTTTAACCTGCAAGGTCACACCGAGCCCCCTGCTTGGTTTTGTACCCCATCCCAGCTTCTCTGCAGCCCAAGAACTGAGGAAAGCCTCAAGTGAGGCAAGAAGCTGGTCAAACCTCTGGTTCCTTGAATCATTCTCTCTCACCCAGCATTCCCTACACAGCAAGAAGCTGATGATAGTTACCTCCTGGGAGGTGGATTATAACCCACTTCTCCAGAGAGTTTGAACCTGCCATCTCCCACACCCTGGCTGAGTGCCTTAAATATTTGGTAGAGTATCTGGATATCCTCTGCAGAGCTGTAAACCTAGGCCAAAAATAGTTTCCAGCTGCAACTATATGACTGATTTGACCTGAGACTACTTGGGAAGGGGGGGCCCCAAATATTTGATTCACAGATGAAAAATAATTGCCCTCCCCTATTAAGAAGACAGAAAGGAAGAAGCTCTATTGCTACAGGAAATGAGCAATGAGATCTTTTAGACAAGGTTAGGAGGCTACACTAATACACACCACCTTTTCCCAAGCTGCAGTTTAAAAAAATACAGAGTTCTTCTCCCTGTCTCCTTTTGTATACAGCCATGCACTTACTCATGTTTGGGGTTTCAGGATATCTCAGAGTCACAGCATATTCTCATCATGTGCAGGAATAACGATACACATTTTATGGTTGTAACCCCTGGCAGTGCAGGTGGGTGTCTCAAACATACAATGTCTTTCCAGAAAAAAAAACCCAAACCAACAACCCACATTCAAATTATAGAGTCATAGAATTATTTAGGTTGGAAAAGACCCTTAAGATCATTGAATCTGGTCCTAGGTTTTAAAAGGTATTTGGAGTCAGGCTTCTAGAATTGGATTTAGGCTTATAAATAAATAATCCAATTTTCACATGTGCTACCTTCAGCTTCTCTTCAATTACATGGTTGCACATGGAAGGGCAACATTTTTGAAAATCAGGATGCTTAGGGGCTTGAATGCAGACTTGAAACAGAGATTTGCAAAGGGAGTTAGGTGCACAATATCTATTGAGAAAAAGTTTAGTACTTTCATAAGCACAACTCTTAGGTATCCATTAGGAAAATCTCAGCTTTGCTGCAAACGCCTCCGGATTCCTGAGATTTCATTCATTTGGCAGCCAGGCACCAAATTCTGTCGTCTGACCCCAAAAGAAATCTACTGAGTTCTGTATAACTTATGTAGCCTTTCTTAGGAAAATAAATAAATCATTCAACTGGAAATACTCAAAAAGCTGGGCGTATGTCCAGATACAGTATGCCTAGCTTAGTGGCAAAAACCTTACGGCACACATCCTGCATTGTCAAGGACACTGAATGTTTTGGCTGCCCTAATAGAAAAACAATAATTCAATCATGTATTATAAAGGAATTTCCTGGAGAAGTTTGGCCCCACTCAATCATCCTATTAGATTTATCCTTAATGTGGAAGAATGGCACATTAAATTCATTACATACATTAGGCCAGCTACGTTTATTTCCAGATGGGTTTCCATCAAGTGGTCAAAATGCCTAAAAAAAGGCATTTTGAAGATGCCTTTATGTGTAACTCCTATAGCATGATAATAACTCTGCAGTCTCAGACCACTGTATGCCCAGTAATTCCTTCTTGCAGTGGAAGGACACATTTAACACAACTAGCTGCAAGTATTTTATAAATCAATAGCGACAGGCCCACAGGGCTGGGATCATTGTTTTGTTTTGCTGGCAGGGGCCCACAAGACTGGGATATTATGCAAAGAGGAGAGAGGATGTGTGAGGAGATAGTTATGCTAATATACAGCATTTTCCCCCTCCCTCTCTCCTCCCTTGGAATGACTGTCTTAACATTACACATGGTGATTTGTCCTCAGCAGTTCCAAATTACCTACACCTCTTGGCTCTGGCATATTAAATAAATACCCCATTAAAGATTTCTCTGTTCACCAAGAATGAGGAGAATGCAGTTCAAAGTGCTCTGCTGCAGCCTCACCAAAGTGTTTTAGCTAGCCTTCAGATGAGAGGAGCTAGAGCAGTATCAACACGTTTGAAAATAGGGCTGCAGAGCCATCTTTATGCAATTTTAGAGATTTAACTTTCCCAGAACCTTGCAGACTCAGTCCTGGCCAGGGTCTGGGACGGTGCTGCTGGAAAGGGACAGTGTCTGTGATGAGGAGACTCAAGGTCCCTAAGCAAAAGTAAGGGAGGTGTGTCACCTCTTGGGACAATGCTTCCTTTTCACCCAACACCAGCTGGAATCCTTTTCTTTAAAGCTTCTCAAGGACCAAAACCTCCCAGTTTGTGAAGACTGGTCCTATATTGTGTGACTTTTTGTCAGCTGCCAAACCACAACTCTCAGCACACTCTTGGTGTTAACAGGATACTTTTTAATTTCTTAGGGTCCTTTAGATGTTCCCCCCTCATGTTCTTCATCTCAGAAATGTGCCATGTGTCCAGCTTCTTCTCCCTGGATCAGAGACCTGGATGCTGCTGGTTAGCCAAAGGACCAGTGACCACTTCCCACGGGGGTCCCAGGCCACAGAAAAGCAGCACTTTGAGAGGCAGCTCCTGTAAGTGTCTCCATGAGAAAAGCAGAACTGCCTCTTCAGAGGGAAGATGAGCTCATTGTGGGAGGTGGGCACTGCTGTTCTGATGTACAGCACCTTCTCTGCTGATCATGCTGCAGGGATGGGCTAGTGTACTATTTCAGTAAAAAATCATCCCTGAACTGAAAATATATAAAACTGCTCCAAAACCACTCATTACTTTAGTAATAAAGGATACTTAACAAAAGTACTTTGTTTTTGCTCTATTTTTTTTGCACATACAGAGTGCCCAAACCAGACCAGGACACAGCTGTGATCATGAAGCATCACAAAGCAGCTGGCCCTGCTCAGCTGCACTGGGCTGGGTGCTGTTTGGGGGCCACTTCTCTGCCAGGGTTACCAGATCCGTGGAAGTTCCACAGCAGGAGTTTTGACTGTTGCAGATATGGGGAGTTGTTAATAACACACAGCAAGCGACTGCAAACCATCATTTCGACCGTGCTTGATGCTGGGAAAGGCTTTACTATTCTTGGATCTGCCACAAAAACATTTCAAGTTGCTGCAATGCCTCTCTCTGCAAAGAGGCAGAAGGCTCCAGCATTTCAGCTGTGCCAGTGCAAACAGTTTCCTCCTCACCTTCACTCAAGTGCCTCCTAATGACACCCCTGGACCCTGTGTTACACCCCATTACACAGAGGCTGCCACACGTGTAAAACACATCCACATTTTCTGCACGTGTAAATATACATGCTTTGCATTCATGCTTGTAACACAGGGATCACTTTCCTAAGTCCACAAGATCTGCAGCTTTGCTGGTGCACAAGCATGTCCTCTGCATACTTAGGAATTATATCAACAAGATGAGTGTGCCAAGACTTTTCAGGAAGGAATCTGAACTGGGTGGCCAGCCAGAAATTTCAATATGTGCCCAAAAAGTGCTGCTACATGCACTGGGGCTGTGTGCTGTGCTCCTGCCAGTGCCAGCAGCAGGGCAGGCAGGATGCTTTGGGGTGGCACCCCATCAGTCCTCCTGCACACCCAGAGTTTTTAAAGAATGACACCTGGGTGTCCCTCTCTACACTGCTGGTACAATCTGCCAATAATACAATTTTACATATGTTTGAATTGCTTCTGTGATCTTAGAAAATGCTGAAAGCACACATATTTGTAAAAACTCTGGGTTGCCTGATGTGCTGGAGACTTGCTAGGTGCCTATAATGTTTCAAACAGAATCCTTTCCCTGTTCATTTCTTGCCAGGTTTTCCGTTATCCCAAGGGGTAAAGTTCTCATCTGTCAGTTCCAAATTACTAAAACCATAAAGCTGAGAATATTACAATTATCAAAATCTCAGAAATTATAAATGGAGGGTCTATTTAGAATATTTTTCCTGTGTGATTTCCTGCTGTGCTGAATCCAGTGTCTCTACTCTTCAAGCTCCAAGTCCTTTGTTCTGTACTCATGGAAATTATTTCATACAATTTCCCATGTCCCACTGAAACAGTTCATTGTGGTCAATACATTAATTAATCTTTTCTTTGAACTTGCAATGTCCCTAATTCTAGATCTGTGTTTGTTGTCACACTCCATCTGTAAATTTGTAGTTTCATAATTTTTTTCACCTTTCTTGACAGTCAACACCTTCCTTCCTCAGTGTTTGTGATACCCAGAGCAAAAATGTGGAAATTGAGATACAGGTCAACTGGACAGTCCTTTTGTGTATCAGTTAATTTCTATTGTTTATAAAAAATGGAGAAAACCTGATTTAAAAAAGTGAGATCATTATTAAGCACACTGTTAAAACTAGGTAGTAATTTTTTGCTCTTGCTACAGGGAAGCTTGGCACATTTTTCTTTCTTTTACGTTTTCCAGCCTTATTTTCCTCCATCACTTAACATCCATTGCAGGAGAGCACGGCCTCTCTCTGAACAAAGCTCTGCAGACAAACTGGGATTACAACTGCATTCTGATTTCCTGTGTGTTAGAGAAAATACAGTATGATGCCAATTACTTCGGGGGGGAATGACTTTGGATTTATACCACTGTATCTGAGATCATAATTTTTCTCCTTGTGAGTAATTGGGGTCACGTGTCTTCCTTTTTAGCTTTACCACTGCAATGCCTACGCCTCGTGCTGGAGGGTGAGTGGCCTGAACCCTCCCAGATGACTGAGTCATGAACATTTTTTCTAGATGAATACATGAGAGTTTATATGAGAGCAAGTAATTGCTCTTCATATGTGCCTGGGATATTATTTCATTAACCAAACTACTCCCTGTTCATGCAGAAGCCCTAAAGATCAAGCAGCTGCTAGTGCCAAATTAAGTTTTCCCTGGGGTTAGAGCACAAAGCCAAAAGTTTTGGATCCTTTTTCATTACCTTCCTCAAGTTGTGACTTTAGACAAACTCCCTGGGATCTCTGTACATCAGTTACCCATCTATAAAGTGGAATGAAAGCTTAATTTACAAGGGAAAAGAGATGTGAAAGTGAAGCATAAGGGGCCAAATTCTGTCCTGTTACTCACACTGAAACAGTCCCAGGCTCTGTGTTCCTCGACTGTTTGGCTCCATGACATCACCCAGGAAAGCTGCACTCCCTGTAAGTTCATATGTTTACCCCGGCTCTCCAGGTAGGTAAAACACTCTGGAACACTGAAATTCTCCAGTGAAAGCTGCCCTATAAATACAAAGTGTTCTGGTGACTCAGGTTCACTCTTTGTTTGGGTACAGATTCAACATCTCACTTCCTTGCCTTACGAGACAGGTTGTTATTACAACACTCCTTCCTAGCTCCTAACACCTACTTAAACAGAAATCACTTCTTACTGGTCTCATGTTCAGGGCACAGAAATCTACTTAAACTTTCCCTGTGACATGAAGAAAATCATTAAAATCAACCTCAACCCCTCTGCCCCTGAGGGATTGCTGTCTTGTTACACCAAACCACCACAGGTAAAGCCTTCAGCATGTCTAACTTTGCTTTTCTTAGGAAGGACCTCAGCTTCTGAGACTGAAGAGACTTCTCTGAAGCCATGAGAAGCACGGGAAAGCAAGGGCATGGGGGAAAAGAGAAGTTCTGTTCCCAAAGGAGGCTTTACATGTTTTAACATGGCTGAAGAAGGGAATTAAGGGTTCACATTGAGGCTTTAGCACCATGTTATGTAAGTGACACCCCTTAGCATAAAATCACTGTATGGAGGGTAAGCAGAAAATTATCAGCTATGTTTATATAATCAAATTTATATATTCTTATATCCATTTCATACATGCATAAGTGGCTATATAACCTATAAGGCACTAGAGGTCTGTTTTGCCAAGTTTTCTCCCCGTGGTAGTAACTTTTCCTCCCTATATGTAATGTTTATGCTACAGTCATCCAGGTTAGTGATAAAAACCTGTTATTTTCAAAATCCCACAGCTGTACTGGTGGCAGGTTTCTTTAGTACCAGCCTGGGGTCAAACAGAATGACCCTGAGCCCAGCAGACACTCACCCAACACCCCCCCCCACACACTGGACACTTCTTACCTTGCTTTTCACAAGCCCAAGAATCCAAACCCAGCTGTGTTCCAGAGATCTATTAGTGCATGCACTAAAGAGCATATTTATGATACCACAAATATTTAAGTATGGTCTCTGCAAGTGGGAGGAGAAACTGCTCTCTCCAAGAGCTTTTGGCCACAGGATTTCCCTTTCTTGCCAGCCTCCAAGTGTCCCCCTGAAGCGATGGGTTTTGTGGGGAGGCCTCAGATAATCATCTGACATCTTTCACAGCGCTCATAAAAAGAGCTAGTAAGAACTCCTTACATATTATCATATGGATTTGAGTTTGCACAGGACAAAGCAACACTTCCAGGAAAGGAGGGAGAAGCGTGCAGCTGGTGCTGAGGCATTCAGGGTGTCATCTGCCAGGCAGTGGAGTGGGGAAGGAAGGATCCTGCCAACGTGTCTCAGAAAGCTCTGGCCAGCTCCTTCCCTCTTTGCTTTCTTGTTGGGAAAATTCAAGTGTTCTAGCCTAATATACAGTGTGATTGTGAAATGAAGCTGATGAAAACGGGTCAGTGTCAGAGGAGATTCCCTCAGAGGAGATTCCCTTCTGAAGGGCTCAGAAGGCCCACTATGCCAAACAGACTCATTTCTTAGGGAAGTCTGCTGCCTTCATAGGGTCTGGGTTAAAGATGAGAAGAGAAAGCTTTCTGTCCTAGTATGAGCATTGGATTTCTATCCATTGCTGATTTTTCAGGTAGGAAGTGACAAATTTGCGACAAGAATTCCAAGTGCAATCAAGAGAGGCTTCAGGGCCTTGGGACAACTTGTTAAGGGATTGGGAGCACAAACATTGTTCTCTGTCTTTCCATTTGCAGGGAATGATGAGGGAAGAAACAGGAAGAGCCAGCAGATCAATAGCTGGCTCCGAGCCTGGTGTCATCGGCAGAATTTTGGGGTTTTTTGATCATGGGTCAGTTTACATGACACCGAGCTGGATGGCAACAGATGGGGTACACCTGTCTCAAAGCAGGAAAAGGATCTTTGCACAGGCTTTATCAGGGCTCATTGAGACAGCTTTAAACTAGATTTGAAGGGGGGAAGGGATAAAACCAGGCTTGCTAGAGACAAGCCTGGGGGCAGCACCCCAAAGTTTGAGGGACAGGATGCCAGTGAAGTCCTTCAGTCTGCTCTCCCAGTGGAAGAAGGGATGGAGATCCATGCAGCAGCAGAGACACGAAGGTCATTGATATGTTAGAAGTCATGGAAGCACCTGAGAATTGTCAGGCAGGAATTAGTGCTTCTCCCTGAAAAAGGTGGCAGGAGTGTGCAGGAGAGAACTCCCTGACAGAGCTGGTGAGGCAGCCAGCCAGGGAAGGCATCTGCTGGACCTGCTGTTTGTGAGCAGAGAAGGACTGCTGGGATGTGGATGTGATGGTTGGAGGCCACCTGGGGCACAGGGATCATGGAATGACAGAGATTTTGATTCCCAGAGAAGTAAGGAGGAGGATCCGCAGAACTGCTGTGTTGGTCATCTGGAGGGAAGGCTTTGGCTTCTGTAGGAGACTGGTTCATGGAGTCCCTTGGAAGACAGTGCTGAAGGGCAAAGGAGTCCAGGAGGGCTGGACATTCTTCAGGAGGGAAATCTTCAAGGCAGAGGAGCAGGTTGTCCCTGTGTGCTCAAAGAAGCCCTGGAAAGCCCTGGGAAGCCCTGGCAGAGGCCACCCAGGGAAGTGGTGGAGTCACCAACCCTGGAGGTATCTCCAAGTCCAGTAGATGTGGTGCTTAGGGACATGGTTTTGTGGTGGCTTTGACAGTGCTGGGTTAATGGTTGGACACAGTGATCTTAAACATATTTGCAACCTAAGCAATTCTATAATTCTGTGATTCTAAAAGAAGATCTAAAGTTGATATTCAGTATCCTGGTTTGGACTAATAAATGGTTTTCCTGCAATATGCTGCTTTACAGAATGGTCGAAGAGAGAGCCAAACTGAGCCTCTGCAAAATGGAAATGATCCTCGTCCCAAAGTTTACATTTTCAGCCGAAAACAAGGGATCAGATTCTCTCCCTCAGGCTGAGCAGATTCTTACTCTGCAAGTAGTTGTACTGAAACCAACGGGACTGCAATGGAGTTGAAAGATGTCCTGGCATGGCGTAGAGGCCACTAGCTTTGATTCCAAATATCCATTCACCTTGTTTAGTTATGTATTACAAAGCTGTAAACCCTACAGGCATGGCAGTGTATTGGGACTGAGATGCCATGGCTGAGCTTTGTTGTCTGCTTGGCTCTCCCAGCACAGACAAAGAAACCCAGGGTCAGAAAGGATGCAGCAATAGTGTCCAAAATGATTGTGGTTTTAGATTGTAGTTTCTTTTTTTTTTTGCTTTTCCTCGTCCCCCCAGCCAAATTCCCAGTCACACTGGTAAAGTAAGCATACTTCACTGGATACCCTGACTTAAATAAAGCAGCTTTTCCCCTAGCAGATGAAAAGGGTGGGTTCCATGGGCATGGTCCTGCTGCTTCTTTTCCTGAGCAAAGTCACCCTGCCAGGTGAAGTACCTGCTCTGTACCCCCTCTGTGCTGTCACACGTATTTCTTTCATTTTCCATGACATTAACACAACTCTGCAGTGGTGCCATTTCCCCACGGCATTAATATGAATCTGCACATAAGGAAAGAGGAGGCAAAGAGGAGCTCCTGAAGACCTCTTGGCTCATCCTTTAGCTCTCACTGAAACCGGGTAGGAAAATCTCGGAGAGGAAATTTTTACGCTGGCAAAATGCCCGACTGATTAAATCAAAATGAGCCTCCCAGCATAAATCTGAGGAGTTTCTCTGGTTTCCAATGAGCTCAGTGGGCTGGTGACGGGGAGAGCCCTGGCTCAGCCCCGGCTCAGCCCCGTATACCTCAATGCTCCATGAGATAACTGGGTGTGGGTCACCACTATCTTTATCTGGTTATGTCACTGCAGGAATTCAGCAAGCTGATGTAATTCACACTGGACCAAGCTCGTGGCTTGGATGATGAGGTTGTAAGGTCATGCTCTGCTCCTCAACAGCTTGTGATGGGGCTCAGGAACTGTGGAGCTCCAAAATCTATGCTTTTGCAAATACCTCAATCACCCCAAACAACACCCAACCACAAACGGGGGAAGATACTTCAAAAATGCCTTCAAAACATTTCCAGGTGGTAAGGAGGAGCTCAAAGGCAGTAATTTTGCGTTGCCTGTATCAACTTAATTCTACCCTGTGTATAAAATCTCCATCCTTTTAGCTGTCTGGTCCTGGTCTCCTTTCTCCTCCCAGGCTGTCACCCAGTCTTTAAGTGGCTTGGGGATCCTTGCCTGCCTAAAGGGGATAAATCTTGGAAGAGGCCAATTATTAATCTCCAGAAGTCTCTACTGAATAGATATGATTTCTCTTTCAATTTTCTTTCTTAGAAATAGATTAATAGTTATATTCCCTTGTTTTTCAGCTTGAGGCAGAACAATCTAACAGGAGTTTTAGGCTTGAATGATGAATGTTTAGTGAAGCTGTACTGAATGGCAAACAAGACCTTTTCCTGGGAAGTGCTGAGCAGCCTTGGCATGGGTGGGACTCAGGTGGGACTCAGGCAGTGCAGGGTGGACTCACAGAAGGTTTAGAAGAGCATTCCACTGGTTGTGCCAGACCCTCCAGAGCACTGCACTGAGTGTGTGAATGTATATGGTCTGCCCAGAGGTCTCAGGGAAGCAAGGCTGATTCCTGGTTTCATGATGTTTTTGATGTGATTGTTCCAGAATCTCCTTAACTTGCCTTTCATTGCCATGAAACTCTATCTTCTCATCCAAATCTTGATGTCATCTTCTCTCTTCCCTCCCCAGAGCCCTATTTCATCTGCTCCTATCAGGCTGCCTCTCCTCTGGTCTGTGGGGATGCCAGAAGAACAGAGCAAAGATATCATAGAACAGGATGTTTTTGTCCTCTGATCTCTGCTACCTCCTTTACTGCAAGGCTTCAGAAGCAGTCCCAGCTCTCACTTGATGTCCATGCAAGTGTCCAGCACAGTGGGGTGGATCTACTGAGAACTCATCTTTAGTGACCCGGCAGGTGCTTTGTCACTGCTGTTTATTAAAATTTACAATAATTGGGATCAGTCTTTTATCCCCAAGAAAATAAGCAAATCTGCCCTGTTTCCACCGAAAAGGCAGGGAATGAGGGTGGTAATGAGTTGGCATTTAGCACCAGCTCCAGGGATGTACAGAGCAGGGTCCCAGCAGCCTCCCCTGCCAGGCTCCAGGCATCCCCCAGCTCATGAGCCCAGGCTGCATGAAGATGCTTCTGCTCCAAGCAGCCTTGACACGGCACCATCACTCCAAAAGCTGCAGATTTTCCCCCTGGATCCCAAGATCTCTTCCCTGATTAGAAGAAGTTGTCTGGCAATGCAAGGAAAGAGTCAGTGCCTTTGCTCCTTCACAGTTACAAAGAGGCAGGCGTGCTATGCTGAGTTAGGAAAATGGTCTGTCAAGTTCTTATAAACAATAATAAGAAGTAAAATAATGTTTCATTTTCTCCAAATTAGGAGGGTATTTGTTTTGCACTCATAAAAATCTGCTGCTCCTCTGAAATGGATCAGTAGTGACATCCAGTGGCCACAAACTGAGACAGCCACAGTAATTTTGGGATGGAACAGCTTGGGCTGGATTTACACTATTTACATGTATCCTAAAAGTATTGTGTATGCCAAAAAAAAAAAAAAAAANGCCACCATCCAGGAAATGAAGAATATGAAAATATATATATACACACACACACACATATCCACCTAGATAATTTCTTCGAGGTCTAGTGCAAAATCTTCCTGTACTAGGAGCCACTCTTCTGCTCTGACCCACACAATGTTCCCTTCATAGATGTTGGCCTTCAGAATAAGCTTAATTCACTCAATAAGGTATTTTGGAGTTAAAGGTAAAGTATGGATGAACTTGGGGTGTCTATGCAGGTTGGAAGCTTGTTTAATCAGTTTTTTTCCAAGGGCTTTTTGGCTCTCAGATGGTTTCTATTCATCTCCTTGGCTTCTTAGGCATTTTCTGGCAATGCTGTCTAAACAAAGGGGCTTTCTGCACTCTGCAGAGTCATACAGATGTCGTGGTTTCTGTCTGATGAGTGAAGGATCTGCTAGCAATGCTTTTTTAAAAGGAAATGTGTCTGAAATACAGTGCAGATCCCTATTAAAACGTTCACAGCCCTATTTCCTGAGATTAAATGGCCACTAGATCCAGGTAGTCCAAGTCCAACTTGGCAATCCTACATCATGAGTGATTTTTTCTACATCATGATTGCTTTTTTTTTTCCTTACCATGTTATCATGTTCCAACCCACCATGTGTTAAATACAGCAAAGGGAATGCTTGAAGCATCCAAATGGCTCCCTGACCTTGGACAAGCAGACACAGGGACTGTCTTGGATTGCAGCCGCTCGGTTTCACTTCTTGCTGAGCCAGGGTTGCAGAGTGACTCCTGATGGGGGCTGTGAACCAGCCCACCAAGGAGTGCATCAGCTGGTTTGGACGAGTTGGGGAACTTGAGAAGACCTTGCTTCTCTTTCTTGGTGTGTTAGAAAAATACTGACCAGCCTCGTGTGAGCCAGACAGAATATTTTTTATTAACTAACTGTGCACGAGGAAATGCTCAACTCTCCCTCAGAGACAATAGGCTTTTCTTTAGTGAAGTGCTGATGCTGTGACTCCATAAAGTAAAACACTGTTTCAGTAAAACACTGTTTCTTACTTGACCTGCCTTGCAATTTAAGAAGTTAAATTTACACCTTCTCTGGCATCCCTGTGCCTCTTGCTCAGTTCTAATCTGAAGTGACTGCTGTGGCTCAGTTCAGGGTTGGGAGTGATAATCAAGTTACTGTTGGCTGGAGAGTTACTGTGTGCTCCTCGAGGCTGGGGGTTCCACCACATGCATTCTTCTTGACTCTCACAAACTCGCAGCAAAAATGCATTATCTTAAATCTTCTCTTGCTGACATTTAAATGAACACATTTTTCCTCAAATATGAGACAGGCCAAGAACATCTGGCTCCACTGATGCTCAGTAAGTAACTCATTACACTGCAGGAGCTCACTCATTTTTGAGCCCTGGGCTTTGGTAATGCTCTTGCCTGGTTTATGGCTCTGGTGTACTTGATTTGTGCTTGAGCCAGGGTATTTTATTTAGGCACTTGAGCAACAAGTTTTGCACAGAGATCCAAACCTTTAATTCGCAGTTGTGGAAAGCACTGCAGTAAAACCCTGCTCACTATTCATTGCTTACATTTAGGATACGGATGCTTCAAGGAATGACAGTTGAGTCTAAAAACACATGTATTGAAACTGAAAAGCAGAGGCACAGAAGCCAGCCTTTCAGATCCTGCTGATGCATTAGCTGAGATAGCAGCCTGATAAAACATCCTCCTTGTCTGTTCAGGGTGGTTGCTTAAGGACATCATGATGATGACTGACATTTCTGTCATGTTTTTGTTTCACCCTTGTCAGGATGACTCTCATTTCTCTCCTTCTTCCGTTTCTTGTAATGTTTGTTTACCTGGTTGGTAATGCTTAGTCCTCTTTTAGGATTAAAAGATGCTAAGGCTCCAAATAAGACCCAGATGGCAGCAAGCTCCTATTATTCACATACAACTATTTATACTCAGCTAGTACTTACAATCATACAGTAAATAATTCATTTTAAGTTCCAACAGAGATGGATATCTTCATTAAATTCAGATTCTGCTCCTCTAAAACAATATTGGGATGTCTTTCCAAACCATATACAAGGAACTTGCTAACACTTCTGCAGTACAATTAGCACCTCTGCTTAACCCTCTGAACAGAACAAGTCATCTTTATCAAGAAGTTTGATTCCTGCTAAGGAAACAGAAGAGGAAAGTAAGCAGTGTCTGTATCCACAGGAGATCTGAGCTACTCCCTGGGTAACCTCCTGTCACGGGATGTGAAACATCCTCTAAACCAGGAGAGAGAGAACAGATTACCACTACCAGATATCAGAATCACATCTAAGAAAAATATCATGATGCAAGGCAGGAGTTAGAAATGAAAAGCTTTATGTCATTGGTGCCAGGTGGGTGACAGAGCAGGGTGGTTGGAAAAAAGGAAGAAGTGAGTAAGTGACAGTATCGGTCTCCAGCAGAGTCTTTATGAGGCAGTGTAAGTCTAGCAGGAGTTAACAGAATGTAATAGGATTAAACTTGGCTGAATTCAGAGCAAATAGTAAGATTTGCTTTCTCCGAAGTTTGAGATTCGGAGGTTTGGCAGTTCAGTAAGAAACGAAACCTTAAAAGGGGTGGTTGAAGTATATTTTGTCACTATTATTATTATTAATATTTCCAAAAACCCCTGGCAGGGCTAAGGTCCTTAGGCAACCCACCTGCAGAAGAGGGAATATGTATGGAAGGGGCTGCAGGCTGAAAGGAAAAACAGCAGTGGACTGGTCATGTAGTGCTGCCCTGCTGGAGCGTGTTCTGCTGGGGTGCCTGGTCTTTCTCCGAGACTTGAGATCACCAGCACTGCCCCGGTGAGGGATTTGTGACAGCTGCCTGCTGCTGGAGACAGCGAGCACAGAGATGTAATCCTTACTGCGTGTGGAAGAGGGAGCACTTCCAGTGTACAGACAGCAACTGCTGGCTCTGTCTCCATTTTTTAAAATTCTTGTAGCAAGAAATAAAGGCAGAGTTCCTTGAGCTTCCTGGGAAGTAAATTTTGTTGGAGGAAAATGGAGTTTTATTCCTTTCCTGACTACTACCCTCACCCCATCCCACTTCCCCCTCCCACCCACCCTCCCCAAAATGAAGAATGTTATAGCATTGTCCAAGTCCATTAACAAGTCCTGTTCTGCTTTTTTTTTCCCCTACCGTATTTCTTCACCCCTGAGCTGGAATGGTCTGTCACTTCACACTGTGGAAATGCAAACCATGTATGAGGACACACCTTGTGGAGCAGATTCTGCGCTGACCCCAAGCTGTCCTGCAGCCCCTGGAAAGGGACCAACCCAGCTCCTTTCTCTTACAGAAGATGTAAGAGAAATACAGAGAGAGGCACAAAAATCTTTATTAAGTTGTGCTAAAAAATATTGTGCATCTGTCCAGAGAAGTCTCAGCTATTGACACAGCCAGGAAGTCAAATACTGCTGTGGTGGTGGCACCACAAAAAGTGGGTCCCCCAAGGGCACTGGATTCAATAACAGGATTCAATGCTGGTTTTAAGTGGGCCTCCCCCAGGATCTTCTGAATGCACACAATTGTGATGTTTGCTGCCTTTCTTTTCTTTTCTCTCAGCTGTTCTCTTCGGACCTCTCTAATAGATTGTGGATTATCTACAGGTGATGAGGTACCACAACTGCATGGTGGGAAATGTACCCGTGGTCTTCAAAATTTGTTAAGAAATGAGGGTTGTGCTCCGTGGTGAAGGCAGCAGTTGTATCATTTGTCAGAGATGAAAAAAAGCCATTAATACTGCACATTTTTACGCATGAGTTCAGGCCTCCTTGTGCTGATTCTACCTGAATGGGGGCTCAGTCTGGGGGCAAAAAAGGGAAGAGACTGAAAATCATCTTCATTGTAATGATTGCTTGAGTATGTCTCCACAACTGCAGAGCTCTTCTGTTAACATCAATAAGGAGAACTGACAAGATATAATGGTAAATCATTGCTGCAAAGGAAGGAACTGCACTTAGGTTTTCCAGTATTCCTCGGCTGCTGGATTTAGTATCACGTTACAGGAAGCCTGACCAGATAAACCTTGGCAAGATCTAATGATCTCATACTCTTTGCTGTTCTGTTTTACACACTGATGTGCAGATGCTGAACTGTTTTGGAGAAAGCATAGGCTGGCTTTGCACCTTTTGCTATTTAAAAAAACCAAAATTTTAGAGCCCTATGCCCCAGAAGAACCGTGAGGATGAAGCTTCGGACCATATTTTGTCTCTTCAAGCCAAGAGTATCTTCAGCAGGAGCTGTTCAAAGGATAATGTGTTTTTATTGCACTGGTTAGCCTTTTAATGCCACAGGAAATCTGAGGGGTGCAGCTAAGAGTCTCTGTGTGGTTAACTCCTGAAGCATTTAATTAATGTCCTGAAATATTATATTTCACACTTACTGAAAAAAAAAACCAAAAAACAAACAAACTAACAAACAAACCAAAAAACCAAAACAAAAAAACTTTAAAAAAGAAAATCACACACCTCTAGTAGCCATAATATGATAAGACAGAGGGTCCTCTCCTTTCTTTCCTACATGAAAATCTATTAATGTTATTATGACCATTTTCTGTTTGCTTTCCCTTCCACTCAGCTGCATTATTCTACAGTACCTATTTAGCAATAGCCTGTTTGGAGCTACATGTCCAGCAAAATCTTGCAAGTTACTCCTTGGCATCTTAATTGCATTTCCAAATAACTTGTTTTTCAAGTTCTCCACCTGCTACTTCTTCACAGCACACAGGAACATAGCCACTGTTTGCCAGACCCATGCAGGACCCATTTCCTGGTGAGCTAAATCAGGAAACAAGTGTAGCCAAAGCAGAAGGAACCAAGGCAAAAGCATAAAAAGCACTGAAAGTTTTGTTCCCAGATCAAAATAAGGAAAAAGAAACACATGCGATTTATTGAGCATGAAATCTTCAGATGAAGAGGATCAGATATTGCAAATTCTCATCATCCATCACGAATTCTGGACTAGAGAAGCACTGAGCACATCGGGGTATTGCTCGAACTATGAGAGGCTGGGTCTTGTGCAGGCAATGGGCTCTGGAAAAGAGGTGTGTTTGCATCGGGAGGAGCACTCAGAAAAGCTGTGAACCAGAACTCTTCACAGCTACCAAGAATCATTCTTATATTGTTTACCCACACCCAGTGCTTCTAAATGCTTCTCTGTTAGAAAAGGGTACTTTGAGTTGTTGGTAAATGGGGAAATGAGGAAGTGTGAAAGATGAGCCACGGGGAGAGAAAATGCAGTGAGAGCAACCACAGCACCCTCACTGCCCCGTGCTCCTTCGAGAGCACCTCGTGCACTTTCCTGCAGCCCTGGCCTCCAACAAGAGCTACACCAGCTCAGTTCTGTGGATAATGGTCAGGGATAGCCATTCCAGCTGCCCCAGATGTGTCTGCATGTCCAACTTACAGAACCAGCTTGTAACTTTAGTAAGCACAGTCATCCTGATCATACAGGTGTGACTTCAGGGCTTGAAGACCCAAGCTCCATCTCAGAGCATTCAGGTGACTAAAGACCTTCTGAAGATACTGAAGCAACTTGGCTGCTGTCTGTGGGGAGAGCTCAGGCAGGAATCCTGGCACTGCTGTCTCCAGGTTTGGTACCCAAATCATTACAATACCCTCCTGGAATGCTGGGATGGGGCAGATTCAAAGCAAAACCACCCTGACAGCTGGGCAGATAGAGCCCAGGTACAGAAGAACAGAGAAACAAAATATTGAGCCAGAATTATGAGCAAGGAGGGAAGACAGGACTGTGCTGGTGAATTCTGACTGAAACCTATTTCTGTAGGTGACACTTGTGTCAAAAAAACCCTCACAACAACAACAAAATGAAATACAAATGTAAACCAGCTACAGACTGTTACTGTTAACTCTACTAAATGTAAAAAGTGGGGGAAGCAAAAGGGGAAAATCAACGATGTGAGAAGAACAGCAGTAACTTGCTTTTAAATCTTCACTGCATCTGTGTGACCTCCTCTTCACCTAAATTTGAATATGTGCTTGCTCTTAATGGCACTTATCTTGTGTCAAATGAAAAATTTCCCCCAGTTAAATGCACCTCTCCAATCAAAGACATGAAAAAGAAAGTTACTGTGGGAAGAGTCATGCTGACGAGGGTAACTGTAGGAATCAAATGAGAACTTGGCCTTGTGGAAAAGCAATATTTTCATTGTTCTGAGAGGGTTTCACAAATAACTTGGCATACACTTTGAAAACGTCCTTGATGGTGCCCTTCTGACAAGAAGAAAGCCAGCGAGCTCACATTACAGCATCAGATATGCTGAGCAACTGGTGCAGAGGAAGTATTGATGGCCACAGACCTCCTGTGTAAAATCAAACACAGACAATTACCTCGGTTATGAACCACGGTGGTGGAACAGCTTCAGCCAGCAGCCTGTCCAGCTGCTCCTTGGCACAGAGCCTGAACAGACCTTGCAGTTGGCCCTAAATCTTCAGCTACTTCCCACCCTCCCAGCCAGGAGCTGTACTGATTGCTCTAAGCATTCACAGAGCTGCTGATGGCTGCCCTTTTCCTAGAGATATGGGCAGCTCAGCCAAATTGCCATCGACAGGCTCTCTCCCAGGCTTTCCCAGTAAAACAGCATGAGTGGAGGTGGGATATAGGCCTGAAGAAGGGGAACATCCCAGGCAATTGCCATTAGGAACAGAGCTATAATTAGCTGAAGAAATTTGTGCTCCTGCCCAAATAGAAGAGAAAAGAACACCCAAATAAACCAGCTCTGCCCACCCCAGGCAATTCTGTTGCACAAATGCATCTCTGTGAATCTCTGTTAAAGACCTCTGGTCTCCTTTGAAGAGCTTTAGCATGGGACAGAACTCAATCCTTTTACCTACCCACTCCTTTTACCCACCCTTCTGCATACCCTGTTCTTGGCAAGGCCGGCTGTTAAATCTCCACACATTTTTTTCCCTGCCATCCTTCTCAACACGCAATTTTTACATGTTTGCCTGTGATTCCCTTCCCCTGCCTTTGACATCCTTGGTGCCCAAGCTGCTCCAGAGATGGACCAGAACCCTGTGTACCTAACAGGGTGGACAATGGATGACTACACTCTCGTGCTCCCTGGTTTGTGCTCCCTCCAGGGAGCTCCCTCCCTCCAGGCCATTTCTGCATGGTACAAACTGTCTTGCCAGACTGTCTTAAGCATTTAAGCTGACGAAGCAAAGATTAGCATCTCAGAAGTCTATTAACAAACTTAGGAGGGTTGTTTTTTTACCAAGTATGCATATTTATATATAATTAATGAAGTCCAAGGCTTGCAGTGCATGCCTCTATCACTCCTGTGTACAGCAGTGTATAAATTATTCCTAATATTGGTCCTTGCTGGTTTTCTTTTAAGAAGCTAACACTGAAAAGGCAGAGCTTTCTGTTCTTTCCAGAAATGAAGCCCCCAGTACCACTCTAAGCACAGGGCTGAGCTCAGCCTTTTTCTACCTGTTTCTCCTGCCTGAAATCTACATTCCCCTCTCAAACTGCTTTGCTATCTGTAGGGTTGAGGAATCAGGGGAAAGCAATAGGATTACTCTGAGGTAACAAAGAAAAATGCTGGGTACAAGGAGGTCTGGAAATCCATGTTTGCCTTAACTCAGTCTTTATGCTGGAATCAGGAGGGGATGAAGCTCTGGGGACACTGCTCTGACAGAGGGGTTTGCAAGAAAAACTCACACGCTGCTTCATTTCTCAGAAAAACATTAACATTCTTCCTGCTCCTCCTCCAGAAACAGCCATTTCTGATCCCTGAGATAAACCCAAGTGTTTTCTGTTGTTCTTCCTCTCTCAACCAAGCTCTGCTCCCACAGCAGCTCCCCCACTGCAGCACCTGCAGCAGTTCACAGGGCTTTGAGCAGCTTTCCAGCTCCTCCTCCTCCTTCTCCTCCTCCTCACCACTTCACCTTCTAACTCTGCTTTCCTCAGTCCCACTCCCAGGCATGATGAGCCCCCCCAGTCTCTTGTTTTTTACCAGTTTGGTGGATTGTCGGCCATGACCTGCTCAAGTTTTCCTTTTTAAAGTCCTGCTATTCCCACAGCTCTTCCTACTCCTCCCAGAGGAAAGGAAGCTCTGACAGGTTGATTTTTCAGACCAGCTGCCTGTTGATAAATAATGATGCAATATTTAGTGGATATTAACTGATTGCAGGGCAAAGCAAGCCTGGGTGATCTGCAGAAAAACAAGCAGGGATCATCCTTTCAAGCCTCAGCAAAGGGGTTTTGTTGGATAATTAGCTGCAGCAGCATCTGCAGGGGAAGCAGTTTAAAAAAAATCTCCGTGCATTTTAAAAAAAACATTAACATAAGACTAAGAGCATTTAAAAATATCTGTTCTTAATGTTGCTACGGAGACCTTCATTGTAGCCACTGTAGGTGATGTGCATTGATTATATCCCTCGTAGGTAACACTTCTCTCTCAGACTACTAGAAGCTGACAACACTCCCACTTGTATGAGGTGGTAGGAGTACACAGGCTGTGGAACTAAACAGCACTTGAGAGGAGCTTTACTCAGTGTTTCAACCCTTAAAATGTTGTAGATGAACAGTTTCAGTACTCTATTAACAGTTTCTTGCCTTTGCAGCTATCTCTTGTTTGATACATTCTGCCTTTTTTTAAGCAGAAGGGCTTAGGATCAGTGCTTAGGATCATTGTAATTGGGGTGATAAACACAGCAATCCTATTATAAAAATAAGGGTTATCATTCATATGGCTGGCGGTGCATGCATTTGGAGCTCCCTCAGTAAAACCTGAGTAGTTTCAATACATGGCATTCATACAAAAACTGCATTGACTGCATTAAAGATTTTATTTGTCTGTAAGCTGAGCTGAAAATGTATTGCTGGTGCTCAGGTAGTTACATGGGCTGATTTTTTCAAAAGCTTTTGAGAAACTGTTGCTGATCAAAAGCGGTTAAGTCAAAATTTTGGCAAAAAAACCTCCAAGTTTTTATTACCATGTTCTAAGCTTTCCTCATTCCAATAAAAATAACATTATTTGGAAATACAGACCTCACAGAACTTCAGTTTCACTTTTTAGATGACAGTTTTCATCTTCCTGGCTTTTTTTTTTTTTTTTTTTTTTAATATTGATTCGGATTAAATAACCTTGCACAGATGACAAATTTTAGCAGAAATTATTCAGGAAGCCAAGCTTCTTTAAGGCTTATTTCAGAGAAGTTTTAAATTTCATGTTGAAAATATTTGCTTCAGTTTTTCCAT
The DNA here is from genome assembly GCA_013397915.1 of Daphoenositta chrysoptera. Lineage (NCBI taxonomy): Eukaryota > Metazoa > Chordata > Aves > Passeriformes > Daphoenositta > Daphoenositta chrysoptera. Next base: position 241,869 of record VZRO01000860.1, read on the forward strand.
TTGTTAGATGTAGAGCTCAGTAAGTAAATTCAAATAGAAGTCTATAGGCTGCATTTCAGGCAGCTGTGGTTTTAGAGACATGCTTCTTAAATTAGTGGAATAACTGAAAAGTTGTAGGCTGGTAGTGGGAGGAAATGCTAATCTGCTGTGATGCTGAAGACAACAAACAGGTTCCTCACTTCTTTTAGGCTGCAGAATTTCAGCTTCTCACTCAATCCAGCATCCTCAGCATCACTGAGTGCCCAGGGAAAGAGAGTGGAAATTAAACAGATCCAAAACTCTACAAATATCCATGAGCTTTGCCTTCTGGCCTAATGAAGCTACAGGAGTAAAGTTTCTCCAAAAAAGGGGAAATTGTTCCTCAGTTAAGAGGGATTTGGGTTTTTTGCCTTGTCAGAAGTTTAGAAGTGAACATGAAGATCCTTGTTTGAATTTGCATTTCTGCCAGAGTTTTCCATCTATTTTTACTGATAATCCAAATTTCAGAACAGCCTCCCCAGTCGACTGATTTTCCTTACTATTTTTCTTACTTATTTTTGTTACTTCCTTTGTGTAGGTGGTTCACTTAGCCCATTCCTGTGCAGTGTCTTATGCACAAAAAAGTGTTAAAAAAAAGTGTTAAAAACTTACAGCCTAGACTCAGTGTCAAAGGATAAGGCCAGATCTCACTGTTACTACAGAGATTATACAGTCTTCCAACTTGCAAAATGGTTGTGACATTACGAATTGTTTCTGTCCTTTCAAATGTATCATTTCCTGAGTGGGAAACATGAGGTTGCATTTCTGGGTAAATTTAAATTTGGCTGGTGTTTGCCTTGCTCTGAACAGAAGCAGTGCAGACAGCCTAGTATGAAACCAGACTATTAAATAAACTCTAAAGGGAGAACGGCAGGAATTGTAATGTTGTGCTTTCTCAGCTGAAATGTGTTACTAATATTTACAGAGATTTCAATAATACAGCTATTTGTCTTACATAGTTGAACAAAGTAATTCATGTTATTACAAATATGTAGCCCAAATTGATATGTATATGTATTAAAATACAAACATATGTACTTATATTAGAATTATAGTTCAGATATGGTTGCAATGATTATTATTTGTCATTAAACACGGCCTTTGGGATATCTTCTGAGAAAATTTACTTGAGTTTGTGCAGAAATATGTTGCAAAGGGAATAAAACTTTTTGTGTACAGATTAGCCTTGGGAGCCCACGTGCATCTTTTAATTCTCTAAATACAAAAGCATCAACACAGGCAGGGGAAGACTGTTGTGAAAACCTGTTAGTAAGAAGAAACAGAAATGAGAATATGTACATAAATATTTCCATTTACCTTTCCTGAGCTTCCCGACAGTACAAAAGTTATTTTTTCCCCCAGATTTATTTACATTAAAATGCCTGGTCTACCTTTGAATGCTTGGAACAAGCTATATTCATTTTAGTTTAAACTGCTGGGTTGAGGGGAGGAAGGGCTGACCAAACAGGAGGGGGGATGAAAGGATCTCTTCAGGAATTAGTGGATGGTCCAGCTCCACAAACACGTTTACAGATGCTGAGATGGCCAGCTTTATGCACAGCCTGAGAAGCCCCGGGAGTGCCAGGGTGACAGGATAGAGTCATGCCTGCCCACTGCACCTGGACCAAACACACCTTCTCCATAAAGCACGAGCTGATCAATAATTTCCTTTTTTTCCCCTTTTAATGGCGCAAGGCCTTGTATGAGACTTAACAGCAAGCAGAGACGCTATGGTAAACAACCTGGAGAAATCCCAGAATCTTCCGAGAAAACTCCCATCTGAAATTTCTGAGATGCTCCCTCCAGCTTGGAGGACTGGGGCAGCTTCCCTCAAATCTCCTGCTGCCTTACTTAGCTTCTCTTTCCAGCTGAGCCAGTCAGGATACAGGGGGTGCGAGCAGCCAGAGGAATCCAGGACCTGGCACGGCATGTCACCGATCCCAGGGCTGGAGCTGCTGAATTTGGATTATCGGGCATTTGCACAAGTAATCGCTCTCCCGAGACCAGGACGTGAACTCGGGCTCGGATTGTGGCAGTGCCAGGTGGCTCCTTCCCGCTGCAGGACACAGAGGCTGATAAAGGGTCGGACAGAGGCTGATAAAGGGTCGGACACAGAGGCTGATAAAGGGTTGGACACAGAGGCTGATAAAAGGTCGGACAGAGGCTGATAAAGGCTCGGACAGAGGCTGATAAAGGGTCAGACACAGAGGCTGATAAAGGGTCAGACACAGAGGTTGGTACAGGGTCGGACACAGAGGCTGATAAAGGATCGGACACAGAGGCTGATACAGGGTCAGACACAGAGGTTGATACAGGGTCAGACACAGAGGCTGATAAAGGCTCGGACAGAGGCTGATAAAGGGTCAGACACAGAGGCTGATAAAGGGTCAGACACAGAGGTTGGTACAGGGTCGGACACAGAGGCTGATAAAGGATCGGACACAGAGGCTGATACAGGGTCAGACACAGAGGTTGATACAGGGTCAGACACAGAGGCTGATAAAGGCTCGGACAGAGGCTGATAAAGGGTCAGACACAGAGGCTGATAAAGGGTCAGACACAGAGGTTGGTACAGGGTCGGACACAGAGGCTGATAAAGGATCGGACACAGAGGCTGATACAGGGTCAGACACAGAGGTTGATACAGGGTCAGACACAGAGGCTGATAAAGGCTCGGACAGAGGCTGATAAAGGGTCAGACACAGAGGCTGATACAGGGCCAGACACAGAGGCTGATAAAGGGTCGGACACAGAGGCTCATAAAGGGTCTCTGCTCTGTCCGCAGCGGCTGCAGCCCGGCCACGTCTGCAGCTGTGACCTTTCCGCAGGGGTGGTCATCTCCAGCAGCAGCGAGGGAGGGAGGGAAGGGAGGGAGGGAAGGAGGGAGCTTATCGCCGTGTCCTGATTTAGCCGAGCTTATCTGGAGGCTAACGAGGCACAGCAGATGCTCCGCGACCGGCGGCTGCCGGACCCGACCAACTACCTGCGGATTGACGCAGTAATTGCGCTGTTAATGAAGGGCAAGCGAGGCACAAAGCCTCACAGGGACTCATCTCAAACCCCACATTCATCCCCGAAGTGTGTTTTAACCCTTTAGCCAGTGAATCCCCGCGCAAACCAAAATTGCTTTTTAATGCAGTTTCCTGAAGCCTCTCCATCAGCCAGAGGCTGCTTTGGACTAATCCAGGAAGTGAGCCAAGCATTAAAAAAAAATAATGTGAGGTTATGGAACATCAAAAACGTATTGACCATAGCGTAATTATACTTGAAATGGATTAGGGGAAGTAGCTGAAACAATCTCCACTTTGAAAAAGAAAATTTGGGAGCTTGCAAGAGGGCCTTGGGGAGGCTGCCTGCAATTCTGAGTAGGGATGGTGAATGTGCTTCGGAGCACGTAAGGAAAAGGTACTGGAATGAACACTAAATGACAAATGTGATCATAACTGTCCCAAACATATCACTTCCTAAAGCTTAAGCAAGCTGGCATTTACATGAATACCACAAGTCGGCAAAGTAAATGCAGATAGAAGTGAAATACGTGTGACAAGTCTCACTCGCATCTGCGAATTAAGTAACAGTTTCTGGACTTAAGATGTAACCGCAGACAGGGAATAAAGGAAATCCTCAGTTTGCCTTAGATACTGGTAATATTAAAAGCCTGAATTTGTTATATTTACAATTAAAATAGATATTTTTAATTTTTTTTTTTAATCTTGGAAAAGTTATCTGAGAGCTACAGTTCCGAAGCGGAGGATCTTGTTTCATGATAAAGTAAAAGCCAGGGTCTGTGTGAGATAGTAACAGAATCCCTAATTAAGAACCAGGATACTTTAAGCTTGAACAAGATGAGCCTCTTGAAGTAAGTATCCAAAGTATCTTTACATCCGAAATGTTAAGCTCTTGATTAAACAAGCAGAACATACTTAAAAAGATAATTAAAGATGAGCTTCAGTGAAAATACTGGGTCTGTATTTGGGCCAAACTAAACCTTGGATGCAAACCCTGTCTTTTTTTGTTTTAACCTGTTTTGATCCAAAGTGCTTGGGCTTTAAGCCACTATGACCAAGCAACTCAAGTGTTTTACTTGTTGCAGGTAAGATTGCAAAGCTGTTCATAAATGAGTATCCCTGTTGTGGTACAGATTATACCAGATCTGTAAATTTAGACGCAGAGTTAAAAACCTCTTCTTTTTCAGAAGTAAATGTCAATTTGGGGCATCCACATCTTTACTCAGCCAATGGAGCTGTTTTTGATTTTTCCTCCCGGTGCACACAATGTTCACAATTTCAAAGTCAATTCTGTAGTTTCTCACTATCTCTGAAAACTGAGGGTTGGGTATCTCAGGTAGGATCCACCAAAAAACAACATGCAATATGCACTCTTCCATCTTGAAAAGATAAGTCTTCCAGTGAGACATTTCTAGGATAGGAATAAAACCCCCTTAAATTCTCAGTTGCCATCCTTAAAAATAACTAGAAGTTGGGGGATGCATGTGTCATATTTTCTAGCAGGATAAATGGATGCGTTAACGCAATGGAGCCAATGATTTATTCCTGCTGACGAAATGCTGGTGGTTCTCTATAGCACTAACACAGCCTAAATATGATGGAGTCACCCAAACTCTATTTTTTTCCCACAAAATTCTGAGTGGGGGAACTTAGCTTGTAATAGTGAAATGTACTTGAGAGATTTGGAAACGAATATGGAGCCACAAGCAGTGGATTCTCCTCTGGGCAAGGAATGGGCTCAGAGAGGGTGAGAGACAAATTCCTCCAGGTCAGTTGAACGAATCTCCCCAGGAACCAGCTGGAAACAGGGTGAGCTCTTTCTGCCAGCTCTGGGAGCAGACTCACAGTGCAACCTGTCCATTCAAAGGCAGAATTAAAACAGAAAAAAGTAGGAATTTAGATGGCAACAAAGAAAATCTCACCTGATCTGAAGTCCCGGTGTTCTTAAAGAGGTTTACACCAATGCAGAATTATCTGATATTAAGATAACACGGTGCTTGGCACAGTCTAGAACTAGAACTGGAAGCAGTACTGATCACTTTGTTTCCTTTTTCTTTTTTCCTCAACGTATCTTCAAAACTGGAGCCGACCAGCTGCTCTCTGTGCAGCATGTCCTGCCTGAATTTGGAGATGCCTGAGGACAGTCAAAAGGAAAAGACACCCGCCAGCTCTCTGTCACCAGTGTAACTTCCAGCAATCTTTGTGTTTAATAGCCTTCAATGGATTGTTTTTTCCTCATGAATTTACCTAATCACTTTCTAAATCCTGTTTCATGCAGCACCATGAGAATGATAATCTAATTTTGGTCTCTAAGAGATGTAATACAAAAACAATAGGAGGCCCAGGAAAGAATGAAATCATTTTGCCAACAGATATTACAAAAGAAGGCAACAATTCCAGTCCAGTGATGAAGAAAATTACTAAAAGCACTCATTACAAAACAACCCAGCACATCCTGCTTTGAAAACTAATCTATTTAGACTACTTTGCAGTTTTGAAAAAAATAAAACCCACCCCATCTGTAATTGCCTTTCCAAGATTGTGATATGGATGTTTCTTTCCTTGGTACCACAACATGAACTTTAAAGTGTGCAGCTTGGACTGGTCCTACTGCCTGGGGTTACTGAAAATGCTCCTAAAGCCCAGTGATCCTTGGATCAGGCATGAGTGAGATGAATTGAGACAAATGTTCCCACCACTCTTTGCTTAGAACAGAAAAATTGCCTCAAACACATCCCTTCTGTGAATTTATGCTACTTTCTCTCTATTATCAGTTATGGAACTCTACATATTTTGCAATCTTTGTGCACTGTCATTGCTGAAATCTCCCAGGAAATGTTGAAACTCATTTTAAGTTCTACACTTAGAGATTTCTTACCATCATGTACTGAATTGATTTACAAATTAAGAGTATTTTCCTTGTTTAAATACAGGTAAAATATCCCTTTTAAAAATCTCTTTCCTACTACTTTTTAAAAAGACCAGTATAAATATAGGCTTTTTTATTTTGCATGTCTTGTGTCCCATTTAATAATATCCAGCTATTCAAAAAGTAAACAATTGAGTACATTCTACACAGTTTTACAAAGCTCTATGTAACCAGGGTGAAATTGGTGAGACTACATAAACCTTTCTATTTATCTAGACTTCCAGAAAATGCAAATAAGAGCTTCCAAATGGAAACCAAAGTAAAATATGCTCTTTAAGGCCCTTTTTAGATGGTATTAAGATGAATCTTCTTTTTCTCCTCTACCTGACAAATTAAATTTTTTTTCCTTTTATTTCAATCCTATGTTATATAACATTTTTGCACAATCATTTTGTATTCATGCTACCACATTTGCTATTTCCCTCCATTCTCCCATTCTCATTGAAGATGCTAAAACACGCCCCATTCTTGCTTCATAACGTGTTTTTGAAGATAACACAGCTCCTGTTGAAAATGTTCCCTGGGAAGGAGAAAAGCGATTACTGAGCTGAACATTTCAGAGGCTCTTAAGCTGCCATCAGGTGCACAGAATGTGCCAAATTTCCTATTCTGCTTGTCTAACAGAAGAAAATACTCAATTGAGACATCTGCAACATGACTTTTTTTTTTTTATCCTCCTGCTGTTCCTCCTGACCCAAAAGCAAGGCTGCTGTTGCCTTTTAGAATAGATTAGTCCTTATCTGAAAAGCCATTTAGTTGCAAATCCCAAACCTTTCCATTATTACCACGTACGCCTGTATTAGCCACGGTAAAGGCCCGTAACAGAGCAGTTCAAATGTTGGACTAATGACCTCTCTGGTATTTCTATAGAAGGGCTCTGTTAAACACCCAGGCATTTCAACTTTCAGTCACAAGACCTATAAAAAATTCATACTCTGAATCTCTCGTTTCAAACCACAGCACTGCATCATTAAGAGCTTTTCAATCCTCCCACCCCACACACTTTACGAAGGGGGATGGGGAAGAGAGCTTTTATCTTCCAGGCAATAAAATTGCACATTTTCTTCTCCTCTTGTTTGCATTTTTAAGTTTGCAACCAACAGTACGAGCTTGAGTTTTTTTTAATGTGCTAAAAACATGACATAATCTGAGAACTTTTAGCTAGGTATTTAGCTAAACATAAAAAATGGTGCAAAAAGCAAGCTTAATCATTTAAGTAACTTTTGTTTCAATTGTGGCTGCCTTTCAGAAATCATAAACCTTCTAGTTCAAGACTGAAAGACTACCCCTGACAAAGGGAAGCACCTGGAAAAACAGTGTACAGCTGACAAAGTACATTCCCCAGCAGTTATACAGCTTTGATCTGGCCTTTAAATGAGTTTGCTGGATTAGAACAACAGGGGGTTCTTTTGGATGTATGTTCATATTTTTCAGTAAAAATATGGTTGTTTTCTACGACAATTCAATAAACCAAATTTGAATACAATGGTTCTTCTGAGTTAACCCCTCAAAACGTTCAAAATTACTCTTTCTGAAGAGTCACGTTTTTCCTGCATGCTGTAGCCCTGCCTCATGGCACGTTTCTCCTTTCTGTCCTGGCTCGCTGTTATTAAAGCAGTGCTGTCGTGTCCATCCCTCCTGGTGCCCAGTTTGACGGGTGTCACTGGCCGAGCCTCCTGCGCAGAGCACATCTGTCACCTCCCCGAAAGGGCTGGGAGCAGCCTGGGCACTGACATCCCTCCTCTCCTCTGCTCTGATCTCATCAAAGCCTGTTTGTCCTAAAAGAAACCTCTGTCCTTGATTGTCCTACCCACAGGACAGCAGCGATCTCATGCTCATCACAGGCTGAAATATCATGCAAAGCTCTCAGCTCTCTTCTCTTCTCCTTCCTTTCCTCCGTAGGTTTGGTTAGGTTTTTTTCATGTATTCAATGACAACTTTTAAGCACAAGTAGATAGCTGAAGGGGACGGAAACAGATTTATATCTTATCACCAATAATAGCAGCGCTGGATAAAATGTCATCTAGGCAAGTTTTTTTTTTTTTTTTTAATGTGCTAAAAGCCAACCTCATCAGCAGGAAACAAAGAGGTTTCTAGGAAGTCACACAACGCCCACGAAAACAGACTTTATCTCATCGCCCCTCTCCGGAGCAATTTCACCGAAACAACCCCATCCACCCGCCCATTTTTGAAGAGGCTGAGTGTCCTTTTTGTGTCACCGCCCCTCCCGTGCTCCTCGGGCCACCGAGTGCCACCGGCACCGCTCACCTTCCCGCGGGCGGTGCCACAAGCGAAGCGGCGCGCCCAGCCCGCCTCCCCTGCCCCGGACAGC
>VZRO01000860.1:250830-334383 GCA_013397915.1 Daphoenositta chrysoptera
CGCGCCGAGCCCCGAGCCCGGCCCCAGGCAGCAGCAGCAGCCGGAGCCCCCTCCAGAGCCCTCCTCCCGCGAGGAGACGTGCCACTTCCTCAATGCCATCTTCCTCTTCCTCTTCAGGGAGCTCAGGGACACTGCCCTGGTCAGGGACTGGGTCATCAAGAAGATCAAGGTGGAGTTCGAGGAGCTGCTCCAGGCCAAGATGACAGGGAAGGTGCTGGAGGGGCTCAGCCTCAGGGAGGTCTCTCTCGGCGATGTCCTGCCCGTCTTCAAGTCGGTGAAGCTGATCCGGCCGGTGGTCTGCAACGGGGAGGGCTGTCCCGAGGAGCTGGGCTTTGAGGTAGACCTGGAGTACAATGGTGGCTTCCACTTGGCCATCGATGCCGACCTGGTGTTCGGCAAGTCGGCCTACCTCTTCGTGAAGATCTCCCGGGTGATGGGGAAGCTGAAGCTGGTCTTCACGCGCCTGCCCTTCACGCACTGGTTCTTCTCTTTTATGGATGACCCCGTGATACTCTTTGAGGTGAAGTCTCAGTTTGAAGGGAGGCCCATGCCTCAGCTCACTTCCATCATAGTGAACCAGTTCAAGAAAGTAATTAAGCGCAAGCACACCTTACCCAATTATAAAATCAGGTGAGTTGTCCTGCGTCCTCGGCGTTACTTCGGGTGGTGTTGCAGCAGAATTGCTGCTTTGCTCTTAATGGGTATTTAGCATGGTAGGTTGCTTGTCTGCTGGCAGAAAGGAAGGATCATTTTCCATTTATAACAGGTGGAGAAGCCATTGCAGAGTGAGGCTGTCATGTGCCCTCAACTGGGTGTAACTAAGTGGCAGAATTAGTACGTATAAAAAGTTTTGGGCTCTTGTTAGGTGTGTGATTGATAGGACCGTGATATCCCTGTTTGGAAGAGGTAGGAGGATGGCTCCATGGAGAGTGTGTGGGTTTGGGGTGTCCTCCCAAGCCTCTGCCACTGGTGAGCCACCAGGGCAAGACTTGTGGCTTATGCTTACCTATAGAGGTGAGGTGATTATTACTTAATATAGGAAAGGGTAGGGTTCTCTCTCTAAGGAATATTTTTGAGATCCCATGATATGGGCGGTCCGCTTCTGCTCTGGTCTGCTTAATTCCTTCAGTAATTTTGGGGGGAAGGCTAAAAGTTGCTAAGAGAAATATCGCCACTGCTGTGGTAAGTAAAACTTAAGTAAAACCTTTTGGTTTGGTTATTTTTTTGTATTATAGTATGTTTTGTTTTACAAATGCACACACTGCACCAGAGACTGTGGTATATAGTGAATTTAATGAAATGTGCAGTGATACTTCTGTAGCAGAAGTGGCAAGAGGCGTATTTGCTTTGTTTCTGTCCTCTGATATTGATATTGAATGTCTTACCACTGTTGAGGTACTATGTTTCCTTTCTTTTGTGTCTTATCACTCTTAGGATACCATGTTTCCTTTCTCTTTTGTTTGTCCTTTGTAGCTTTTGTTATGTGTTAACTAAGGATTTTAGTTTTGTTTACCACGTTCTTCTGCAATAAGCCTTTTCCCTGAAATTCGTGAGAGATGAGTAACTGAAAATGCCTACTTCAATTTTGAAGTGTAATTAGCCTTGTGATGTAAGTTTTAAAGCCTTTTCAACTGGTTGTCTTGCAATTGAATTTATGAGAGCTCTCATGAAAGTGGATTTTTAAAATATCCAAGATTTAGATAGCTCTGACAGGGCAATAAGTAGCTTTTTCGAGTAATGTGGTAGTCCTTTCAAATTTTGAGGTACGAATTGCTGTCCAGAAGAGAGCAACCCCTGGCCAGCAGGGAAGCTGTCAAGAGCAAGTTTGCTTCCATTCTCTTGCTGTTTTGGAAAGAGTGAAGCTGGTGCAGAGTCAGCACTCTCAGCATACCTATAACAAATGAATTTGCCCTCCCTAGACAAGTTTTTAGGGTTCCTGTGCAACCAGTGATGATGTGCTCCTCCCCTTCAGCAGATGAAGACAGACATCTTCACTTTGCCTCGGAGAGATGCACGTGGACAGTAAGGTGTTCTCATTATTTAGTTGGAGATAGTAAATTTTCCACGTGTTTCTCAAACTTTCTGCCACCAGAAAGAATGAATGAGGCATGTGTGAGGGACTGAAAGGGCAAATAAGGAAAGATGTGGAGTGCAGAGCTTGAGACAGAAATGAGAAGTGTGAGGATAGAAGGTAACTGACACTAAGAGTAATACATGAAGCATAAATAATTATAAAACTAAGAAGAAACAACTTAAAATGTTCTCATTAGTTAAAGGAGTTGGGAATTTATGAATTGTCAGAGGAAAATGCAGTATCATAGCTGATTTTCACACTAGGTAGTGGCTGGTAGCCTGCTCTGTTCAGTGAAACAGTGTCCAACTCTGACATGGTGCTTTTGAGCTTTACATTTTATGCCATGTTCTGAACATATCATATCAACTCCCCGTGTTGTGAAGGGGTAGGCAGGACACTAAGCTCAATGCACATTAATGGAATTGTCCTAAGGAAAGAAGACTGGATCATGGGTGTCCCAGCTGGCCATAGCATGGCCTTCAAAGCTGCAGGTGGCAACCTTTAGCTGTCCACAGTAGCCCAGGATTTTGTGGAACACAGACTAAAACTACAAATTCTTCACCAGCATGTCCCAGATGAGTTTAGGCAGGTGGATCCCCAAACTTGGTAACAACTGAGTAGTAACAATACACTTGTACACGTGACAGAGCTGAGAGTTCAGGTGTTACTGAGAACTGGTTTGGAAAATCAAGTCCCTTGCTGATAAGATGCAAAACTTGGGGCTTTAAACAGAATTGCAAGATTACATTGGATTTGGGATTATGGTATGCTAATATATTTCTTAGCAAAGAATATATAGGAGAAAGTCAGGAGTTTCTCAACTGCTTAATAACCTGTTACCTTACTTAAAGCTTAAGAGTGTCTCATCTACAGGGAGTGTAATTATTCTCTCCTAATTCTCTCCTATTGCCTATATGTCTTTAAGTACATAGTCAGTGTTTGCTTCCATGTGTAGTTCCAAACCTTTTTGATGTTTCCCTACTCTTGCTTAAGTAACTTTGTAAATAAATCTTTGAATAACAGTGATTACAACGTTGTAAACAGAAGCACTTGCAGTGTGAGGAGTTCTCTCTTCATCTGGTTAAAAGGGGCGCTTTGCTACTCTGTTGGCCTCCACATTGAAGCCCACAAAAGAGTTTTATCTTGTTTCAAGGTGTTAATTAGCAGGTAAAAATATGCCATTTTCTTTGGCTTTTGTATTAGGCAATGTCTAGAGATTATTACTGGATAGTGAATGGCATATGAAGAGAACTTTTGCCAGTAGTTGATTTTGAACATCGTGTAACTAAGTCTGTGTTACAGATCCTGGCCTCCTCTGTTATTTAGTTATAAAATACTCTATTAAAAAAATATATCTTCATATGTGTAGTGTCTGTTGCTACAGCCAAATTATTACACAAGTACTTTGTATTCTTTCCAGTTAGGTACAAAGTTTATGCAGCAGAGCAGTGATTGAGTAAGATCATATTTTGTATCATCCATTTCTAGGACTGGCTTAGTGTGATGTGAATAACTGTACCTTGAAAGTAAGAAAAGGCATCTTGCATTCCTGCTGCACTCCTCAGAGTCTATAGGGAAAGGCAGTGCAGCCTAGCAAGTGCATTTAAAGTTTGTCTAGAATTTTATGCACTTTTTTCTCCATAAAAGCAATTGTCTACTAATTGAAAAAGAAGGGGCCCACTTCATGTCTAAACAAATAAGTAGTAATTTGTGTTTTACTCTAATAGCATGTAATCACTTTTCTTTGTCTCTTTAATAAATGTGTTTGTGTCTGGCAAAACACCCTGCTCTACCATTGAATGGGCATTGCTATCTTGTATAGTAAAATTTGAGTAAATCCCTGGATGTAAGGCTGCTGGTAAAATCCAGTGAATGGCAGGCTAGGTTTTTCTTTTTTTTTTGGTCATCATTGATAAAGGATTTGTGCAATTCTATTGATAATAGCAATAGTTACATTTTATAGTTAATGTATTTGTTGCTTTTAATAGAAATGGGAACAGCTTTTTTGCAAACAGTTTGGTTTGTCAGGACAGTGTCTTGTTCAGATGCAGGGAAGATCTAATACAACCTTTTTTATTCTCTGGTATACATGAGTTCTACTGCACTTGTGAGAAACAAAATAACTGGAAGTTAATATTATTTCTTTTTTTTTACTCGCTGTAATGAATAATTGCAGGTATCATTTATTTGACTCTAAATGCTCCAAACTCTATTTTGACTTGAACTAACTTTTTAAATTACACTTCTTTTTTTAGTGCTGAGATACATTAACCAGTGTGTGGAGCTTGAGATTGAGCATGGAAAGCCTTGACTTTCTTGTTGGTTGGTTGTGATGTCAACTGTTGTTGTTCTGCAGTGGCCACTGACCCACCAGCTGTCTTATTGTCCCCAAATCTCTCATGCTGGCACTCAGGAACTGTGTTCAGTCAGTCTTGCATCTGCATAGCTTGACTTGACACTGGATTTTTCATGTAGGTTTCTTTTAGTAGAGCAGGGCAGTGAATACTGTCAGCACAACGTGAGTTTATCTTGTGACCCGAGTCCAGCCTTTGGTTTTTCATTATATGCACTCAGTTCTTTAATGCTATGGACCCTGTTCATGTTGGTTTTAACTTTATCATGGCCTTTTAATAGTGGCTATTAAAGTGGTTAACACTAAGCTACATTCCTTGCATTGCCACAGCATGTTTGGGATTTAGAGGCACAGAGGAAGGAATGTTTCAGGTGTCTGTCTCCTTGCTTGGTGGTGCTGGTGCAGTAGTCATGGGTTCATCTGTGTTAGTTCTCTAATGAGCTGTACCTTGCTCATTAACCTTTTATTAAGCTGCTTATGGTGACAACCTTGCTATGCCCCCCTCACCTCAGGTTTATCAGTACACTGATTGTGCCGTGTCCAGCCTGTTCTTAAAAGCTGGGTGTATTTTTGCTCTTTTGCACAGCTCCTGATCTTCATTTTAGATTTTGGAGGAGTCTGGGATTTGGGTTCCTTCTAGGCAATAAAAATACACTTTGCCATAATGAAGATACAAAGCCTGTTGAGTATATGTAAAGTCCTTCTTCTGCCAGAATTTAACTTCCTGGTATTTCTTAAGCAATGATGTAAAAAAACCTGACAGCTGCCTTTTTTCCCTCTAAACTAAACATCTTGCAAGTTCATCCATTCAGATTCTCAGCAGACCAAGTGTTGCCTAAGCAGTGGGTCAGTTCTGTATATTTTAGAAACACTTTGTTTCTTAGTTTGTTATATTAAAAACCCAAATATTTTGGATTGATACTAGCCTGCTTTGAGAAACTATATTTGCTTTATTTTAATGCATGCTACCACAGAGGGGAATAACTTTCTTTTCTTTAGAAGTATTCTCAGGAAGTATTGCTTCTCCCATTTCTATATTGGGTGTCTTGATGACCTCCTCTGGTCGCTTCTAACATGAATTATCCTTAGAACTGGTCATTTGGAATATATTTAGTCATGTTAAATAGTTTTATGCTTTATTTGGAAGCTGGGGCTATATTGAATTTCTCTGGGAAGAACAATTAGACAAGCCTATTTTTATTTACCGTTATAGAATGCAATTTGAACCGTCTCAGTTGGAGGGAGAAGAGCTACATAGTACTTTCTTATTTTTGGCAAAACTTAAGTCTAGAAGTAATGTAAATAGCTATTGATTTGAAATGTGTTTTACAATAGAAATTACTTCACAACGAGGAAATGGAGGTATTGGAAAAAGTATGAAATTAAAAAAGGTATTTATTATTCATGTGATGAAGCTATATACAGGACTACCAGAAATAATCAGAGCTTGGACTTGTGAATGTGTCTTTTGCTTCAGAGAGCTTTCTCTGTAGCTGCTGCAAAGGGAGGGTTTTTCTTTTTGAGTGGATTTCTACTGTAGTTGATATGAATCTCTACTATTTAAACCTGTGAGACATTCCTGTTTGAAGTTCTTATTCCTACTTCTGCTGAAAGAAGAGTGGTTTGTTTGTTGGTTTTTTTATTGTTTATTTTTTTTAACACCATGCCTGTTCTAGGTACAAAAATCTTCCAGTGTACAAAAGCATTAAAAAACCCCCCAAGATCTGAGTCCTTTTCTTCTCTGCAAAAATTGATGGGAAAGCAGCACTGTGATTTGCAGACTGTCCCAGAGGTACTGCCCTGAATGATGCCAGCACAGACTATTCTGCCAATGGCAAAGTGGTGATAATTTGACTCGGTAGATCTGTCTGCAGACAGTAGTTTCATGCTTGGAAGATTATCTTAGTAGTGCATGGACAAGCAGTTTTTCTTAGTATTACAGGAACGGGATAAATGGGTCTGTAGGCAACCTGATGCACAATAAACACAACCAAACCTCAGAACAGCAAATACTTTCATTTTTTTCAAGGGTGCTACATGTGTAGAAGGGAGCTTTTTGTAGTGCAGAGCTTTTTACTGTTTTACTTTGGGAGGAATACATAATTTCTGGAGGGTCACTAAGTACAAGTTTCTTCAGATTGTATGGAATTATATGGTACAATATATGTATGTAAATCTTATGTAGGTATCAAGTTCAAATCCCTTGGTTCTATAGGTTTTGAAACATTTTTAGTCATCTTTCCCAGCTCCAGCACTTAATGAGTTTTCACACTGCAAAGATTTAGTTCTGAAAGAATGCCAGTTTGAAACTTGTTCATTGTAAAGTCAGATTTAATGAGCAACCAGCTACATACCAGACACTTCCCAATATACAGGTAACATTCTTTTCAGATTAAGAATCTTTTTTTTTTTTTTGTGGTTAGTCAACAAAACTTACATTTTCTATTCTTACCTGCAAGGGTGAGGAACTAAAACATCACTGACTTGAGATGGTTTAGTGAAAAAATTGCGGGACCACAGGTATAGTTAGGGATGAAGAAAAAATCTCAGTTGGAGGGAGAGATGGATGAAGACATAAAGGAGTAAGTTTTGGTGATTAGTATCTGCCTTTCCTGCAGGTAGAAATCCAGTAAGCATAATTGGTCTGACAAGAAAATAAGGCCTCCTTCAACTTTTCTTCCTTGCAACAGTATATAAAAGACTGTGCAATAATAATGAAAATTGCCTCATTTGATCCTTTGCTGGTTTGTATTTAAAAGTTACTTTATTTTAGTTCTGCAATGAACTTTCATGTGGATAGTGAATAAAGACTGAAAAATCTGCTGAGATTTATTTAGTACTGGATGGTGTTTTGCATGCACCAGCATTGAGACCATGTTTCTGTTCATCTGGGCTCTGATCTTGAACTGATCCTGCTGCTCAGTGAAAACAAATATGGATCTTTTTATTCACTTGTCCTAATTTGTGTTGCTTTCAATGCATATGAATATGAAATAAGCAGTAGTAGCATTTATTTTTTGAAAGGTAACTTATTCCAAAATATAGATCATATAGGAGCTAATTGTTTTACTGAGCTGTAAGCGCCTAAGAAATGTCTGAGTTTGGTTCTGAGCTGTCTGCTGGAGCAGGGAGGTGTGTTCAGGCACTGGAACTGGGCTATTCTGAACCACCTTGTACAGGCTGTATTATGATTTTTAGACTCTGTGCATAGATAGTATGGTTAATGTTCCCCACCTGTCACACAGAACTGAACACTGGGTTTCCCTAAAGGAGATTACTTCAAGGAACAAAGACAGAATTTACCTGTAAAGATGTGTTGCTAATACAGCTCTCAGTAGCTTATTTGATGTAAAATGAAGGAGTCTTTTTTGTCGAACCTATTTATATATATTAAATGTGGAAAACAGTTAATCTTTTATTGGCAAATGACACTTGATCAGAAAGCTCTTAAAAGCAGCCTGGGTGAGGACAGTAGGTTTTAGTGGGGTAGAGCAGTGCAGTGCTGCTGAAGCTCAGTCTCAAGCTGCTGGATTCACTATTGGAGCTAGTCCTTTCATGTTCTGGGTTTCTGTGGGGAACTGCTTATTCTGCATTCCTGCAGAGATTGCCTAAAGTCACCCAATATGCTCCTGTGTTTACAGTTCATGTTCACACTTGCTTGATTTAAAACAGTTTCAACATTTGGGTATTCTTGATACTATTTTTTCTTTAGAGTACAGTCAAAGACTTTACCTCTTCTTCTAGGATTAATAAGCTTTATTTTCTAAAATGAGTATGGAGAGAAACTAGCAATCCACATAGGTAGGTTACATTAATAGATAATTTTTGTCACCCCAGTCTGCTAAAATCCCTGAATTGTGGAAGTACAAAAACCTTTGGATGATGATCTCAAACCATTCTTTCATCCAGAAAAAAGTCATGATCCAATGTGATGATGAAGACTCCTACATCACACCTGCCCAAAGCCACTTGGGTGCCTGTTCTTCCCTAGGCACCCTTTCCTTCTGCTGAGATGTAACCCCCTGTGCAGCCCTGCCCGAGTTAATAAATCCTGTCAGGACTCTGCTGCAGGAGCCAGCTGGAGCCTGGCGGAGTTCTCGACCTGTCTGTGGCCAAACACAGCTCTGCAAACTGCCAGGAGATGCTGGTCATAGCAGACAAGAAACAAAGACAGGGAAAACCTTACATTTTGTGAGGTAAAAAAACCACAGAAATTGTGTTCAACCCTGAGTCGGGCTCTGGAGTGCTACTTAGTTTGGTATTTTCTTTTCCCTACTGCCTGCTCTAATTCATTTTAGCCTTAAAACTATTGGGTACAGCTTACCTTCATATCATTTTCATTCCCCTGTTCAGTGCTGCTGGAATTCAGCAGAATGGCCTGTGAGAAGCAGTGTCCCCAGCCCTCTCCATTAAAGCTGTTTCATATAATGAAAAATACAGGAATTCTACTATAGCAATACAGTTCACACATTTTTGAAGGCTTACCAGATGTCATAAAGCTCTGTCTGAAATAGAGTGTGTACTACATTATCATCAGCTGATGATAGTTAATCAGGCTGTTACACATACTTAAAGACAGTAATTAATTGCCAGATATGACTAGCATGAAATTAAATTATGATAATCACTTGGGAATTCATTTTTTTGGCAATTTTTTGTTGCTTTAGCTGAAAAACTTACAGGGACACTCTGAGATGTAAATTTAAAGAAATTTCTTTCTGTCCAATATTTAAAAATTATCTGTGGACATATAATTTAAATCATAACACTGACATACTTTGTTCTGGCTTTCTTAACTGAGACTTAATGCTAAACAGGATCTTTTCCTGCATCAGTGTCAATGGCAACATTGCTATGAAAAAAGCTCACTCAGAAGGAAATGTGTACAAATATTACAATCGACTTTTACAATGGCATTAAATACAAGATTATGTGTTATGTGCAAGTGAAATGAAGATAGTAATACTGGTAATAATTACTACCACATATGTAAAATGCTTTAAATTATGCTTAAACCTGTGAAAAATATCCTGTCATATATCTTTTATATGTAGTATCTTAAAGGTAACCCATTGTGTAGTCACTTATGTATTAAATGGTTTAAACCATTGTTAAACCATTATTCCTGTTTGCCTAGGCTCAGACTGGAAGAGTAGAACTGGAAGATCCCAGTCTTGCAGTGACAGGGCTTCCTGGTGGTGTTTGGGTCACCTCCGAATGATCCAGCTTGGTGAATAGTTCCTAAGTAATTAACCGGGGGATATGACTCCAAAAACTTCAACAGTTGTGTGGTTTTTTGTTGGTTTGGGTTTTTTTTTTTTAAGAATAACTGCATATTTGCTAATAAAACTTGATGCAATATGTTAGAAGAAACAAAACAAAGCCTAATGTTTCCAAGCAAAGAGCCCAGTGAATTAGAAAGGGAGGTGGGGTGGGAACAGCAGTGTTAGTCAGTGGTATTGTTTTAAAACAATACTACAAAGACTCAGATGGTTTTTGCTTTTCCTCTGTTCCTCTGAACGAAGGGCAAATTAGAGAAAGTATCCAAATTCCCGATGAGGTTGGTAGGAAAAAGTTATACTAATTTGAGCAGCTGCTTCTATCAAATGTAATCACAAGTCCTAACTGTAGCTTGCCATGAGGCGTACAGGATTTGGAAAGGGCAGGAATCCTTCCTGTTAATCAATCTCACAAACCCTTCCTGTGTTTGATTGTCAACAGTGGTGCCACAGGTCGTGTCCAGACTGAGCTTCTGTGTTATTTGATCCTGTTTACAGTGTGGCTCTATTAATAAAATGCTGTGACTTGCCCGTGGTGTCACCTTTGCTTGGGGGACCGCTGGCAAGTACATGGCCATGGGGTGTCCCTGGGTCCGTCTGTGCTCTCCCCACCACTGCAGTCCCTGAGCTCTGAACACCAGGCCCATAATGACTGCTGCTTACAGCTTCAGGGGGAGCTGTCAGTCACCTCAGCTTTGAAAATGCTGCCACTGAGCCTGAGCTCCCAGGCAGTGAATTGGAGCATCTTCTGTCTTGTCAGGAGTGACTGGATAACTGTAGATTGAGGAGAAGCTTCTGCAGTTCGAGCGTTTTTAAAACTAACTGGAGGAGTGAGGATAAACCTTGGGAAGCTCTCTTGCCTAGGATTCACAACAGATACAAATGGTTTTTCACTCTTGGTTTACAGCTGTCAGAGACTGCTTTCAGCAGTGAGACAGTTGTTTTCTGTCTAAGCAGCCTAAGAGATGTCACTTTTTTTCACATGGATGTAGGCTAGGGTTTAGAGCAGAGGATTAAAACTCTTCAGCTCGATGAGGGAGTCGTGTTCAGAGCTTAGACTTCTAACAGAACACCATCATCCCTTTGCTCTAACCAGGACTGCAGACAGGTGATGTTTGTAGAGACTTGAGACTTCCTTATGGTAGAACATACTGCTGAAGTGAGCAAAAGCTAATGTTTGCCTAGCATCAGTCACTGGGACCAATCTCTAATCCAGCTGCCTAAAGGTAGACTTTTGGGGTGGCTTGGGTTTTATTTGCTTTTTTTGTGTGTGTACTTTTTGGTTTTTGTTATTTGTTTGGTTTTTTCCTGCTGCTGTTTTCCATGAATGCCTAAAATCTGGTTGCTAAGCCACACCTACTTCTCTTTCAGCTCTACGTGAACATAAGCACATTCTGTATTTTCTGTCCCATTTGGAGCAAAGCCACAACAATTCAGGCTTTTTGGTTAGACAGGGAAATTTTGTCTTCATCCTGTCCGAATTACAGCAGGATTTTCATCTCTTAATTTGAATCAACAGGACCTGAAAACTCAGGGATCAAACATTGAGTCAGGCATTGACTACATTGAGTTAACAAAGCTGTTTCAGTAATTTTGGAATTTAGAATTTGGGAAACTAGTGTTCTTGAAATGCAAAAAAGTATGCACATGGTCAAGTTGATCTGGTCTGTACTGATGAGAAAGAAGTTTTGGTAAGATTTATTTTTTACCTGTGGCTATTTCAATATAGGCAGCAGTAAAACCATACCGTTAAGACTCTCCTTGTTGTATTTGAAATTTATGTCAGGAAAAAAATCTACTGTCTTTTTTGAAGAAGCTACTGGACTGTTTGCATTTATTGTTTTATTTGTTCCTGAGGAAGTCAAGAACAAATTGAGTTTGAGAAGTGTCTTGTCTCAAGTGTATGATTCAAGATATACTTCAGAATTACTGACAAGAAAGAAGACTGTAGTTTAGGAATCTGCAAATGTGTGAAACTCCTTTGAAGAAAAAAGGAGAATAGTAAAATTCTTGCCTTTTTTTTCTTTTGAGGTCTTGGCTTAAAAAAAAGGGACTGTTCATATATTGAGAACTTGTGTGTATGAGCCTCCTACATGTGTGTGGCAGAATATCCTGCAAGACAGTGGGTGGATTACTAGATCTGATTTGCAGTTTACCATAAAACTTCCTAGAAAATAAACACTGTCTTATTGCAATGTTTTTTCAGGCCGCTTGTAAGCCAGATTTTTATGGCTGTGAGTAAAGCTGAAATTAGTCTTATTCATTATAGAAACCTGCCATAATTTGAATTGTTAAAGTCCTCTGAGCGTGAATACTGACACACTTCAGCAGCATTATTCCTTGAGAAATTAGTGAAAGCTGGAGAATTGCTTTTGTAAAATCTGTAACAAAATCTATAAAGAAACCAGTACTGCTACTTTTTTTTTGTTCAAAATAAGGATGAGCTCCATTTTTATATCTTCAGTGTGAAAAATGATATAAGCTGTTCACGTTATAATTCCTGACAAGTATAAATGTTAGCTGATAAATACTTTTAAATCTTATTAAGGTGATAATGTCTTTTTAGGAGTGGATTGTAATATTTTAGAAGTTTTGTACAAGTAAAACTTCATCTTAAATTACACAGTGTAAGAATAGAGGGCTTTTTTATATCTTAAAATATCTGTTCTCAATCACTCTTTGAAATTTACACACTTCACAAGTGCCTGACTTGTGTTTCTGTGACTCAGGTGAAAAAGGCAATCTAAAAATGCCTTAATTCTGTTGTGTTAGTTGAACCTTTTGATTACTCCCCAAACTGAAAATAAGTTCAGCAGTTATTCTTTCAACATTATTTTAAATACTAGAGTCTTCAGATACGGTAGCATTTACAAAACTGAATTGGTGCTCTACTAGAATTTTAAGTAAAAATTAAGACTTGCAATGCATTTGGAGTAGCCTTATGCTGAAGATACTTGCATTTTTAGTTGATGGGTTCTTCTAAGATTAATATTTTTTTTTTGCTTTTTACTAATACTCAAATGTTTGGTTAATGTAACTTAAAAGTTCCTAAACCTGAAAATGTTTAATCTTTATGTCAATAGAGTAGTGCTGGGATTCGTATCATACCAGTGTTTAATGTGCTCTTAAAAAGATGTTCAGTGATTTTAAACTCTGTTTTAGATACCAAACTTCCTTTACAAAACCAGAGAATAATTTAAAACTTTTCCTGTAACTTATTCCAGAAAAATATTCTTACTTCTTAGCAAAAGCTCTACAAAATCCCACCTCCTCCTGCACTTAGAAATGACACTGTAAGACTTTCTGGTTTTCCAAGTAGGAAATGGAGTACTGAGAGCTTTTGAATTTTGATGCTGTCTCTGTTTAGCTCTGAACAATTTGTTGGTTTTTTTACTGTGATTCTGGGTATTTTTAACTGATGCAATGAGCAGACACAGAAGCATATGGTTATCATACCAGATAAATCGATTTTTTTTAAAGTTCTCAATAGATTTCTTCATGCAACTAAAAATATTAAGTAGGTACTGAGGGGAGCAGCTAATTTAGGTAATAGGTTAATTAAACTAAGGTATAGAAGACTTCTCTTCAACTAAGGTATAAATAGGACTTCTTCTGTCCTCTTTTCTGTTAAAAGTTGGCTAAAGGGCTACAAAACAATCATCACAGAATAGTGAATATAAATGAAAGGGAATGTAGGTCAGACATTTTTAAAACTAAATCACCGAATTACAGACTTATTCCATGTAGGTGAGTTCTGCCCCCAGAACAGGCCACTGGAAGGGAGAATTCCCCCATTCAGGGGCTGAAGGCACTCAAAATGAAGGGAACAAACTTGATTTGCTTGGGGGTTTTGTGGGGAGACTTTTGACCCTGACTTTGAGGGAGGTGGTGACGAGAGGGGCTGAGTCTCTGAAGAGGATGAGCCACTGCAGTGGCCCTGGAGCCCGGCCTGGATGGAGTGTAGGAGTCCTTCCCCTGCAGGGGACTCTGCCTGCAGTGCCTGGAAACGTGTTTGCTGTGCTCTGGGTGTGGGAGAGCTTGGTGTTGTGCTATTTAAGTGTATACCTTTAATCCTATGTATTAATTGAGTAACTTTATCTTAATTACTCTCAGTGTAATCGTCTGACTAATTCCTCGTGTGAAGTGACTATTTTTTGCTGTTCGTATCCTGCAATATTTGTTAAGAAACACTTGTTACTCTACAGCTTCTTTTAAAAATTGCTTCTGTGGGGTTGGTTGTTTTGTTTTTGTTTTTTTTTTCTTGCTAAAATTTCACATCAAGTTTGATTGATGGATATTCCTCATCATCTTAAGGCTAGGTTTTAGCTAGCATTTTCTTAATAGTGTGCTGTCAGAATTTCAGACTTTTGGACAAATGAGATGAGTTTGTGGAGGGACTCTGGTAATTTAAAAACAAATTGGAAGACACTGTAAGCATTTAATATAAGGCACTTCTAAAGACTTTCTGCAGAGAGAGCATCCATTGCTGTCCTGCTGCAGTCCTGTCAAACAAAAGAAGAGGGATGATGGCTCTGTGTGCCCTGCTTTTAAAAGATGGGGAAGCTCACAGGCTTTTCCAGCCATGGGGAAAAAGATGGGAGAACTGTGCTGCCTGACCCTGCTGGGAGCATGGAGTTCCTGTTCGTGGTTCTGCAACACAAGGGAATGGTCCCACCCTGTTACCAGCAGTCCCCATCTGGGTCTCTATTAGTTCACCAGCTCCCACTGGGAAGGTCTTTCCAAATAAATAGTGTTGTCTTGCACTTAAATAGTCTGACAACAGTTCCCTAATATGTAATTGAAATCTACAGGAAATAGTAATTTGTCTGGCGTTTAATTTTGGAAATGCACAAACGCTCTGTAAATTAAATAGATAAGTGGTATGATATAAATTTGGAAGGCTTCAGAGTAGCACTCAAACATTAAAAATGCATTTAATGTGGGATATTTAGCTCTTTGTACGTTGCTGTGCCAATGGAAATAGGTGATGTGTTCCTTTTTGCTAAGGATTTTGCAAATTAGTTGTGGTGATAAGAGTGTGAACATAAGTGCTTGTTGTAAATTAAACATGATGTTGAGACTGCCTTTAAATCCCGTATTTGTAGAGAATTTAACTAGTGCTGCAGAAAGTCGTGCACACACTGCAAAGTGTTTTGCATATTATTGTATATAACTGTATTGGTATATTAGAATTAATTCCTCTTTAATTCATTGTTGTATTTAAATTTTTTAAAAAAGGATCTTGAAAATAGAAATCAAAATATAGTAAACATTGACTTAATCTAGCAAAGAAAATGGCTTTTTCTGGGAATTATTTCATTATTCTGTGCTGCAGCAAAGGCTTGCAATGTGTGCTGTACTAACACTTTGTTCTGAAGTCACTAGAGGATGATGTTTTTGCTTTGAATGTGTAGGTGGATATGTCTGCATCCTCACTGCAATGTTTTAATCTGTTATTTTGCTTTTCTGGTTTGTTCTTACTTTTAGCATTTAAAATAGATTTGTCCAAGTTTGTGTTCTTGCTAAATAGGCTGCAGGATGCGTGCATATGTAAGTGAAAGACCTTGGAAATACCAACACTTTTAAGCATGGTATTTGTTGAAATTGGGAGAGCTGATGGTAACTTGTTGAATCCTCTTCCTTTGTCGTTTTTCCCTGCCAAAAATCTTGTTTCACTGAAGCTCGGAATGGTGGTTGTTAGTTTAATACTCCCGTGGAAAAGTATCTTTTTAATAGATTTTGAGAGAAGGTGTATTGGCAGTTGTTGGTACTAACTGAAAGGTAGTTTATTAGTGCTTAAAAATCCTCAAACCTACAAGTACCTATTCTCTCAAAACTGGGCATTATTTTCCAGGTTGTTTGCCTAACTCTTCCTTTTCTGCCTAAAGACATCTGAGCTAAGTCTGTATTTTGAGGGGGTAAAATGATTCCTAACAGAACAGGGTACCCTTGTTTGTGCTTACAGTGAGAAATGTGAGGTGGGTGTGAGTGGGGAGGTGGCCAGGCCCTGAGGTGGTACTAAGTTTTGTAGAGTCAAAATAGTGGGGTCACCTTGGTGTTTTTTCCCTACTCTTGTGATGCTTGCTATTACTTTAGTAATTCAAGAGCTATGAAGGAAGATTATGAGTAAAACACCAGACCAGTCAGTACATGCACAAGGCATATTTTGAGTTGGTTGTTTGTGGTATACTCATAAACCTAAACCGTGGCCAGAGTGATTTAATAGCCTCATATTTGTCATGTACAAGACTTTTAAAAAAAAAAAAAAGTGTTTAAAACTGAGTATTTTTATGTGACATATTTCAAAATTGTTTTCCTCATGAAGGAGTTAATGAGGGAGAAACTTGGAACCAAATTAAAGTTAGAAGTTGAATTGGATTTCAGGAAAATAGCTGGAGTGTTGAGTTGTGTTTATTCACAAAGAGAACAAAAGAAATGTCTTTCTCATGGCTCTGTACAAGGCTGTTGCTCATGGAGGGTCTTGAATCAGAGCATGGAGCTCCCTCCCAAAGTGTGTGCTGACAGTTAAAGGACGCTTAATTATTTATTTGAGTTTCTGAAACTCTTCAGTTCAGCTCCATGTGACTCTTTCCTGAACGTACTGTGATCTCCGAATGTGACAAGCAGATGCCTCTGATGGTTGAGCAAACAGTCCTTGTGAAAGACTTCTTTCTCATGCCACGGCAGAGACATCCTGCAGGCTCTGCTGCTCCTCTCCTGCTATTTGTAACTCCACACAAATAATCGCTGGGAGCTTGTGTCAGCGACAGAGGATGGAAACCGAGGCACAAGGCAGTGCTAGGAAATGAGAGCAATAAATAAAGTCAGAAGGAAGGAATACCCTGTAAGAGTTTTGGTTTTTTTTTTCAAAAACTTCAGTACAGATGCTGTGATAGCTTCCTCTGTGCAGGGTTGTGCCCTTGCTGTTGGGATTGCCTGTGTGTGTCTGCTGTGTGATGGGGCTGCAGCTGTGCAGCCTCTCCCCTCCTTCCCTCCCTCAGGTCGGGGCTGTGTCCGACACCAGAGCACTAGCACTTAAAAACCAAATTGGTATTCATAACTCAGCATTTTCTAATCAAAGAGACAGAATTATGTGGTGAGATAAGTCAGTGTTTTACACACGTTATCTTGAACATGAACTGCTTCCCCTGTGAATCACATGCTGGAGTGAGGGAAATAAAGCTCAAGGGCAAATATTTAGAATACCTGTATCTTTATTTTTATTCAAGAAGACTGGCTAAGAAGAGCAACCTAAAGTTTTTTACAAAGTGAGAGAAGAATCAATCTGTTTAACTAAAGTGAACTGTTCAGTAGGGTGCACCGACAGCACTGCCATAAAAATTGGAATCTTTAGGGTCATAGAATATTTTCATGTTTCTATGCTGTGATGTTTATGCAACTTATAACTTAAAGACCTAATAAGATATTTACTGCAATAGGACTCTTGTGTTAAATCATGTTTGCAATCATAAACGTACTGTGTGATTTTTACCAGCTTCCCACTTTCTCAAAATTACCTGTTGTAGTAAATGTAACTCAGTCTATTCCTGTGAAGCAATCTTTTAGGCTGCTGTATTCAAAAGCTTTAGTAGCTCCTACTCATTCCTTTTGACCAACGAATTTGTAGGAATGGCAGTATTTCTCCTAAAGAGTGTTAAAGATTCATTATTGTCCTGTTATGTTTTTTATAATTTTGTGTGTTCACATTATTTGTGTGATTTGAATTAAGAGAAGTTTCTTCTGTATTTTTCAGGTTCAAGCCATTTTTTCCATTTCAAGTGTTGCCATCTGAGGAATATGAAGATCGAGACCTCTGTATACAGGATTTCCTATTGACAGAAGGTCGACTGAAAGTCACATTAATTGAATGTACAAGGTATATTTTTGGGCACTTTTGCTCATTCTTGGCTAAGCAAGGACCTGTGTTTCTTCAGTTTGAAGTAATTATAGCTGAAGGCCAGTTCTGATTCACAAAGTGGCAGCTTTGGTGTTGTGATTGCACTCTAATCAAGAAATGTACTTTCCTTAAAGTAAAAATGAACAAATGAAATTGCAGTTACTTTGAGGGACTTCTGTTTTGTGTGGGTGCAAGCTTTTGCCTTTCTGAATTTTCCCTGGTTACAAGCTAATCTGTGCCTCCTCGTATTTGCTTGGTTTGGTTTTCTGCCACACCAAATGATGAGTCTCTTTCCAGGACAATATAAATGTTGTAATTATGTCACTGTATTATGCAAGCAAAGGGAAATAATTGTTTCACTCAGTCTTACTTAGATAAATCCAAATCACTTTTATAATGCATTATTTATTGTCTTTGTCCTGAACAAAATAATGGAAAGAAATAAAATCTATTTCATTCATTCATTGAAGAGAAAATTAGTCTCTTCAAAGCTGGAGAGAAGGTGTGTGGGCTCTTGGTTCATTGGGGATTTTTTGTCAGGCCCCTTGGTTTATGTTAGATCTTATCCAAGCAGTGCTAAGGCTTTGATCTAGACATGTGCAGTTCTACTCCTCATGAACTAAACTGCTTTGCAGCAGGACTGTTTTTTTAACCTGTTCTTTTCATTGCTTGTATTCCCATGTCAGCTCCTCTGCACCTTTCTCTGCAGCCTTGTACAACCACTTGAGCTGTGTTTGCTGTACTAATGTGGTTTATCAGTGCTGAGGACTTCTAGAAGATATTCTTCTGCTTCTAAGGGTTCTGTGGTGACAACAGTGGTTGTATTTTTGTGATAAAATTCCTGCTTACTCATCTTCCTATCTTTGTGATGTTTTCTATGGGTGGTCCAAGGATGCTGAATGACCATCTGCATTCCTTGGCTGCCAGGAGCATTTCCCCTTTGCCTGTATTAAGGGAACTCTGATCTCTCTTCATAGCATTGCTCCAATTTCAGCCCAGTGATACATTTGTTTTTATCATTAGGGCCAAAATGACCACCTTGCACTGTGTGCAGTTATTCTTGGTTTGGAAAGCAATCTTTTAAATGTTGTCTTTCCTGAATCTGAAACACTGTGCAGCATCAACTCTTGAGTTTCTTTGCACTGAGAACCCAGATTGCTCAGTCTGACATCACCATCTGACCTCTCAGTATTTTCAGCTGCCACAGATGCTTATCAGATGGCTGGGAGAGGATGCAGTTGCTGATTTCTCAGGTCTGACATAATCCAAGTGGTTTATGCAGCTTGGAATTTCTCAACACACACTTGAAAATTGTCTCAACAGACACTTCTCAGCCGAGATGTCTGACTGTTGGATCCACTGTAATTCCTCAAATCTTCCAGTTGTCTCGTTCTTTTTTTGAACTAAACAGCTACAACTGCTGTCCATAGACAATGAGCAAATATTCTTGCTTTGTATCTGAAGAGATTGATGAGGTAGAAAGAAATAGAGAATTTTGGCAGTGAAAGAAGAAACATACAATATATACAGAAGTTTATAATAAAGTGATAAAATTATAAAAATGATAATAAGCAAATCTCCCTTTTTCACCAGCCCTCTGTGAACTGGTGTGAAGGTTGGCTGGGCCAATTCCCAGTGCAGCACTGTGTGCTTTTGCACTTAATATCTGCCATATGGACCTGAACATTTTTCATTCTTTCATTCTCATTTCAGAATGAAAGATCACTTTAATTTCTGTGTGGTTTTCAGTTTTGCTCAGTGCCCCAGAAGGTTTTATATTTTCTCGGTAACAGCAGATGATCTTTGACTTCTGTACAGAATTTGGAGTAGAATTCTTCCATGTAGTCAGGTAATAGAGTTCTGCTGCTTCTCCTGTTTAAATCTGGACATCAGTGGTGAAACTATAGTGGTAAAACATTTAGCAAACTTCTTCTATGTTATAAATGGCCTGTTTAATTAAATTAGACTCTTCACATGACCAAATACTTGCACTTTCTGCACTTTTTTTCTAATTGCAGGCTTGACCATAGCAATTTTCTACTGTCATGCTGTTGAAAGAAAAATTAAATTTTGCACATCTTTTAAATCAATGAAAGGATGGGAACTTTGTTGTAAATGAAAGGAATATGTTTTCTTAGTTTTTATCTGACTTGTACAAAAACCTCAAATTTCTGTGAGTGTGATGCCCTCACAGAACTTAATTGTTGCAAAAATGCTGTTATCTGTCATTATCTTAAAACGCTAAAGAAAAAGGGAAAAAGCAACATTCTGCTAAATTTTGAGTTGTCTGTTGTTTTTTTTTTAAAGAGACATTGTGAAGAAAGTAACAAAGCCTATAAACTTTGATTGTATTAGGTGAGAATACACTTCCAAACCTGTGCCATAGCGTGGGCACTTTTCAATCTGTAGAATATAGATATCTCTTTAATATATAGTTATATATAATAATGTCAGTCTTTATGTGCAGCTTTCTTACAGGGTATAGCACCTTTGTTTGCATATTAATGGAGATTTTGTTAAAACAAAAATGTTCTTAGTGTAGCAGCAGTTAAAATTTCCCCTTTGTCTTTCTGAAATTGGAAATTGAGCTCCAAACTCCAGGATGAAGAACTCTTTAAAATTTGAATGTGTAGTTTGGCTGTCTTGTGATGTGTTTCTTCACCTTACACCCGGTTTATAGGTGCTGTTAACCCGTGTAAGGTGAAATCTCAATACGGCTCCTCGTTTTCCTTGTGACTTTTACATTACAGTTCTGGCTAAAATTGTTCTATTCCTGTTTTGAGCTATCTCATGTGCTTGTGTTTCTATCCAGTACAGCTAAATAGCTCCTGTGCTGATATTTTGGAGGGACCCTAAGTACCCCTGAAAAATTCCCTAAGGGTGTGTCTAAGTGATCAGAAGCAAGCTTGAGAGCTGTCAGTCACAAAGGTGTTTCCCTGGGTTGGCTTAATTTTACCAGTTCTAATTATTGGTGAAAGTTGTCTTCAATAGCTTTGCTTAATTTTCAAAGTATGTTTACTACAAATCTCCACACCTGAAAGACAAGGTGCTTTGTTGTTTATAAATATTTAACCTAGAAATATTATTTAACAATGTCAAGATAAACAGAGAAAATTGACGTGTTTTTCTGACAGCTTTTGTGTGTGTCATTTAAAGAGCTGTGTAACACATCACAATCACAAATAAGATACTTGGGATGAAAACTTAGAAACTGTTCTTGTCAAATATATATAGAAAGTTTAGGGGGAGTTAAAATGTAACAGCTCTTTTGAAAAAGGAAGGGTTGTTTGAAGTTTTTATTCCAAAATATTTATCTGCTTCCAGCTACTGTGAGATAAGCTGTGAATAGCTTGATTGTTGTTCTATAGCCTAAAGTTTGTAGTCTGGGTTTTTGGGTTTTTTTTCTAGTACTGATATCTGTCTGAAAAAGCTTTGTAGCCTTCTGGAATAGGGTATCATGCAGGCATCTTGCATTTGTTATAAATGTTACAAAAATCATAGATAAGAGGATCCCAGTTTAGTGAAATACAAATATAAGCATTAGTGAACCGACTTTAATCTACAGTAGCACTCTTTTAAACCAAGAAGAGATGTGATTGTGATGTTTAGGACTAAAGTGGAAGACTCTGTGGCTATTGTTGGTCTTCTTAAAATGAAACATAAATGGAAAAATGCCAATTGAACACTTTATTTAAAAACAAAAAACCCAAACAAACAAACTCGAAAGCAAACCTCCCCCTCAAAAAAAAAAAAAAGGGAAAACACAGTTGGAAAAAACGTCAAGTCAAAAAAAACCCTTAGCTAAAAATTCTGTTGTATTTTATATTTTTGGAGTTCTCCCACTAGAGGGTGGCAGTGTCTTTCCTTTGGTGAAGGGCTGTCACTGTGCAATCTGTTCTGTCTGGACTTCTATGTGTACACATTGGTAATAGTAGCATATAAATGAAGAATGGGGAGTTTAATGTGATATATGTAATGGTATTACAATTCTTACCATAGGCTTTTCTATTTCAGGTTACTGATCTTTGGATCCTATGAAAGAGAAACAAACGTTCATTGCACAATGGAGCTGAGCAGTAATGTTTGGGAAGAAAAATCAAGAAGTTCTATTAAAACGGTAAAAAAAAAAAAGGGTGTTTTCTTTGCATATTGCAATTTGTCTTATGCTCCTGATACATTGTCTAGAAAGTGTGTCTTTAGGTGATAAAATGGGTGGTATAACAGGAAAAAACCAAACCCAAAACAGAGCAGATCAGTTATTTACTTTTTAATCCACGGTGAAATTACCATGTATGGATAACATCACATTCAGTTGTCACAACTGTGCTTGAGACTGTACCTGGTTTGAATATACTGTCAGCTGTGCAGCTGCACTAAAACAAATAGTGGAAAATATGCATTTTATAATCCTGTTATAGTTGGGTGGGGCGGTGTTTAGAAAGCAGTGAGTAAGATTCACCTGTCTTTGCCTGGCCAGTATTGTAAGGTAGTGTTTTACTAATTAATACACTTGATAACATGGGTTTAGCAGCACACAGCCTACAGATTGCTTGCCTTTTTGTGTGTGTGGGGGTGAGAATGACCTTTTTTTATTTCCTCAAAGAAGAGGTGTGATGTATGAAAGAGCCTTTCAGTTTTACATTAGAGGGATATTGTGTTAGTAATCAAATTGAATTGGGCTTGTGCTGAGCAGTAAGTAGCGTGCTTATTGAAGAAAAGCCCCTGAAGCTTTAAAAAGACCTCATGTTAACAGTTGGTTTCATGTAAAGAAATCACTGGAACAAAAATTCCTGTCCTGCATTTTACCCTCTGCTGTCTGAGTGCAACTAGCTTAAGCATGTGCTTTGTTATATCTGACTGGAGTTCTGTTTGGAGACCAGTATTGTTTTCCACTGGAGCAGCAAGAATCCAGAATTTCAACATCTCATTCAGTTTTCCACCATTAAATTCCACTTTGCATTGGTTCTAAAATCCTTGTAACAAATCCTGTGATACTTGTTTCCAGCTTACTGTATATTATGTTTTGCCAAAAGGGGTGCAATGGCTGAGCAGCAGCTGTGTATGAAAACATGCATGGATCTGCAGGGTTGATGCTCTGGCAATGAAGGTGGCAGTGCATCGATTTACCAGTACGCTCCTCTGCACAAATTAGTCTGTGATTATTTTTAGGTGTTGAGTAGCAGTGTTAGAACACATTCTTTTGCACTCTTAACAACACAAGAAGAAAGGAAAAACGCTCTGCAGACGCTGTGGCATCAATGTGTTTGTGACAGCAGATGGCAGTAGGAGTAAATGAGTGAGGGTGGAATGGCAGCTTTTGTAACTATGGAAAAGTACTCAGGGAGAGACTCTCAAAAACTCATCTTCTGTGTCGGCATCTCAAATGAAATGGCAGGTTTTTAAATGAAATGGCTGTTTTTAAAAACGTTTTAAGCTTTTGGAAATCTGGCCTGCAGTGTAGAGGAGGGTTTTCTGAGGCATATCTAGAGAACTGAAGTTAGCAGGCTACAAGTAACTTCAGAGTTACACATCAGGCAATTCAGGATTCGAAAAATATAAGAGTTAAAACCTAAGTCATCATTCATGCAGTCCTTCATCAAGTGTCTCAAACACTGCCAGAGAGCAGACACTCCTTGGTTTGAGTTGCTGCATCTCGAGCTCAGCTGGCACTGAAGAATTCACTGTGCTCAACCACCTTGAACTTGAGGCCACTCAAGGTGGCCTGGTTTAAAGATCCTGCTTTTGAAAGTCTTGATACGGTACAATGTGGAAAATGAAAATTAGCAGCTTGCAGAACTACTTTTTGCTTCTTGATTTATATTCAACAGCTCTAGTGAAATAATGGAAATCTCTTTTTCTTAGGAAATCAGGCTACATTTTCAAGATAAGTTATAAAATGTTGGGACATCTCACTGAGTGGTAAGAGTATTGCCAAAGATCCTTAACAAAATAGGAAGTGTCGCTGACACATTTAGCATTCTAACGTAGCTTTTTAAAGAAATATTAACTGTGTGAGTAGTTAAATAGCAAGTTATAATGAAAAAATTGTGGTATTTTTCCAAACAAAAAGTTTACTTCTATCCTTAATTGTGATTATTAGCCCTACTGCAATATTAACCATGAGGCACCTGATGGAAATACTTAATATCTTTCTAATATTAAATCCTTATTTTAATGCTCACATGTGCAATATTTACTCGAGATGAAGTTAGAATAACAACTTCAGAAACTGCAAAGGAGAAATGGCAGACAAAGTTGAAGTGAAAAGTTAAAAGATATATTCTGGTTTAAAAGGGTCTAATTTATACAAGCCTCACAAAAGCATGGCAATACATCCCCTGATTCAGATTATGTCCTACCATATTCCTGATGAAAATTCTCATAACTTTCTATACTTCCTGACATTTTCATTCTTTTTATTGTGTTAGCAGTAGTGATAAAAGATTAGACAGGTTTAATACTTTGTAACGAATTTTGGCAAGACTTTAATCTGATCCCAGAATTTATGGAACATTAGTAGATGTCACAATTGATTTTGAAAAAAGATGCTGAGTTATTGAATATTTCTGGAGCATTATTGAAGTGTCTGTTACAATACAAAGGTGTCTCAGGCTTATGTTTGTCAAGTCTGAAACACCAATAAGACTTCAGAAAGGTGATTGGGCACATTCCCATGTGAAACATGTAAACATCCTTAAACATCCTAATTAGGAGTACATGCTGCTGGAATTGGTGTTAATCAGTGCATTGCTATGTAAAACTTAATTATGTATGGCTAGGATGCAGTAATTAGCATTAGCAGCACTGGATTAGCAGACAGGTGTTCTATGGTTAAATAATTCGGTATGTTTAAATAATGAGATACATGCTTGTAGATATGAAGTGGAGGCTGCATCATAACTGTGGATGGTTATGTCCACTGAACTGCCAGTCAGCAGTACCAGATTGATTTCTACAAACAAAAAGAATTGTTCTATTTTCCCTTGGAGCTCATCTGTTCAGAGTGAACCCTGGGCCCTCTTACCCTTGGTGAGACTCTTGCTGTGACTTTACCTGTGCCAGCACTTCCTGTGCAGTGTTGTGAAAGAACAGCATGATTTGTCAGCAGAAATCAAAGTTTCTCTGTGCATAAGAGGAAAATATAGCCTGCCTTCTTTAGAACTGGCAGAAGAATGGACATGGAGATGAACTTGAAGTATGAGTAGCAGAGACCTGAGGTAGCTTTTAGTGCCTTGACTGCTCTGTGGATGCTGGTGCTTTTGTCTGGATCCACCTCTGTAGAGAAGAGTGACTCAAAAGTATTGTTGTATTGAAGTGAGAATCTTGTTTTATGAACTGCTCTACAAATCTTTGTAGTCATGTTTCTTGTATCTACATCCTGGTTTTTATGATAAAGATTACGTAGTCTTCTAGAAATTGTGGGAACTATTGCAAAGAGATTGGTATCTGCTGTACTCTTATACCCAGAAAGCAAATGTGTAAACTGTAAATGATCTGTACTTTTTATTCGTTGTAAGAATCTAAGGTTGTGGGGAGAGGTTCTCAACTGCACGCCAAAAATGTATCTGTTCCAAGTTTTCTCTTAAAGTCTTTTTCTAGAAATTCAGGAGCACAAGAGAACTGTTACTGATGATGAAATAATCAAGTTAGATAACCCCCCAAAAAATATGAGGAAACACCATTAAATTCTGGTGTCAGCTATGTTGTCTGAGGTGGAACTGTAAGAATAGCCATGGGTTCATATTTTTCTCCACAGTTTATTTCTGCAGGCAGTAAGTATTGGGGCTTTTTTGTTGTTGGTAGGGTTTTTCATTACGATTTTTTTGGAAATCCCTTCTGTAAATATTAACTTCAGCAGTACTGAAACTGCATTTCATATTCTGCAAAGTAAAAATTTCCATCTGAAATGCCACATCTGGTAGTCCCTAGGATTCACTCTTGCAGTAGTTGTCTCAAGAGCACACAAATATCTTCTGAAGTAACCTAATAATAGAAAGAAAAGCATCCCAGTGCTTTTTTATGAACACTGCTTGATGTTTTCTCCAGTTCATTCTGAACGTTGTGGTCAGCACTGGAGTAACTCAGAGGGAAGACCTATAATGCCATCTTTCAATCTTGCACTTTGAATTTGTTTATTTGTATACATAGAGATATATTGGCCACGAGCTCCAGGCTGGTTGGTACCTGTTTATAAAAAAACAAGAGCAATATTTCTCAGCTTTTCATAATACTAAATTTCCTTTATCAGGGATTAAGGGAAACTTAAAGGTGTTTCCAGTACCATAACATATGAATCTAAAATGAAAAATATGTAAATCAAATCCAGCACCTTCTGAAATGAGTTGCCTGAAGGTACTAAACTATAATGTCAAAATTTAAAGCAACTGTGAAATGTTAATTTGTAAATACATGGAGTTAAATGCCTCACAGTTGGCATTTCAGTGTGCTTATTTAACAGGCTGCCATTTCAGCATTTAATCCTATCAAAAGAAAGGAGGAGGATTAAAGCAAGAAAAGCTTTTTGAAAATGTCACTTTTTATGAAAATTCATGATCGTGTAAAACTTGGTAATATTTGTAAATACAATGGGGAATAGTTCTGAGATTTGTGCCTTACATAATATTCTGTAATCTGTCTTTCAAATAAACTTGAAGGCCATCAGGATTTTTTCAGACTCATCCTAAACATTAAGCTTTTTGGCTTGGGGCTTCAGAAAGCTTTACTGTGATTTAATGAACAACCTTCTGTGAAAATGCACTGTAGTTCTTTATTGCTTAGAGACTGTTGAATATGAACATTAAAAAACACCACCAAAACCCCACTGCCAGAGGGGTTTATTTCAGTGTATATTCAGGTAGTTCTTCCACACCTCCAACTCTAACTCTGAGAGCTGCCAACAAGGCTGATTCATGGTTCTTGGGTTTAGGAGGAGGAGTTCTTCTGCAACCAGGTACTTGTCTCATATAGTGAAATAAGTTTGATTGAAGCCACTTAATTCCTGTTGAAAACTCCATCAGATTTTGTAGCCAAGTTGCATTGCAGATGCCATTGGTGCTGCTGTCTATCCAGCTGGGGTTTTCCAAGGTTGTATTTTGCAGGGTGTTTGTTGAACTCTCTAAAAACACAGCAGTGACCTCCTGATTCATCACAGAGTCGTGGAAGAGGCTCCAGCCTTTTAATTGGTTTTACTGGGTGAATTCCCCTTAGTAAGACTTCTCTGTATGACTGCTCTAGGACAAAAGTGACATGAAACTTCAGGCTTACTCTGAATTAGTTCTGTTCTTGTAGTACTTTTTACAGAGCTGATCTGAAAAGAATGCTCATTTTTGCTGTATTTTTATTCATGTAGAAGCCAACCTGTAGTACAGGCTGAATACTATGAGTTACCTTTCAGTTGACTATTTTGTGTATCATCCTGGTAGTACCCAGTTCGAGTGGCAGTTGTAAGCTTTTCTTGTCATACTTTTTAATGTACAGCTCCATATTTAAATATATACTTAAGTATTAAGTAAACAGTAAATCATACCTTTTCCTTAGAAATGCTTGTAAAAGTGAACACTGTTTCAGAGTGTCACTAGATGTGATGCTGGTGACTTTTTTTTTCCTATTCTTGTCACCTGTTCTGCAACATGTCCAAATACTGAATGCACTAAAGAGTTTTAAGTAGGTTTTACAGCAGATGTCTTTCTCATTTGCAAAGAAATTGATTTACAGTGATAGCTGATCTTGCTAAATAAATAGATGGCTGATGCATGAAAGCTAACTTAGTTTGTATAAACAGTATGGCTTATTGTAAGAGAGATAACAGTGTTTTATTGACCAGAGTACACAAAATGGTTTCTGGGTAATTCAGTATTTCTGGAATGACTTTTTAAATTATTTTGTTACCTCCTATTGCAAAGTTGCATGGCCAGATGAGCTGGCAGCTTCAATTGGAGGCTGCCTTACATGAAAGGGAGGGACTGATTAAACACAGATATCCACAGCTACCTTTGGAAAAATAAGCTGGTTCTATTCTTACTGGTTTGAAGTTTATTTTCCTCTTCAGCCATCCAGTTTACTTTTAAAATGTATTTTCTCTGATAACCTTATAATAGTTAGCCCTGCCTAACATAGGGTTTTTCTTTTCAGATTGAGAGACTGGGATCTGTGCTAACTAAGGAGATAGTAACTGGATTGGAGCTAATTTACTCATCTGTATGGATTTTAGTGATGTTGCAATGTTTCCCTACCAAATCAGGACCCCATCAAGTTGGGCATGTTGACAGATGTTTTCCTTCCATTGGTGAACAGTTATGTCTCCCAAAATAATGAAGAAAGGGAGTTTGTGCTTGAATGTGTAATTTCTGACCAGAAATGTTTTCCAGAGAGAAAGCCTGAGAGAGGGTAAAAAGTTGTGGAGAAGAGGCCTGCGGCTGTGAGTAAAAATACTTGTTAAGAAATAGGAAGGTACTGGTACTTGGTGCTCACAAGCTCTCCTAAAATCAGTCATCTTCCAAAATCTGTGTGAGATGTGTGCAGGTTTGACACATGACAGAGTTGCAGGGTTGTTCTTTTCTGAGTGCGAGTTGCTCAGTGGGAACTTGTCTGAGCATTACTGCCACGAGCAGTTCATCATCTGCAAGTTCACCTTGCAGCTAAGGAAGAGAAAATTACACTGGAGTTTCTGCAGATTGTCAGAGGATAGGCAAGTGCTTGTAGTTGTCACAGAACAGCTGATGTAACTTCTGCCTTTCTGGAATCTGATGTTGTCCTTGCTTCCAAGTATAAATATCTCACCTGTTTGTAGACTTTGGAGTGCATTAATAACTACTGAGAAGACTGTACAAGAAATCTCAGCTGCTTGGTTCTGGTTCCTGTTGTTAGTTTACACTGGCTAAATTAACAATTACATTAGTATAAACAAAAGCATCATCAGGTTGGATACCAGGAAGAAATTTGTAATGGAGATTTTAAAAAATGTCCTTAATTAATAACTATAAAATAATTATTCATATTAAATATTTAAATAATAAATGTACCATTCTTTAACGTAGGTATCTAATGCACTTCAATGGGATAGAAATGAATTTTCATAGCCCACAAATAGTTAGTTGATGTCTAGTAATTTTAAATTTTGTGGTTCAAGTGTCAAAATACAGACATAAAATGTAGTGAGTGACTGCAAAGAAAGCCTTTAATTTTGTGGGAGGAATTCCTTATTCTGAGTACACTCTGATGAATTGTAACTATTTTTATAAAGTCAAATTATTTAAGTAGTTCAGATTCTTGGACTCACCATAATGTAGTGTTGGTACATGTGTCACATCTTGTCTTCCTTGAATGTAATTATTTAACTGAAAATTATCTCAAATCGACTAGTTTTTTTTTCTTTCTTTCTCCCTCTGCAATAACAAGCTGAACCAGGAATTAGGTGCTTGTCTCAGTGTTACAAGTCTCTTCTAGGTCTATTGGAGCTCAACACGTGGAGGCCACACAGGGGGAATGAGAACAGTGTTTGGTGTATTTATGTTGTTATAATTTTCACTGGTTACTGCATTACCAGTTACTGTGGCTGTTCGTGTCTGTAGAATAGCAGGAGTGAAATCTCACTTCTCAGGCAAAAGTGAATGCTAAGATAATTATCAGTGCAAGATAAGTGATTCTTAATGATGACCAAGCATCTTAAAAATAGTTTCCATATTTTAAAAAAATTGTATAAGCAAAAATGTCATGAGGCAAGTGCAGTGCATGTTGTCTCAGAGCTCTGTAATGATGGCAGAGAGCAGTAAGAGAAAAATGTGAGTGGACAGTGCAGCGACTGCCCTGGAAAAGCCTTGGGCATCAAACCTGGAATCACCCATTCCCATCACAGGAATGAAATTACTAAAAGGTCACCTGGTGTTTTAAGGGTAGAGGGAGCAGAGTGATGCTCTGCAAAGGCCACCTGCAGATCAGAGGTGATCAGGAGGAAATCATCATCAGAAAATTGAGCATTTCCCTTAATGCTGTCTGGTAAAAGGCTGCCTCTGTCAGAGTTTGGGTGAGATAAATAGGATTTATGAACTATGAGTGTCTTCACAGATACTTTAACCAAAAGTCAGTTCTATACTGATGTCATCCCTTTCCATTTTTAGATGGAACAAATATCATGTCTGTGCACCCTTAGATCCATTTGATGTTAATCAAAGCTGTAGATTTTCCCTGGCTGAAGGAAAGAAAAAAACCCTAAATCCTTAGAAACCTGAGGCAGATATGCAGAAATATTTTTTGTGTGTTTTGTTTGTTGGAGGTTTTTTAATTATAAAAGCAATCTAAAAGCATAGATATTATACATAAAAAGTGCATGTGCATATTTATAAGTAGTGTATGTATGTAACTACATGCACTTAATAAAGTTGTATATATATATATAAAACATCAGTTGTTCTACTTCAGTTAAATGTATCTGGTGGATAACAAGTTGACCATGCATTAAAAAATGTAGATACTTGCAAGTACAATAAATGACCCTTTTGGAATTGACTTACCTGAAGTTCATCAGCACTTACAGCTCCAGTGATCTATAGCAGAGTCAAGAAATAACAAAGTTGATGTTTAGAGAGCAATTGCAGCAATCTATTTCTAGTTTCCACAGTAGTTCAATCCCACATCTGTGGGAACATATCAGGAATAGTCTGTACAGCAGTTTGTAAACTAAAAACAATCACTTTATGTAACAATGTGAGCAGCAGCGTGTGAAGGGAGCACAGGATTACAGTTAGTGTGGAATCTCTAAAGTGCCTGATTAATGTATGTTATCTACAGGTTCAAGAAACTCCCAGGAAATACGTGGTTGAACTATCAGAAACACTGAGCAGCTGGCTTCAGCAGAAAAATTGGCTCGATTTCAAGCATTTCTTTATAAATATATATATATAAAATCCAAAACAAGATTAAAATGGTATCTGGACAAGGTGTCTGTTTGGTTACCAGACAAGAGTCAGTAATTCAGAGCAGAAGGGAGGTAACCTGGTCCCAGCTCCAGCCAGGTCAGGGCTAAGCTGCCTCAGACTCTCTTCCTGGGTACAGCCAGGCAGTGCTTGTTGATAAAAAAGTCTTTTTTCTTCTAACTGTATTTTCACTTTTGCTAAATAGTACATGACAGACTATACTGCTACACAGGGAGGGGAGGGCAGCAGAGTTATCTGATTTTGACTAGTTAAAGAAAAATAATTAACAAAAAGACTGATCTCTTCAGAATAGCCTAAGAATATATCTGTAGGGATGGCTTCAGATGCAATAAACTTTCTTTGTGTAGCAGGCAGTCCAGCCTGGAGGCAGTTTTAAAGCCTAAAAAACTCTTAATAAAATTGCATCAAGATTACACCTAAGGTACAGACCTGCTGGAGAGGGAAAGTAGTATTAAACTTCTTCATTTTGGCTACAGTGGGTGTTTAGCCAAGACATGAAAACATCTATGATAGATTTTTATTCCTTGTAAAACAATTTTTGAGAAAAGAAATCATTTTTTTTAAACAAGTTTTTTGCCAAGCTTGATAAATGTTTGTATTTCCACTAGAGTTCTTCAAGCTTTAGCTGTTGGAAGAGAATCTGAAATAGCAAATATTCTAAAAATGTTTGTAATAACTAGGAGCAAACTTTTGGCTGCAGTTGGGAGCAGAGGCATTCAGATTTTTGCCAACTGATGTGTAGAAGTGTATGAGGAACCAAAAGTCTTGGTTGCATATGATTGAGGTAACCAAGAGCTGTAATTAATTCCCGAGCTTTAAAAATAGCTGCTAGGAGGAACAGATTTTATGACAGGTCATTAAAGCAGTATTCCCTCATATCTAATAATTGTAATGAAAATAAATGAGATTGACCAGAAAATTAAGAACCTGATTCTTGCTAAGAAGAAAAAATTGCTTCTCCAAGGTTAGTTTTATTTCTGAATTTGTTTTAACAGATGGAAGTAGTAACCTATAAAGGCACTGGAAATGTGTCCTGGACACAATACACACTTTTCTGCACGTTAAGAAATAATTTAGTGGAGCAAAGGGTTCTTTCTTGATTTTGCCAAATCCTCAACCTGGTGTATAACTCCACAAATGCTGAGGTACATATTTTAAGACTACAACAGAAGAGACTCAAGGAATGCTGCTGTGGCTGCAGGAAGAACAGTGGAGGGAAGGATGCTCCGTGGGTCTTGACAGATTTTATCCTGGGCTTCTTTTTCAGCAAAGCAGTGGTAGAACGGGAGAGGTGCAAGCAAATTCCTTTTTCTTTCTTCTCTTCTGTCTATACAGAAATAAATCTTTGACATTGAAACTTGGTACTCTTTCTTATTTTTTATTTTTGTATTTTATTGGGAAGTAACCTTACCAACCAGCTTCTGAAAGAAATTCTTTCTTTGGAAAGCTAGATTATTTTTTTCTTACTATGTGCTTTCCTGATGACTGGTGTCTAGCAGTTCTACAGATTACTAGGTAAGCTTCAAGTGTTATGTGTTGATAAATGCAAAGTGCAGGACTACAAATTTCTACTGTCAATAGAACAGATTGAATTTTTTTTGGTAGTGGAATTTCTCTTGAGGCAGCAGCATTAACCCAGAATAGGAGAGCAGTGGTTAATTTGTCATTACTGAAAAGTGAAAATTTTCCAAATAGATCATGAACTTGAAGTGTACAGTCATCTTTTTACGTATCTATAGGTGTCATGCATTCCTGCATAGCATTTATTAAGAAAGGAATAGCAGCTGAAAATGCTGAATGAGCAGGCAGCCAGTAACTATCATTTGGTCAGAAATACTTCAGAGCAATGCCTTCTGTAAGGATACGTGTGGCTGATGAGCAAAATATTCATGAGGGCACTGTAGATGCAGAGAAGCTTTTTTTTGAGTTTCTATCACTTTACCTCTTTCCCAATGTATCTTTAGTTCAATTTTTTGTGTGTTTCTGTCATTTATCTTGAATACTGTGTAATGTGAATGTTGGCTAGGGGTTTTACCTAGTGTAAAGATTTCTTTTAATTGGTTATTGTTAGTAGTGCAATTTTTGTTATTTAAGAATTTCAGAAAAATAATCTTTTAGCCACACTACATTGAGGTAGTTGTGTCAACTGAATGGGTGTCACTGAAATCTGGAGGCATTACTTTAAGTCTCATCTTTGTATTAATTTAGCCTTTTTTGATACCTCTAAGTGTCTGTATACCTGTATAATACCTTTTTTTTTTTTTTAAGAAAGCCCAGTTATTTGTAAAATAGACTTTGAACTTCTGTTGGAAAAACTGTTTGTACCCAGGCAGAGACTTAAACCAAGAAGGTGGCCTAGCTTGGCTCTAGCCCTTGTTAGTCTCCTTAGCCCTGTGTCCTTAGAGCTTTGCTATTGGTATGAGTTTTTTAAATTGTATTTATTTCTCAGGCATTGTATGGTGTTGACTAATTCTTTGTTCAATTTTCAATTAAATGAGTGAGTTATGAATTCTTTGGGGAAGGTAATTGGCCACAGTCCCAAGCAAGCTGGGTTTCTGGTGACAGAGGAGAGAAGGGGGAAATGGAAATAAAAAGATTTTGGTTTATGAAATCTGGTGGGAGAAGGGCCTGTAAAGTGCTTGCTGCTTTACTCTCTGTGCAATAAAACCATAGCTCTTTCAATAATTATTAACAGCTTATTAGTTGATGTTATCATTATATTCAGATTATGATACTTGCATGCCATTTTTAACCTTGGACTGCTTTCTATGCAAAATACTGTTTCAACTCAGAGACGTGTCCTTGTATGAAAATGGCAAAAAATAACGATGCTTCTGCTGAAAACATTTGAATTACAGTTAATTTTGATGTTTGTCTGGCTTAATAGTGTGGATTTACCTGAGGTTTAATTACTTTGCAGTGCTCTTGATCAAATGGTATGAAAGTGTGTAAGTCAGTCTGGTTTTGTGGAATTCAGGGGTTCATGAAGAAGGGCAAGCTGTGCATGATGAACACACATGTTTATTCATTATGCTTTTCTTCTGGCATTGCAGGCTAACAGACTCTTAAAGTAAAAAAAGAAAGCCCTGATAGTTTTGCTTTCTTAGCTCCAAAGTTGTCTTTTTTTTTTTCCTTTTTCATGTGAAAAAGGCAATTCTTTTCTTAATATATTGTAATATATGCATGGAGGTCTCTACTGAAATGTAACATTGTACACAAATAATTGAAAAGCTGAGTTTAATCCATTGGTTCCTTGGTAGTTGATGTAAATTAATTAAGTTTTATTAATCAGAGTTCATGGGAATGGGAAAATTAGAAGTGTTTTGCCATCGTAGTGCAGCCATGGATTTACAAACTGCAGTTTTCCAGTCCAGATGTGATTTTTTTTTTCTATCTCCAATCTCCTTTCCCTTCCCATCTCTGTATATGCAGTGTTTTTACCCCTTTATTTTTTTTTCCCTAAGCTCTGACTGAATATAATTTTTCTGCTAGGTTTTCTTAGAATGTTGCAAAGGTTATAAAAAATACTGAACTCTAGTGGGAGGAAAGTGGCTGTATAACACTGGGAGAAAGCTGATGATTAAATTTGTAATTTTGTACCCTGAAGCTTTACTATTAGAAATTTTGTTGGGTTCACTCTTCTTCTTACTGTGAGGTATTTCATCATTCATCACATTGCACATTTATTTTTTCTATAGAGTCCTAATGTCTTAAGCCTGTAGGTTTTCAAATGAAGTGTTTTTTAAAGTATCACTCTAAAAGAGAAACCTCAGACTTTTGAATACTTAGTATTGAATGTGCCATTTATGAACGATGCCTTTTTTGGCCTGTTTCACCAATGCCCTTACAGTGATGATCAAAAAAGTATAGTACCATGGTCTGAACCAAGTATTCAAATTATTTCACAAGTTTTCATCAACATCTTGGATGCAATTTTATTTTTTTTTTAATAAAGGCCATTGCAATTATTAAGTAAGATGAATTATTCATACCTTCTTCAATATGATTTTTTTTTTAAAGTTAGATTTGTTTCTCAAGCATTGTATGGTATTGACTAATCCTTTGTTCAATTTTCTATTAAATGAGTGAGTTCTGAATTCTTTGGGAGACGTAATTGGTCACAGTCCCCCAAGCAAGCTGGGTTTCTGGTGACAGAGGAGAGAAGGGGGAAATGGAAGTAGAAAGATGTTGCTTTATGAAATCTCATGGGTATTTTTCATATATATTTCACCAACTATCAATAAAATCTGTTGCTTATTTAAAACTAATAGAGCATAAAACCAGAGTGTATGAAGTTATAGTGAGTGCTGAAGTTAAAGAAGTTTTTAAGCTTGACATAATTTCCTATTCCTTCTTTCACTTACCTTACAAAAGGGAGATGAGGAAATGGTATATATTACTTCCCTGAGCCAGAAGATACTCAAAAAAAGAAGGTCAAAAGGAATGAACTTTTACTTCCACTATGGGTAGTGTTCTGCTCCTCTTGGAATCTTTTTTTTTTTTTTTTCCCTCCTAAGGAGCTGTTTCTGGAGGAATATTTCTTTTTAGCTCTTTCACGTGCTTTAGTGTTAGTGGTTTGAGATCTAGGATTGGTTTCTGGAGAAGATATAGTTACACAAATTCTTTTCTTGTCATTCAGATAGCTGACTATAGGGAAAGGAAATGCTACTTTTTATTAGGCAGTTATGGTCACGTTGATTGCACGGAGAGAAAACTGCACACAAAGATCCTTTCTGTGAAAAGTTCAGATGTTCGGATTTTCATGAAGCGTTTGTCGAAGCTCGGTTGCAAAGCTGGCTGGTACGTGGATTTCAATTTACAGCTAAAGTTCTGTTTCTAAATTATTCTTTGGATCTGTTGGGAATTGATCTTTATGTGTATAAAACATAATCTGGATTATTTTTCAAGTGCAGAGGAGATAGAGCTGGGTATTGATTTCTTTTGCAAAGTGAATTGTCGGTATTTGACTGAGTTGCTGTAAAGATATTTTCAGTTTAATAGTTGTGGCAATTTTTATAAGTGATGGTCGGTAACAGAATGAAAATCTGGTTTCTAGGTGTGCTGTTGTCTTGGTGCTACTAATTAGATGTGACATTGAGCTGCTGTTTCACTGCCTGCCAGCGACTTGTGCCCTATAACCGTAAATAAATTGATTTGATGTGATGTGTTCAACAAAATAACCAGAAATAGATGTATGGTCGTGGAAATCTTTACTTGTTATATAGTTGTGTGTTTATACTGCAGTGTTTTGTCCAGAATTTAATTGAGAACAACTCAGTGTGGTTTGGCTGCCTTTCTAGGTAGAGAAAGAATATTATATACAAAACCTTGGCTTTCTTGCAGCAATTATTTGGAGTATGTTAAATATAAATCCTCATTTCTTTACGGTAACATAGAATTTCAGGACAGGGTTGGTCTGGTTTTACCGGGCTAAGGGTGGGGCTGGGGCTTGTATGCAACAGGAACTTCATTTTGATACAGATGGGTCTTCTGTTTAATCTCTGAAGAGCTGTTACGATCACGAATCATTTTACTACATCTGCTTTAGTTCCTTTGGGTTTAGCCAGTTCAGTGGGAATGTGGGAGCCTGAATGCTCAGTGGGTCACACAGGATATTGTTCAGGCTCGTGCTTTG
This sequence comes from Daphoenositta chrysoptera, assembly GCA_013397915.1. Classification (NCBI taxonomy): domain Eukaryota; kingdom Metazoa; phylum Chordata; class Aves; order Passeriformes; genus Daphoenositta; species Daphoenositta chrysoptera. The sequence continues at coordinate 287,001 of VZRO01000860.1, forward strand.
CTTCAGTTGCCATCTAGCCATTAATGTTGATGAGAAATGTACCAGTTGCCAAGAAAGTAGTTATTTATGCTATGCAGAAATCACAAACTGTTCTCTTAACTTCTGTATTTCAAACTGTATGATTATGTAGGTTCTAGGTGCATGTGAGGTCCCTGTTGCTTTGGCTGTGTTATTGATAAGAGTGTAATTTGCATTACCTGCAGTCCTAACGCTTTGTTTGTGAGAATGTAGCTTTTCTGTCAGAAAAGTAACTTCTAAGCCCTTTAAAATGTGACTTTTAAACTCATTATTGAAATTTAAAAGTTACTACTTTCTAGTGCTTATAAATTATATTGTATATCTGATTTCCATGGAGAGTAGCATCTGTGATGCACATTATTGTAATTGCAGTGGATAATAACTTTTTGTATTTTTAGTTTTGAGGGCAATATCCATGTCAATATTCAGGTAGTTAATGCTGCTGGGTCTGATAGTCAAAATTACCAAGCAGTTTCTCTGTATGGAGAAAACTCTTCACTGTATCTATTACTCCCATTATAAAGAACCTTACCTGATAGTCCAATATTTTGAGTTTATTGAGGGAAGATTAATAGTAGCTGCTTTATCACTGTTCATTAGATACTTCCAAGATACATATAAGTAATTACTGGTTTAGAGAGTTTACTTTTAATGCATACACTTAAATGTTTTGTGGTTTTTTGCTTCCATCTCGGAGATTAACAAAACCCTGGGTTGACCTCTTTCATGTGCACGTATTCACAGTGCCTGAACTCACAGGTTCTCATTAATTTTCTTTATCTGTGATTTGCAATGCAGTGATTCGAAACAAAGTAAAGTTTTTTATTGAGTTGTTGCCACATATGGCATTATTAATGTAATAAGTTTAGTAGCCTTATTTCAGTATTTCGTACTAGACTGCCTGAGTTTTGCACAAAATGATGACCAAGTAATGCTTAAGCAATCAGACTTAGATGGTGATATAACATTAGGAAAAAAAAAAATCAACCTTTTCGATTTCTTCACGGCCAAAGGAAATCATCAAAGTTGGGTTTAATAAAGACTAAAAGGATGCCAGTGAGTAAGAACACTTAAAGAAGAGCTACGTTGATGTTTGTGCTAAATTGCTCTGCAAAGAAGAGCTCTACCTAAAACTGAAGGCCTGTATTTTACCTGCTTTTGACACTTCAAAGTTAAATGCAGGTTTTCTGCTGCCTTGTTTGTCTTTAACTCCTCCATTTAAGCCCTGTAATTGCTGTAAGAATGCCCCAGCAATTCATGGTAATTGCTAAACAGTTTGCTTTTTGCATGTCGTGTAACCTGCTTGCCATGCAATTGGAAGGTGCAATTTTTTAGCAGTACCTTAGCCAAAGAGTACCTGCAATGTGTCAGAAATACTGAGCAAAATAAGATACAGTTCCTTATTTTATTCTGTAACAAGCCTGTTCTGGATTTTGCTGATGTCAAATGTTTTCAGTGCTCATCAGGCAGACATGCAGATGTTTAATTTTCATATGATGAATTGTCACATTTATTTTCAGACAAATAGCTCATGATGGTGAAGTTAGACATGTGCATAACATTTGCAGTATTGTGGCCTTAATGAATTACTATTTTAAATACGATCTTGGTCCAATATGTAACTCATTTCAGGATGAAATTACCGTCATACTTTTTAACTTGTATTTCTTGGGTTTTACAAGTTATTGCGTAGAAGAGAAAATGAGTCCCACTGGCTTTTTAGTTAAGATGACTAGTAAGAAAATACCAAGACTTTTTTTCCATAAATACACTTCTTCCTAAAAGTAAAACAAACCAAACAGGAAAAATGCAGCGTTCATCTGAGATTGTTGTGTCTCCCTGTGCACAGACCACAGTTGACAAGGCTGCAAATATTAACAGCAAAAGGTAGAACATCCCACTTCCCTTTTTTCACTGTTTTGTTGTCATCGAAAATCTGTTGTTCCTAATATTCCACAAAACAGCTGGTGGCTATTCCAGACCTTTGTAGGAAAGCAGAGGTAGAGAGTCCATCAAGCCTGGTGTGTCTTTCTGTGTCACATTTGCTGTACAGATAATTTCATCAATAATACTGTTTGGGTTTTAAAGAGAAAGTAATTTTGCTAATTAATTTTTAATTAATTCTACCTTTTTTTTACATTTTAATTAATTGTGGTGGCTGAAATGTGTTATATCCATTAATCAGATACTCTCTCTCTTAAAAACTGCTGCCAGTATAGCTTGGAGAAAATCCTATGTTATGCTTAAATATACTTTAAATGGACAAGAAGAGATTAAAAATGGTAGAGAGTAGTAAAAATATTAGACACTCTCAAAGCAACTGAAGTACTGCACTTTAATATTAATATACCTGAAATAACTGAGCAGTGCAAACTTGTCTGTACTAAGATTTAGTGCTGTCTCAACATCAAACTCAGAGTGGGCTAATTCATCTTGTGCTGGGTAATTCGACAACAGAACACAGACCAACAGGCTTAAAGTCAGCATATACATTTCAGGGTTTTGGTCACTGGAGAACATAAGAACCAGTTGCTTACTGGCCATTTCCAGATGCCAGTGAATGTAACAAATCTTTTGAAGGCAAAGGTGTTTCATGTGTGTGTTTGGGGGGGTTGTTGGTTGCTTGCTTTTGGGTTTTATTGCTCTTAGTGAGCGGGAGAAGCAATTGGAAAGTGGTGTGGAGGTCATGTTCATCATCTGCTGAGTGGGAGAACAGTAACCACAATTTAAAAAAAATAACAAATCTTTTTCTGGAACTGACAGGTTTTTAAAGTTTAAAATGGTCTTTTAAAGCTTTAGTGCTATTAGGACTCCAGTATTTCTTTTATAACTTCTTTCTGAATGCTTGAATTTCTAAGATTTTAACTTAAACTGTGCGTTTCAAAATGACCATGTCATTCCTGTGCTCTTAGTTCTCAGAACTCACTTTGAGAAGTCAATGGCAATCACACAAAGCTTGCAGAGATTTTTGTCATGGTGGATGAACATGAGTCAATCCATTGTATTAGAAGTGGGTCATTTTATAGAATTCCTTTATAAAGGAACTTCAGTATTCATTCGGTGACACTCAAAAAGACACCAAGGTGTAGCCAGTCCTATAAAGCTGCTCCAGCTGATAGGGTATAGAATGCAAATATATGTCAAAAATGCAGAAATTGCAAAATGGGCAGTGTTGAATTAAAGGAAACAAGCTGAAGAACTTATTTTCTGATATTGCAAATATTTGCATTAGAAAAATTGTGTGAATAATTAGCCTCAAGATGATTTTGAGTGTTGGCTGATTCCTTTGTTTTACTAATGAAAATTGTTTTCAGGACAGAATGTGTTCAGAGGTTTTGGAGAGAAAGGTGAGCAGTGTGAAAAGCTGACTTTTTGTAGGGGATTAAGCAAGTGAACGTCTGCTCAGAACAGCTGTGAGTACAGAAAAACCCTCCTGACTCGTGGGGTTTCAGCACAGAGTAAGAGCTGCAGTGGAGGAAAGCAGAACACCAGGTTAAGCAAAAAACAATTAATTAAAACTGTCTAAAATTTGAAGGATCAGCCTGGTCCAGAAACCCACTACAGTGAACATTGGGTAGAGGTAAGGAATGGTTTAACTGTCAAATAAGGGACATAGAACAGAAAGAGAAATTAAGAAAATGTGATTGAAATTTTATTTTTGTTGGTGATACCTCCTTATGGTGAAAGTCCATTTTACAGTTGGTAGCTTTTCCAAACTTACTTTGGTTTGGCATGTTAAGGTTTTATTAGTGTCATGAAATTTCTTCTTTCAGGCAAAATGGGCATAAGAATATCTTTTTGGCAGTTGCTCAGTTACGACTGTAAAAGGAATTGTGCAGAAACAATAACTGGGATTGCTGTTCAACAGGGTTTTTTTTTTATAAGCAGCAGATAGTTTCCTTCTGATTTCTTATTGAAAGTTCTAAACATATATATATGTTTAAATGTATTTATAAATTTAGTTATTTTGGGGAAAAAAATCACACACACCCTTCACCCACCATTTGGTATATCTGGAAGAAATACATGTTCATTCAACATACTTATCTGATATGTTGGGATATTAAAAAAATGCTGGGGACAAATCAAAATGTTTGTTGAAATTAACTGAATCAGTGTAAACCTGGGAATGGTGGAAAAATACATTAAAATTTCCACTTGAATGTGATACTAAAGGTGTGTATATCTTTGTATGGAGGAAGCATCACATAGCAAGAGAGTGTGTTAGTTATTGTCATAGAAGTCTTGATAGAAACTGTGGAACAGCAGCAACTTTAGATTTAAGGTTTAGTTTCAATTATGGAAAAAATAAAAGTGAGAGTTTTATTCAAGCAGTCTTTTATTAATGATTTATAAAATTATTTCACAAATCAGTAAATTAATTTCCAAGTTTGTAAAAGTGTTTTCTAGGATATGCTGGTTTCTTAGAAGGGCATATTGCTTCTAGCTGTGATATATACTGATGTTTTAGGTAGCCAGTGTATTATCTTTTACATTACATTGCCATCAGTCTTTTTCTAATGAGGGATTTGTAATTAATGCCTCTTTCTAGTGGGGAGAAAAATAATTTTAGTCAATTTCCTATGTAGATTTAATTTGATTGCAGAGATTATTTCCTTCCTTTTCATTGTTTGTCGTACCGTATAGTCTAGTTATTCTATTAATATTACTACAGCTTTTTATTTTATTTAAGCCCTCTGTCAGTGAGTTTCAACATTTCTGAAGAAATGCACAGGTTAAATCTGGAGATGGAGGCACATCCATACATCTGCATCGTTACACCTGTGCATGTGTAAGACATAATAGTGAACACAGTTTATAACTGATAATCACTGCATACTTTATTGACTACTGAGCTATTTAAGCATCCCGAGAACAGGGTTAGCTCTTGAATGCTCAGAAAACTTCCCTCTCTTTCTGTAATTGGGGGTTCTCTCTATGCCTGGGAAACGAAAGTGTTTCTGTCATGGATTCCTTAGTCAAGGTTTACATCAGAGCACGTCAGGGATTGTTGTGCCCCATGGACAGGAGGGCTGGAGAAGAGGTTGGAAAAGACTTGTGATACACTGGCACTCTGTTTTTGGGCTTCAGGGCTGTGTCACAAGGAGAAGAAAAATATCTACTCCTTTTCTAAACCATAGATTGAAATCCTCCCAGAACATTAAAAGAAAATGATTTTTTTCTGTTTGTGTCCAGTGTTCCTAAGGAGCAAATTGTGAGTGTGGCCATACCCATTTCCTTTCACTCCCCTGTAAATAATCTCGCAGTCACTTTGCTGTGCAGGTCATATATAATAACTGCATTCAGTAATAGGGTTGAAAAAAGCAGTAATACTGAAATCCATGTTTTAAAGATGTTTGCCAAAAACCTTTTTTCAATAATACAAATAAGTGAGTCTTCAGAAGAGAAGAAACTGCTTCCCAGTTATGGACTTTAATGTTTTGGGGGTTTTTGACATGAAATATTCCTTCCTCTCCTCTCGGCGTGCGGGGTTGTCTGGGAGAATGTAATACTTTACAGACATATTCACAGGCATTTTCACTTCTTTTTCCTCAAAACACATTAGACCATTCCTTGCAAGAATACCTAAGATCCCCTTTGGCAACTCCGATGATTTGACTAAAAAAATATTTTTATCTGTAGTACAGCACTGACATGGGTTCAGTTTCTGCTACATAGAGTGTGTTACATACCCTGCTAGGGAATAAGGAGGATTTGGAAAAACTGTATTCTTTTAGTTGATGTAAAGTCAGTAAAATAAGATTCCTTATTTTTGCTTGGGTGATCAAGCTTTTCTTAGCATTTATTCAAAAGAATATGACATGCTTACCAAATTCTAGTGAAGATTTATTAATGTTGATGCTTACAAATAGTTAGGCAAATAGAGAATATTAGTTACAGAATAAAATTAAGCTTTCAAAAAAACAATTTCCTTTTTAGTTCCTGAAAATAAGGAGGAATAATTCTTATGTACTAATTATCCTGCTATGGTTTAATTTTGTGATTTTCTATTTTTGTATGCATGTAATAGTTTTTAAAGTTTAGCTGAATGATGTTGCATTGCTGGTAAGAGATTGTGATACGTACGTACGTAAATGTTGTAATCTCTGTATTTATTAATGGACATTATTTGTTATGCCTTGTCTTAGAAATTCTGAATGGAAGTGCTATATCTAATGTTAACTTACATTCTCCTTATGAGACAGTATTACTGGTGGCATTCTTACCCCTGAATTAAATAATAATCTAACTTCATATGTACAGTTTTGGAATAAATAGTAAATGAGATGGCATCACATTTGTCTGTTGCCTAGAAAAGGGATGTTTATTTATCATCCTGTTGTATTCATAAATTATTTCAGACTGATAATTTAATGAAGCATTTGAAGATTAAAACTGCATTGTATTTTGACACACAGAAGTATTTGGCCATTTAAATGATACTAGCAGGCTATAAACTTCTGCTTTAATCACTGTGAAGCTGTGGAGTTCAGTATTGGTATGTTTAAAAAGGTTTGGAAAAATTGATTTTCACTGACATTCAACTGCTAGGCTTTCAGAACAAGAAGGCTGAGGCAAGGAAAGGCTGTGAGACACAAGATAATTTTCTCCTGCGTTGTGTTTCCAAAGCATTAATCCAATATTGAACTGAAAGTAGCAGTGGGGTTGTGCTCTGCAGTGCCTCATACACTGGTGCATATAAACAGACCAAAGCCTGGGCTGTGAAATCAATGCTTATGGACTTTGTCCAGTAAAAGTCAAGCAGTCACAGCTCCACATCAAAATGTTCTATTAATTTTAAAGCTAATGGACATCTTATGTCCTCTTGTTTTATTGTTGGGTTTTGGGTTTGTTTTTTTTTTTTAATAAAAAAACACTAAGGAAATTACTACTTTTGGGGTTTTTTTTTTCCTCCAGGATAATCATTCCTGTTTTGTTGCATTTTAATCTCAACAAGTATTTAATAAATAGTCTGGTGATTGCTTGCCTTTTGTTTTACAAAGGTACATTTTCTAAGTTCTGTGATACAGTTTAGATCTAACTCTTTCAATATAAAATACACTGAATGTATGCCTGTCACTGGCAAGGTAGTAGTAATATCTGCTTTGTCTTGCTCCTTATTTAAATAACTACTAAGGTTTGCAGGAACTAGTAAAACAGAGCTATTAATTAGATCAAATTAAAATAAACTTGCTTTAATATGATATAGCTAATTGGTTAAAATTTCCCTTTCTCCTGGGTGCAGCTGTTAGTTTCTCCCTTGCAGCAAGGTTTCTTGATGATAAATGTCCTTTCATTATTGGCAATTTTCTTCTAACCTCTGTGTCATTTAGCTGATTTTCATCCTCCTCGTGTTTCGTGTTCCAATAGGTCTTTGGCTCTTCACATTTATTATCAACTCTTAATTTGAGGGGGAGACAGAAAGGAAGGCATAAAGTAGCTGTGCTGGGTGTACAAAGATGTTTGGGTTTGTGAGTGTACTTGCTAGGGTGGAGGGTGTTTGAGAGCTCAAAATGGTCCTCACCTGCATTCATCTTAGCCTGAGACAGCGTGGTGTTACTTGCAGTTGCCAGGAAGAATAATCAAGGAAGCTATTCATCTGGTTTGGGTTGATAAATAAAACCAGTTTACTTCATGAGAAAGCTTGTGACTGTGCCAAAGTTAATAAAAAGTTGAGATGAACTTTGCTTGTTATGTTCAAAGGCGCTCTCCTTCCAAAAAACAGCTTTCCATCAGATACTGCTGGAATATTGGAAGTGTCCTTGCCATCAGTGATTCATACGTGTTGTAATCTGCAGGCTGTGTCCCTGCATGGGAACCAAATGTGCTGAGATACCTACGGATCTGGGGTCCCAGCTGTCCCTCATTTCTTTCATGTGGTCTCTCCCTGGGCCAGGAGGGAAGGGTGAAATGCTGGGGATCACCTCAGGGGTTTCTAGACTTTGCACTACAGAATATTTTCACTGTGAAGTCATCCACTATGTAGTTCTGCTCAAAGGAGCCCTTGGATTCAAAGGGAGCTCAAGAGGATGAGAGTCTGTACCAGCAAATTCTGGAAAAAAAAAAAAAGCTTTTGGTAACTTTTTTTTTCCTTTTTACTGTCTAATTATTCCCTTTCTTCATAATATCTGCTCATCGTGCACTTTGCTATGATCACAAGTACACAAGTACCAACAATGGTTAGAAGTCATCACTGCCTAACTTCAAAACACTTGATATTGTAACACCAGCTCTTCTTTTGCTCCTGACATTCTCTTTCAGTCAAGACTTGTGTCTTTCTGAAGAAATCTTACCACTTTGGGCCACTGTTTGAATGGATCAGAAAATATCCAACCGTAAAAGAAAGGAGCAGGTTTGCCTGAGGTGACTCCTGTGACAGTGTTGTGGTGGCCACTTTCCCTCAGTAGCTGGGTGTGTCTCTGCTGTGCTCAGAGCCTGAGTGGACAAGAGTTACCTGTCTTGCACACAAACTCAGAGCAAAGTCTCTCCTGCTGCCATGGAAAACTGCCAGGATGTCCATCCTGCATGGCCCACGACTCTCCAACATCTTGTCTTGCTAATGAACTCCAGTTCTGGGCGCTGAGATACAGAACTAATGTAAGATTTCCGAAGAAACTGTATATGGTCAGAATAGGCGACTCCCTAAAGGAGTATAATTAAATGGCCAGAATAACACGGTGTTAAAAGGAAAACAATCTTGAGGTTTTAGTTGGGGTTTTTTTCCCTTCACTGTTCTGTCTAAGCATCCATTTCTTTGCTGGAATTCTCTCACTAAACAGCTTTCTACTTCAGTGCACTAACAAAAATTAGGGGGAAAAGTGGCTATAATTTGGTTTTCAGTCCTTTGTAATTTTCGTGTTTGTCAGCATTCCTTAAATGTGAGTTTACTTCCTGTTCTTCATTATGATAGTTCCTCTTCTATTCAAACACAACGATTTGGAAATATTTTTTCAAGCTTAATCACTTAGAGCAAGACTTACAAAGGAACCATCATAGGAAAACTGAGATTTGAGTACTTGGACTCCGAGCAAAGCTCAGAAATAATGATTTCCTCATTGTTTGATAAGAATGTGCAGTTATATTATTGTGATCTTTGGATGTTGTTTTTGTTGCAGCTTTGTGTGCTGCCAAAGCAAATTCATGTCATTTGTGTTTTTGACAGTTAAAATATTTAATTAGTGTTGTTTGAAATTGCGGTAGTTGTTCATGTTGTTTCCATACAGCACATCGCAACATTTGTGAGTTGCTAGCTTAAAGCTATATTGCATATAAATAAAGGACTAAAGCAGAAGAGCAATTCTTTATCTCCAAAAAAAAGTTTGTCTTATTCCACAGACAATTCTAATACATCTTTGTTTCTTAGCACTTAGGAATTTATTATTTAAATTTTTTGAAATGTAATTATGTAACAGCGGTTTTGGTGTAAATGAGGATGGCATTTAAACAAATGAAGAAAAATCAACCCAAAACCCCCGTCAGGGTTGTTTCTGTAGGCAACTATTTACTTGTTTCACTCTGGAGTAACCTGAAATCTGGGAACTGCAATTAAGCTTACATTGGTCTTGTTATTCTTACATACATTACTGGGTATTCACAATAGGAGTTTGAGAAAAAAGAGTTAGGTGCCTGTAGGAAATGCAAAAAATAGTGACAAAGCTTAGAAAGTTAATGCAAGTCTGCTTCTTTAAACTCAGTGCTGTTTGAAGCAAACTGCCAAGCAGCACAGCATTTTTATTTCTATAAAGAGCTGAACTACAGTTAACAAAAAACCAAGGTATGGTGCTGTTAAGGTTACAGGAAAGGAGTGACAGCCATGGACTGAGCTGAGTAATCCACTTCATCTGTGGAAAGCCATTGCACAAACTGAGTAAACAAACACATCCTCCAAAGAGGAGGCTCAATTCCAGACAGTTCAAACATCCACAGTTGAATAGCATCAAAGTAAATGCAGAAGGACGAAGGAGAAGGCTGTCTACCTGAACTCAATAAATTGAAACCAAATATAAAATTTCCTGTGGAGGTTTCTACACTGTCTGCCTCTCTGTTCTTGGGAATCAAAAAAGCAAATTAAATTTCTATCCTTGAAGCTGAAACATATGAGTTCCTCTTTCAAATAGAATATATGTTGATGGAATGATGGTAGACAGCCATTTGAAATAGTCTAAAAGGAATGTGCTTTAGGGGGAAAAAAGGATATTGTTAAATTCATTAAGGACTGCTTTTATTTGGAAAAAAGTTGCCAAAGATCTCACTGAGGTCTGTAAATAATTGATCACTACCTAGGTCTGTCATCTGAAAGTCAACTACAGAGCTTGCACCTCAGTTGTCCTTTTCTTTTTTTGAAAAAGATATTTGAGGTTATTTCAGTTAAAATTTAAATTTGCAAGATGTGTATGAGGAAAGGGTTTGAGTCTTTGAAGAAACTTAGGCTATTGTTACATAAGAGTTTTGTCACTCCAAACACCCGTTTGCACAGACTACTGGAGAGCTGTGCTAGATTTTATAACACAAATGGGGTACATTCCAAGTGATACCTAGACTGTTTGTACAATGCTCCTAATAAAATGGATAATGAGGTTGTGTTTAGTCATAATACATATTTAGGACTGGGGCTTTTTGTGAATATCTCCAAAGGTGTAAACTTAGTTGGTAGACAGCTAATCAATTAGGTGATAATCTTAAATGGATGTCCTGATGTGTTTTTTAACAATAATTTGGTTTTAATGATATAAATGGTATAATTTAAGTTAATTTTACTTAAATAATTTATTTAAATTTTATTTAAATAACACCCCTTTATTTAAATTATTATTAGTAGCAATGAATCCTTGCAGGCAGCTTTACTGAGATACTTTTGGCTTCTTCCTCTGCAGGCAGAACTTGTGAAGGGGAACCTGCAAAGCGTTGGGCTCACGCTGCGCCTCGTGCAGTCCAAGGAGGAGGACGCAGGGCACGTTGTCATCGAAACCGTGACTCCAAACTCACCTGCTGCAGCTGCTGATCTGCAGAGAGGAGACAGACTGCTGGCAATTGGCAGTGAGTGACATGTCAGCTTGCACAATAAGGGTTCTCTTGTCATGGATGCAGCTCAGCTAATCTCCCTTTCTTAATAATTACAGTTGTGCTTGGCGCTCAAAAGCTGGCATTTATGTATTTGTGGTCGCTTAAATCAAGCAAACAAAGACCTTATTTTCGTGCATGTTTATTTACTCCTTCCTAGGTAAAAGCCAGAAGAAGCTTGAATAAACATTTGGTAGCAACATTAAAAAGAGAACAAACAAACAACAAAACAAAACAATGAAAACCCCAGCCAAAACATTTATGTGACTGGGCTAGCAGGAAGTTTAACCTTTTACAGAGATTTTACAGACTAGAGCTTAAAAACTATGAGTTCTTTTGCTTAGGTACTGCCAAAATAAATCCCCATTGCAATACTCCAGTGATATTTTTAAAGGGTTTTCAGTTGCTTTGAACAGATAATTGATCTTTAGATCAATTTCCTTTAGAACAAAAGAAAAGTCATATTTATGTGATCCCCTGCGTAACTGTATTTGGACTGTGTGCTCATTAAGATGTTTTAGCTAGCATGTAATTTGGAGATACATCAAATGACTGTGAAAGTTCTGCTGAGGAAGATGGTTCAGCTCACTCCAGCCACACTGATAATGTAGCATCATGGCCATATTTTGTTAACATATTGGAACTGTTTTCTTTTTTAGCTTGCTTCTCTTTAAATTATAACTGTCTTTAAAGACACCCATCTTTTTTGAGTCCTTTGTTAAATGTCTACTGCTGAAAAGTCCAAACTTATAGTAAGAGCAAGGTTAAAACTGTTTCCATCTCAACATTACTCTGTAAAATTACAGTATTATTACCAAGCAGCAAACTGGAGTATTTATGTAATTACTTTTTCCAGGTTCATATTAGTATGAATAAAACTGAGAGAATCCATCTGTTACATTTCAATTAACTTCTTCTGTAATAATTAACTTCCTTTGTTACTGAGCAACAATGTGTTTGTTGACTATTTTTAGGCATTTAGATTGTTATCGTAATTAAAACTTAATAATATTTGTCTTTTTTTTAATAGGTGTTAAAATCACATCAACTGTCCAAGTGTTGAAGCTTATTAGACAGGCTGGGGACAGAGTTCTAGTCTTTTATGAAAGGCCTGTTGGGTATAATCAGCATGGATCAGCACTGCAGGATGGATTTGGGCAACTGGAGGACACTGCTTTCCTGGCACAGGCAGAAGATGACCAGAATAGTTTATCAGCTGATGCTGATAGCAGAGATTTTGATTCAGAATTTGAAGACTTAGCTTGTGATTCACCTGAGCAAAAAGAAGATCTGCCAACAACTCCGAGTCCCAAACGGTCAGTAGTAGTTCTTGCTGCTTCTAAACCTCTTGGAACCATATCACCCATCCTGAATAGGAAACTGCATTTAGGAAGTTATCAGACAACATCAAAAACGCAACAAAAAGATGGGGCTAAAGTGGCAGCACCTAAAACTGTTGAGGTTTCAGATGCACCACAGCCATTGGGTAAACAGTCACAAGGATCCAGTACTAAGCCTCCTGTGCCACCTAGGCCACAAATTAAGCCTGTTGTGTCTACTAGTGATAACCAAAATGTATTAGAAACTGGAGGTGTATGTCTTGATAAACCAGAGAGGCCACCTCCACCTGCAAATAACGGAGAAAAATTGACTGAGAAGGTAGTTAAAATTAGTGATCCGATAGAAGACCCAGCAGTATCAAAAGTAGTAACAGCACCAAAGCAAGATACATTAAAAGATGGACTTACAGAAAATGCACGTAGTTGCAAAGATAGTGATGATCATAGAACGTGGGAATCACCAGAAATTCCTTATAAAATCCGTCAGGGCCGATGGCCAATGACGAGAACGTCCTCCTGTCTATTTGAAGTAGAAAGATACCATAAGTACCTTAATGTTGCACTGTGGTGCAGAGACCCTTTCAAAGCAGGTGGTTTTATCTGCTTAGGATATGCAAGCATAAAACTTGAAGAAATTGCTTTAGATTCTCTAGCTACAGCCTCGATGGAATTTGTTAGAACATTTAAACTGGATGCTCCTACACCTAAAGCAGCAGTCACCAGAACGGCGTTGCGGAGTTTGACAACCCATAAAGGTTTCAATGAAAAATTTTGTTACGGTGATATAACTTTACAATTCAAATATTTAAAAGAAGGTGAAATGGATGATTCGTGCATATATCTGGAGAAAGAGAGGGAGTGTCACTTGGAAGAAGAAGCTCGTGCCCTTCAGAAAGAGGATCCTTTCTCGGGACAAGTTCTTACAGAGAACAAGCATAACTTTCAAGATACTCAGTTTCAGAATCCAACTTGGTGTGATTACTGCAAAAAGAAAGTGTGGACTAAAGCAGCTTCGCAGTGCATGCTCTGTGCTTACGTTTGCCATAAAAAATGTCAAGAAAAATGTTTAACTGAGACGCCCTTTTGCGTAGGAGCCGAAAAGCGGCCGGACCGGACTGCGGGCAGCGGCCGAGCGGAGGCGCAGGAGGCTCCCCCGGCCGCAGCCGCTCGCGCCGACTCCGAGGCCAAGGCTGCCAACAGAACCACGGGTCTGACCAGGCACATCATCAACACGAGCACCCGCCTGCTGAACCTGCGGCAAGTGCCCAAAGCCCGGCTGGCCGAGCAGGGCCCCGACGTGGCCGAGCCCTCGCCAAAGCCCACCCCCAACACCTCTGACAACGAGAGCAGCGACACCGAGCTCAGCGGGCCCAGCAGCCCCTCCAAGCGGGCGGCGGGCTCCGGCATCAAGCTGGTCCGCAAGGAGGGTGGCCTCGATGACAGCGTCTTCATTGCGGTCAAGGAGATCGGCCGGGACCTCTACAGGAGCTTACCCACCGAGGAGCGCTTCCAGAAGTTGGAGTTTATGTTGGATAAGCTGCAGAATGAAATCGACCAAGAGCTGGAAAATAATAACTCGCTCGTTAAAGAAGAAAAAGAGGCGACCGAGGCGAGGAAAAAAGCTCTGATTTCTGCTGCGCTGGTGAAGTCGGGTGAGAGACTGCAGGCCCTCACGCTGCTGATGATCCACTACAGGGCAGGCATTGAGGATATAGAGTCCCTGGAGAACATGTTCTTTGAGAGGCAGTCCAAAAAACTGACTAAAGATTTCGAGGAGTCCAGTATAGCAGAAGAAGTGGATATCGAAGATGGCAGTCTGACAGAGGCTCCAACATTGAACATCATATCAGAAGAACCAGTCGATCCACCTCAATCAGTAGACTGATATTTACATATTTAGTCTTCGAAGGAATGGACTAAAAGAATACTTTGCACTTAACTTCAAACACACACAAATTAAATTAAAACACTGGTATAATGTGCGTGTCCTGCTTCTCCACAGTTAATTGCTAATAGTGGTTCTTCTCCAGCTGCAGCACCATCATTTTGTTAAACTGGCTGGTTAAAACTACATTTTGGGGTTTATATTGGAAATTTATTTTTAATAACTTATTTTTATTTTTTCTAATTATGTAACCTTACCATTTCACATCAATGTGTGTGGTTTCTTTAATATGTTACTTGCCCCCACTTCCCCTCCCCACATTATTTTTTTTTTTATTTAGTCTTTTCAATGGGAAACAGGCAGGATTTTCAAAATGTTCGGTTTCCATTGTACGATGAAAACATGATAAGCTTGCTGCATGCCTAAGCTGCTGACTGACACAGAAGTCACCGAGGGGCCAGGCTTTTAAGTATTGATCACAGTTTTATTGTATGTCTTCTAGGTAGTTGTGTATTTTTTGCCAAACATATCATGAAAGCAAACAAAACATCTTTCATTTTGTCTGTTATTAATACTTACTGAAGTTACCATTGCATATCATTTTTTTCCATGTTTTTGTTAAATACAAGAACTTTTTGTAGTTTGTAATTAACACAAAATACAGTAATGTTAAGCTAAAAGAAATCCTCCTTAGAACTTCGGACTATTGTTAGATATCAAAGTATAAACTGGTATCTCATAATAATATAATTGGGAATATTTTCAAGGTAAGAGGCTCGTTGCCTTCCAGAACAAAATCATATGTTTGTGATGTTGTATTATCTGATAGCCTGATAAAGGAAAGTTATTCTTCACAAGAGTTGGAGGTTTCATTGCATTCTGTGAAAAAGCATGTAATGATGGTGTAAGTAATATAAAGAAATTAATATTTTGCTGCAGACTATCATTTTGGAAAGCTTAAGGTGCAAAATACAAAGTTACTAAACACGTTCTCTCAACGCTTTTGAGTAATCATAGAGCGGTAAGTTGCATTCAGCTTCTCAGACAGAAGATACAGTCTGAGCAGAAGGATCACCTTTGTCAGCAAAATGTCCTATAGTGTATATAACATGTTTTATTTGAGTCAA
Organism: Daphoenositta chrysoptera; assembly: GCA_013397915.1. Taxonomy (NCBI): domain Eukaryota; kingdom Metazoa; phylum Chordata; class Aves; order Passeriformes; genus Daphoenositta; species Daphoenositta chrysoptera. Next base: position 302,432 of record VZRO01000860.1, read on the forward strand.
TTTGTGAGTCCAGTAGAGATGAGGAAGAAATTCAGCCAGCTGCTTTTGAAAAGAACTGTCTGGTCTTGTGCTGTGTGTAAACTGTGGATCTTAGCATCACCTGGCTAAGGCCATCGTTCTTATTTATTTCCTGTAGCCATGTCTTTGTTTCATCTTCAGTGTATAGAAATTTTGTATGAAATATCATCTTTATTTTAGGTACTGTGCTAGGTACTCGTATCATTATCACTGGTATTGCTGGTAGTAGAAAAAAATGCCTTTGTGGGAGTGGAGTTTGAGATGGTAAAATAACTCCTTTAGTTTTTGAGGTCATCTTTAAATTTGCTTCTTGGTTTAGTTTGTGACGGGCAAAATTAAGAAGCAGTGGTTTTCACCATGGAACAGCTTCTAAACTTCAGTGCTTGTGCTTCTAAACAAGATGGTTACTGCCAGTCATGCAACTACTTGCACTTTTTTGTGAGTTCTGGGCAGTTGATACTACTTAGTTGATGTATGGAAAACACTATCCATGCTAAAACAGGCATGTGAGACACTTCTGAAATTAAGCTTCAGCAAATAATCGCACAAAATTAGCTTCCCTTCTTGTCTAAAAGTTATTTAACCTATACTTGCTTGAGATGCATATTAAGAGTTCCCCACTCCATTTTCTCAGCGGCTTACCATTGGTGGTGATCTGCATTCAATCCCATCAGTGTTTGCTCTTACAGACTACTGCAGAGGTTTTCAAATATATCCAAGTGCTTCATTTAAGCCCTGGTGCACATGAAGGAGCTGTGAAAACAACGCAAATACTGATTTCAAACACACATTCACGGTTTTAAATTGACTTGTGTAACACAGTGGGTAAGAAAAGCTGGATATCGTTTTCCTCGCATAGTGTTGCTAATGATGATGATTGTAAGAGGTAAATTAAATGTAGTGCAATATTTTTAAATATACCGAATGGAAAAAAGGGCAAAATAGTTGTATTTTAGTGATAAGAAGGAAAACATAAATTCCTATCTGGCATTATTTACAATAAACAGTGAATCTCGAGGGGGAAATTGTAATACTACATTCCTGATGTAATCTTTGCTTCATGCTTGACTGTAAATAGCTGAAAATAAAGAATACCACAGAAAACAAGAATATCTTGACTTGATGATATCTGAATAGGTGGCAGCTACACACATTTGCAGAAGACCTGCCTAATATGATTTTGTTGGCTATTATTTTATCATGAGAATAAGCTTTAATAAAATAGTTTTGCTAAATTATCAACTTCTTTGCATTGTGTCAATGTTTTTTAAACATTTCTATTGCAGTAGCTTATCATCTAAAGCCACCACTTAAAGGAAGGATCTTCAGGGGAAAAACATATTTTGCATTATATTAAACTACTGATTACTGGATTAATTGGGCTGAGAAATTTGAAGTAAAGCACCTGTGGAATTTTACAATGGCAGAGGAGGAATAAGTAGTGGGAGCAAATGAGTTAAGTGTCTTTATCACTCTTAAATTGACACAGATCAAAATATACAAAACAGGAAAAATCCACATTTTTCCAGGACAGAAGGGGGATTTTTGTGTATTTTCTGAGTAAAACTTCTTCCTGATTGTCAGCAAAAAAGGTTTTGTTACTCATTACTCAAAAAATCCCAAACAAGGGCTAAGTTTTTATTTGGGAACTGGGGCAAAGGCGGCACAGAGATTCCAAGCATGGCTGTCTGTGTGGATTTTAATTATCTTCCTCTTCTGGTGGAGCACAAGCAGAGGAGCCCCTGCACTGCATTATCTGCTCAGCAAATCCCGGGAAGATGCTGCTCCCCAAGGCCCGGCAGAAACCCGGCTCCAGCTGCAGGAGAGGATTGAGATCCCTGAATCTCTCCTTGGGTCTCCTCCTCGTACTCGTGTTGCAGATTAATGCAAGCTCCTCCTTCATCCTGATGTGCTCAAAAATACAAAACCAAGCCATGAAGAAAGCCTTGCTGTGCTTTTTAGACAAATCTATGTGAGTTGCTGTGTTTGAATTCTATACTTGTGAAGTCAAGCAATAATACATTGGTTGATCAGCTGAAAAAAAACTGAACATGTCCTGTAATAATTTAGAATTCTTGCATTGGTATTTCTGTTTCAAATTTGATTGGATTAACAATGTGATGTCGACCACAGGAGTTAAGTGAAGTTAAATGAAAAAACTTCTCTTGGGGCAAAGTTTCAGCTGTCCAAATCACTGTAAGATGTGAAACTAATGTAAATAGTCATTGATCTGCAGTTGTTACTTACCTGGTGGCAGGGAAGTATTCATCATATGACAGAATGTTGGTTTCTGAAGCAGCTCTGAGAATTTCCCACCAGCTGAGACACCTGACAGCTTTCCCCACGTTGGTAAAGCACAATGCACAAGGCAGATCATGAGGGGAGTTCTTTCTTTTTTAATTCTTTTTTTCACTTTATTACAATAGATCATGAACTTCTGTCAGATAACTTTATTTTGATGCGTTCTGAATGTGTAATTATTGACAGAGCAATACTTGAAGTTTGATCCACTATATTTTTCATATTTTTTGACCATAGTATATACGCTTTACAAAACTATATGTAAACATAGTATCTATGCTGTAGTACATAAAACATCTGCAATTACATGAGAGAAGGCACATCAAGATTTTAATTGTACAAATGAAATGATACACCATGGTTGAGAAGGACATTGGGATTATTTTTAAAATGCTTTCTTTCCAAGTCTTTTCTCAGTGCAGACAGGGATTGCCTAATACAGTACTTCGCCTGTATTGGATTGTGTCCCCTAATGTTAAAAGAGATTGGCAACAAACTGGCTGTTTCTTCCATTTTTTTAAAGCAAAGAGTAAATTTGAACTCATTTTAAAAAATAAATGTACATTGAATTTTTAGCTGTGTATGTAAATGCATGTAAAAGAGCTGTTTGAGCTGGTTTGAGCTGCTTTTGAGCTATTTGAGCTGCTCCAGTTCGTTGCTCACTTTCAGTACATGCTAAGACTAAATACTGTAACACTGCAGCTGTTCTTAACCAGTCACTGAAGATTCAACTAAAATAAAGTTGAGATATATTAAAAGATCCAAAAGATATAAAAAATATCCTCATGCTGTTACATTCCCTGCTAAGGGAAAGGAACAGTGCATATTCATACCAACTTGTTCACCTGGTGCTGTGTGTCTGGGGGGCTTCATATTGCACAACTGCTTGATAAAAACTTCATTTTATATTAATAGTAGCAATACCCTCCTCTCTTTAACAACCTGTTTTCCCCTGCATTCTGGGAGTGGTTCAGGGAGAACTCGCTATTTAAACTGGCAGAGAAGTTGTGCCTCTTATTTAGATTTTTATATATATTATTAAGACCTGAAGTTGATGAAAAAAGTGATAGTGCTGTCCAGACTCTGAATTCCAGCTCCTCTCAATGTACTTACAACGATGCCACTTAAAATGATGCAAATTGGATAGGTTTTCTTTGATGGTTGCTTTTTTTAATTTCCAATTAAATAAGAAAGACTCAAGCTTTTGACAGTAACTTATGACTCCAAATAAAATACAAAATACTGTCAAGGAGGTGACTTTAAAAACCAAATAGTTAAAATTCACATTTTATACAGATTTATACTACACAATTAATTAAAAATAGAGTGTAATATTCAATAAAATTAAATACACAAAGAGTAACACTATACAAATAGTCTATAAAAGCTCCTCCCCCCCGTAAGGCGGTTTGCAGTCTGCTTTATAGTCATGGGCAATAAATAATGTACCTTTGGTTTTTCTGACCATTTCACTATTAAATGTACAGTACAACTAAAACCTATTTCTGGATGAGATGTTTCACATGAACCACAGCATTTTGTACACCTAAATATGTTATATGGCTTTTCTGTTATTCATCACTTTCATATTCCTCCTCTTCTTCACCTATGGGGTAGGACTGGATGTTGTTCTGGGTGTACATTTTTGTTTTCACAGGACAGTTGTGATCCATGAGAATTGCCTGGAAGAAAAGAAAATGTGAGTATTTCTGCTTAGCATCCAGCTGAGTCTGGGGCTGATGCACCACTCAGGGATTCCCCTCTCCTCCTCTGGGGCAGAGCCCAAACTGATTGCAATTAGGGTGAGCTGAGTCCACAGGTCTATGTCAGGTGGGATCCCCAGAAAATTCCTATTTCCAGCATTTCAGCCCATGTATTATTGAAATATATCTACCTGCTCTCCAGATACAGTAGTTTACCTCTCCCGTATTCAATCTCCATCCATTAAAAACTGGATGAATGGTCAAGAGGAGTCCTGCTGCTTCAAGCCAATTCTGTTTTACTGCTTTTGTTCTCTCTTTCCATGGAGATCCAGAACAGCATAACTGAGGGTAATGCCAGGAGTGGTGGTCCCAGTACTGTGCCTCACCACCCATGGCAAGCTAAAAGTGGTAATCATGGTAAGTACAAAAATAAAGTACAAAATTCTCTGGGTTGAATTTTCCCGAGGAGTTTTGGAGCTGTTGTGTAGTGTTCTTCGTGCTGAATATGATTTAGTTTGGGGCGTAATTAATTATGCAAAGACCACAATTTTGGGACCCTCCTTTTAACTCTCCTCCAACCTGAAAGAAAGAATTTGTCCCTCATTTTACTGCCATGAGCCACTTTGGGAACGAGCTATTTTGCATTTAAAGGTATTTTAGAGGTGGCAGATGCTGGAAGGTGTTGGAGGCATGGGGAGAGATCCTGTCCCTTCAGGGATTGTGATGTTACAGATGGAACTGCCAGGGACCAGGGAAGCACGTGGTAAATTTTATATTGCCGGGAAACAGCAGCTAATCTCTATTTTCTTTTCCTTCTGTTCCTCAGCCTTATTTAATGTAAGAAAACCAAAACAAATGAAACCAGTGCAGTCAGCAAAGGTCATGACAAGGGATTAACTGGGATCTCTGGGATTCTGCAGTCCAAATATGAGTGAAACAGAAGGTCTCTGGCCTCACATACACCATTGCTGCAGCAAGATTCAATTTTCCACCTTCTGTGCTCCTGCCAGTACAAAGCGAGCAGCACAAGCAGCAGGTGCTGTCCTTACCTTGCAGACGTGTGCCACTGCAGAATAAGACCACAGCCATGCAAAATCAGTTTATTTTCACCCAAAGAGACAACCAGCACCTACATTTTGGGCCCAGGTCAGCCTCGTTCAGGAATAGCAAGGATGGAGGGCTGGGTGGGCTAAACCTACAGATGGTGACATTCTTTTTACACACCCCGCCGTGGCTGGGGAGCACTGAGTGCTCTAGAGCATCAAGTCTTTGGCACATTTATATGAAAATAAAAGCCCTGTGGTAGAGATTGGACAAGAGAAGTCGTTACTTTGTAGGGGCAGGTGAACTGCATGGAGGAAAGAGAAGGAAGAAAAAAGATGATTCAAAATATACTGTAGAGGACCATGGGAAAAAAACAGGCCAATTATTCCTTGACCAAGGAATAATTTGGTCAATTGGTCAATACAGTTCTGGCTCTCCAAGGAAAACAGAAATGCATTCTATGCTGACTCCACCACAGCACAGGCCATTGCAGAGGAATGTCTGCAGGACCCTGTTACATAAAAAACAAATTTGTGACTTTGTAACATCTAACCAACAGTTTGCCTTTATACATCTTGGACATAAAAAGAAAGGGGAGTTCATTCAAAGTTAATGCCTGAGGGTGAAATACACTGTGCTGGTCCCATTTTGAGGAAATTAGAGGCAAAGATGTGAATATAAGCTACCATTTGTTTCACTGAAGAACCCCAAATGAAAAAAGAAATCCAATTATGCTTACCATTTTCTCCTCTTTGGCAGGTGGACTTCGAAGGAAAAAGCACAGGGGAGCGAAGAGGATATCCACAATTCCTATAATTGTCATGAGCCATGGGAATCCAATGGCCTTGGCAATGGCACCACCAGCAGAGGGACCTTGTACAGATAAAAACCCTTTTCTGGAGATTGCTCAGACACAAAATTTGCAGCAGTCGCTTTAAACANTCACTATTAAATGAGTACAGTACAACTAAAACCTATTTCTGGATGAGATGTTTCACATGAACCACAGCATTTTGTACACCTAAATATGTTATATGGCTTTTCTGTTATTCATCACTTTCATATTCCTCCTCTTCTTCACCTATGGGGTAGGACTGGATGTTGTTCTGGGTGTACATTTTTGTTTTCACAGGACAGTTGTGATCCATGAGAATTGCCTGGAAGAAAAGAAAATGTGAGTATTTCTGCTTAGCATCCAGCTGAGTCTGGGGCTGATGCACCACTCAGGGATTCCCCTCTCCTCCTCTGGGGCAGAGCCCAAACTGATTGCAATTAGGGTGAGCTGAGTCCACAGGTCTATGTCAGGTGGGATCCCCAGAAAATTCCTATTTCCAGCATTTCAGCCCATGTATTATTGAAATGCATCTACCTGCTCTCCACATACAGTAGTTTTACCTCTCCCATATTCAATCTCCATCCATTAAAAACTGGATGAATGGTCAAGAGGAGTCCTGCTGCTTCAAGCCAATTCTGTTTTACTGCTTTTGTTCTCTCTTTCCATGGAGATCCAGAACAGCATAACTGAGGGTAATGCCAGGAGTGGTGGTCCCAGTACTGTGCCTCACCACCCATGGCAAGCTAAAAGTGGTAATCATGGTAAGTACAAAAATAAAGTACAAAATTCTCTGGGTTGAATTTTCCCGAGGAGTTTTGGAGCTGTTGTGTAGTGTTCTTCGTGCTGAATATGATTTAGTTTGGGGCGTAATTAATTATGCAAAGACCACAATTTTGGGACCCTCCTTTTAACTCTCCTCCAACCTGAAAGAAAGAATTTGTCCCTCATTTTACTGCCATGAGCCACTTTGGGAACGAGCTATTTTGCATTTAAAGGTATTTTAGAGGTGGCAGATGCTGGAAGGTGTTGGAGCCATGGGGAGAGATCCTGTCCCTTCAGGGATTGTGATGTTACAGATGGAACTGCCAGGGACCAGGGAAGCACGTGGTAAATTTTATATTGCCGGGAAACAGCAGCTAATCTCTATTTTCTTTTCCTTCTGTTCCTCAGCCTTATTTAATGTAAGAAAACCAAAACAAATGAAACCAGTGCAGTCAGCAAAGGTCATGACAAGGGATTAACTGGGATCTCTGGGATTCTGCAGTCCAAATATGAGTGAAACAGAAGGTCTCTGGCCTCACATACACTGTTACTGCAGCAAGATTCAATTTTCCACCTTCTGTGCTCCTGCCAGTACAAAGCGAGCAGCACAAGCAGCAGGTGCTGTCCTTACCTTGCAGACGTGTGCCACTGCAGAATAAGACCACAGCCATGCAAAATCAGTTTATTTTCACCCAAAGAGACAACCAGCACCTACATTTTGGGCCCAGGTCAGCCTTGTTCAGGAAGAGCAAGGATGGAGGGCTGGGTGGGCTAAACCTACAGATGGTGACACTGTTCTTACACACCCTGCAGTGGCTGGGGAGCACTGAGTGCTCTAGAGCATCAAGTCTTTGGCACATTTATATGAAAATAAAAGCCCTGTGTTAGAGATTGGACAAGAAATGTCATTGCTTTGTAGGAGCAGGTGAACTGCATGGAGGATGGAGAAGGAAAAAAAAAGATGATTTAAAATATACTGTAGAGGACCATGGGAAAAAAACAGCTTAAGGCACACAAAAGAGTAATTGGTCAATTGGTCAGTACAGTTCTGGCTCTCCAAGGAAAACAGAAATGCATTCTATGCTGACTCCACCACAGCACAGGCCATTGCAGAGGAATGTCTGCCGGACCCTGTTACATAAAAATCAAATTTGTGACTTTATAACATCTAACCAACAGTTTGCCTTTATACGTCTTGGACATAAAAAGAAAGGGGAGTTCATTCCAAAGTTAATGCCTGAGGGTGAAATACACTGTGCTGGTCCCATTTTGAGGAAGTTAGAGGCAAAGATGTGAATATAAGTTACCATTTGTTTCACTGAAGAACCCCAAAATGAAAAAAGAAATCAAGTTACGCTTACCATTTTCTCCTCTTTGGCAGGTGGACTTCGAAGGAAAAAGCACAGGGGAGCGAAGAAGATATCCACAATTCCTATAATTGTCATGAGCCATGGGAATCCAATGGCCTTGGCAATGGCACCACCAGCAGAGGGACCTTGTACAGATAAAAACCCTTTTCTGGAGATTGCTCAGACACAAAATTTGCAGCAGTCGCTTTAAACAACGGTGATTTTATATACAACCCTCCCATCTTACAAATGGATTTGAGGAATGTAAAGACATGTTTGTAATGATATCATAAATCATTCCTGGCTCCATACCCCACATTCCTTGAGGAGATTAGAGATGTTCCTAAGGGCATCTGTGCCATGCACTCAAGGAGGCAGGGGGTCAGTGGGGAGTTACTCCCCTCACAGGCTCTTGGAACACAGCTGTGATGTTAAATACTCCCTGGCCTCTTTCCTAGGCATATCCTATTATATATATCCTATATATCCTAATATATATCCTGTATATATATACATACATATATATCCTATATATATATATACATATCCTAATATATCTCCTATATATTAGCCTTCAGACACTTCCAAGCCTCTTACACCTAATGAAGTGAGCACAACATTGCTGCAGAGGAGGGGAACAGATGCCAAACAATTCCCTCTGCTTTGATTTCTTGCAGAAAATAAGAACCCCTTCTCATAAAATCTGCAAGTACCGCTGGGATTCACACCTGGCGTTGCAGCAGATTCCCATTTTCCTGGCTGTGCTTTGCAGGCAGGGAAAGCTGGACTTACCTATGGCAAAGCCCATGCAAAAGGCCACGTCAGCTATTGCATACACGCTGCCATAGACGGAGACGTGGCGCAGATCCACCAGGTACCCCATGATGGGCATCATGGAGGAGTCCACCATTCCTGGCAGGGAGGGAGCAGAACACATTGCAGGGAAATGCTGCCTTTCCCCCCCTTCTTTTAACATCTCGGTGAGCTATGTGCTAGGAAGGGATGCAAAAGCAGCTAAAAGGATGCTTATTCGTAACTGAGCAAAGAGATTTGTGTAAAAATCATCTGTATTAACTTTGCTTTTTAATGGTCTTTGCTGTGTCTGGGGTCACGTGTGGACATGTGTGCAGGTGTACATGTGACACCTGCCAGAGGGAGGAGGGATGGGAGCTTAGGGTGGATCCACACTTCCCAGCAACTGTCTGGGCAAAGCTGCCACCTCACATTACCAGCCAAATAATTAGGGGACAGTTATCTCGTGTGAACTTATACCTGCTGTAGGCCTAAAGACAGCATTAGCCACCAGTCACTCAAAATTATTTACAGTGTTTTTATCAAGTCTTTTGATTCACACCCTCATTTCTGGCAAGAAACAGCACAGACAGCTCACAAAGCTGCTGAGATACTTGGGATCTGTAGTTGTACCTGTAAATTCTTTCCTCACTACACATCCCTCGTGTGTGAAGGAGCCCCAGAACATTTGCTGAGCAGTGAAAACCAAGGCAGGGTCCCCCCTGCAGCCCAGCACAAGGAAGGTTCACACATCTTACTTGAAGAGTTTGTGTGTGTGGGCTTGGGAATTCCTCTTTATGTACAAAAATTTTCAGCTTTTTTTTTTTATTTCTTCTGTGGAAATGTCTATATAAATCCTTTTCCACTACAGGGGAGACTGTGGGTTTGGGGCAGTGCATGGCTTCATTTCTGAAAACAACGTTTACATTCATGGACAGGTTGAAATATCTGTGGATGCAACTGATGGAGCAGTTCTGGACTTGGGGGATGACCAGGCAGCCTGGTTCAAACTCCTAAGCACTGTCCTTTAATGCTCCTTGCTCTGCCTGCCTGGCAGGGCCACAGCTCAGGCTTCACCACCGTCAGATCACAGTGGCAACAAAACTGATTTTCCCTGTAACTCCGTATCAAATCATTTTTACATAAACAACAGGTTGTAAGAAGTCATTGCAAATGTTCTTACCTATGGCAAATCCAACTCCAAAAGTCGGTGCTATGAGCCCATAAATGTTTTTAGCAAACGGTACCTATAAAGGAAATTTCAGGTAGTTAATTATGTCACACTGCACATGCTAATGAGGTTAGTTTATTTTTCTGAGCTAAATTCTCCAAGCAGTTATGGCCCACCTTGTACAGATCTGAGAGTCTGATCCTTGTTCTGAGCTGTCATTCCAGACAACTGTGCCATTAAACCACTGACACACTTACTATTATCAGCAAGAACAAGCTGCTGAGTGACAGCTCAGCAGAGGAGCATCCTCCTTTCAGAATCATCATTTCTAAAAATAATTGAAGCACTGAAATTGGAAAGCACTCAAAAGTCTGATCTGGAACCTATTAACTACACACTGCTTAATAACGTGTCATAAAAATCCCATGGGAAAAGCTCGCATTTGAAGATGAGCACACAAACATTCACATGATTTTAAAGATGCATGATTGTCTACTTACACATAAAATACTTATTCCCACGATTAGCATCCCGAGCAAAGCACAAAGCCACCTATCAAAGAAGAAACGTCACTCAGAGATGGGTGATAATGAGATATTAGAGCTGATCCTGAATGTTTCAAAGCCATGTCTGAAGTGCTGAGTTAAACAGCAGAAGTAGCAATGTGTTAAAAAAAAGCTATTTTGCTACAATAGAACAAACTTTAATAATTTCTACTATAAATAAACTGCTTGTGAAACACTGGGAATGGTACATGGAGAGACTGGAAGATGATTAGTATTTTTAAATTAACCATACCTTCCAATTTTGTGCGCAAGTATCCCAAAAAGATTCGTCCCAATGAGATAAGAGATGCTAGCTGGAAGAAAAGCAACGCCTGAAAAATATGAATGAGATGTTTTATCAGCAAGGATTTTAGTGAAGTGTTAGAAGAAACTAATAAATCCCAGACACTGCAATTTTGATCTGGACACATCTCATAGAGCCCAAAGAATCAAATATCCGGTTTGTTGCAGCCTTCCCATGAAATCTAAGGACATCATCTGTGAAATGAAGGAGCAGCGTGATGCCTTTGAAAAGAGCTTTTCGGCATCAGCTCCAAGAAGTGGTCTGGGAGAGGGGACAGAACAACAAAGAGCAAAAAGTTTATATCTGACTCCAATAAGCTTTGGGATAGGTCAAGGAAAGCAGCGCTGCTGCAGTTTCAGGGCTTGTGGAGCAGATGCTCAGCACATGCAGCTGCTCAGGGCAGGCTGGACCCGCCTGCAGGAGGGGACAGCAGAGCTGCTGTGGCTTTGCAAGAGACAGTCCCCCTCCAAACCTGGGAGTGCCATGAAGCTTCCTCTTACAGGCAAGTTTGCAGTGCCATGATATGGCCCTTGGGCAAGCAGAGACTGAAGTCAAGCTTGTATCAATAATGTAAGGGTGAAAAACCTTTAAAAGTTGTAATGAAACGATATAGCCGTATTTTAAAATTTTTTTTAAAAAATCACATATTGGTTTAAAAAAATGAAAAGAAAAAATCTGTAATGACTTGCAGATGAGGACACCTGAGTAAATTCTTTCTGACTCATCCCCCACCTCCACTTACAAAAGCACATTTTTGGCACCAGCAATGTTTTTCTATCCCTGAGGTTGTCACAGCAGTGGCCATATCTGGAGTAGATGCCGTTGTCTGTGACATCTCTGGTTTAAAATCCAATTATTATAGTCCGTACTGGAGGATTCATCCTCTCCTAACACACAAGTGCCAGGGCAGGACCCAGCCAGAGATGTAGAAAGCAGCATCAGGGTACACAATCCAACCACTGCCTTCACGAGTACGTGCTCCTCATCTTTCACCAGGGCAACATAGATTTTCTCATTTCCTGCCTATCCATCTTCCTTCTCAACTCTCTGATATATTCATGAGAAAAAAATCAAGAGGTAATTTTTAGCACAGCAATATCCTGTGATTAAAAACCTTGTGGGTTACAGTGGTGGCGCTGGGGAAAGATTGAATTTTCACCTGTGTAACCACAGCTACCTCAGTAGTGCTTGGAGCTGTCTGGTTGTACCAATGGTCCCACAGAGCAGACCTTGGCAGCTGTAAAAGAGCAATAATACTGCAAAGGTTTGTTAAGCAAGACTTGCACAGGTTGGTCTGTAAGCTGTGGTGTTCTGAAGCAGAACCATAATTTCCTAAGTAGGCTTTATGCACAGTTATATTAATTGGTCACATCAAGGTTCTTTATACCTTCTTCAGATCATGCTTCAAACAGCTGGATTTCCAACAGCATAAGACAAGAATTTGCTTAAAACCCTGCAGCTCAAGATACAGTTTAAGAGGCTTAAAATTTTTAATTAATGCTGTCAAATCAGACAAAATGGAAATGGAGTCAATTACTTGTATTATTAAGGGGTTAAATTAGTCTTAATTTTACATGGCTATTTTCCTTCCAGTAACCTCTGTTCAATGAAGAGATTTCTGAATCTCATTTCTATTGCAACAGTAATATGAAACTAGTGAGGGAGGTAGATAAGCAATATTTATTTTTCCTTTTTGAGGCTGAAAATACCTAAGTTTGCACGTTCATTTTGCTGTATTACAGGCTAGAGGTTATTGCCAGGTTCAGCACATTAAGAACTGCACCTGTGGCCACCCTAGATCTCAACTGCATTAATTAGAGCTAAGGTTTGTGCTTTCTGTAGGGTGTGGGGACACCTACATTAACACAGAGTAGGCACATCAGCTGAACATCATTTTCATTAGGGATTTCTCTTTTTCCTTCAAATGCCATACATTGATTTTAAAAATACCCCCATGAAACATCCCAGCACAGAACACATCATTAAATTTATCAAGGAGTTGGATGAAGGCTGGGCATCCCCCACTTAAGAAGATTCACATCAACCTCTCACACATGGTTTGTCAATCACTAGAGTTTAATCCACGTTCTGGTGGGTTTTTTTCCTGCCCTTGTTCACCTCAAAGAGAAAGTAACTGCCCCAGCTTTACTCTCTGGTGTAAATGGATGCATGGGCTGTGGTCCCTGTGGACTTGGTTAAAAGTCATACAGAGGCCCAAGCTGGGGATCCCCATTGCTTTCTGTTGAAAGGGATAATTAAGTAACCACTAAAAGGATGTCAAACATATCAAATCCAAGGGAAAGAGCTCCTCATGTCCTGTGGCCACACTTTAAGCACAAGTCCATCTTTCTTCCCCACGGTCCCAGGAGCAGCCTGGAAGGAGCCTGTGCTCCACAAACACATTTTGCTCCAAGCACAGTGCTCCTGCTGCAGAGTTCTCTGCGTGCCTGCTGGGGGCAACTCAAACCAGAACTGAGGAGGGATTCCCTGCAGGGAAAACCAAACAAGTGGTTTTGCTCTGCAGGGCTGGCTCTTAGCTCGACAGGCACCTAAAAAAATTACCCCCCAAAGCAGGGCTGGGATTCCCATGCAGCTGGATCAGCCCCAGCCCCCAAGCTGCCTGCAACTGTTTTTCCTTGGAATGTGGGTGTAGCCCATTACAGGAACCTCTATTGCTATAACATCACCCCACTGTCTATTTTTCTTACAGACCAGTGTTTGTAATTGTTCAGGTTTAACACTGACACTTAAAAGATTAAAAAAAAAAAAAAAAAAAATTACCCCCCCCCCAAAGCAAATTAACACAAGCAGAACTCAGACATTCAATAGACAAATTATAGAGATGCAAAAAATATACTGTACTTTACCAAGCTGCCATTTTTTGGAGCACATGGTCTCCATCATCCAGATGGGTAAAGCTGGTTCAAGCATAGCAATAGCCATGTTTGCAAAACAGATTGATCCTTAAAGAAAGAAGGGAAGGGGACAAAAACAGTAGTAGTTAATCCTTTTGACTATAAACAAAACACCATGCAAAGAAAGGATGCTTTTACATAAAATATTGCACTTTTTACAGCCCTATTTGTCGTGTGTCAGATGATGATTAACATTAAATAAAACACAGTGTAAAATCACTGAACACTAACTTTTTATACGTTTCTATTCTCCCAGAAATTCTACAATAAAGGTTAAGCTATTTCATAATGTGAAAGTTTGCAGTGAGCTTGATGACATTTGGAAAGTTCATGAGGTCTGTTGTACAAACGATTAGCTAAAACCACAATCTCTTGGTCTTTACCTGCTCTCCTGGGGCAATACCAGAGCCCCGTCGTGTAAGAGGCTCAGGCTCTGACCCTATGCCTCTGTCATCTGAGAGATCATGCCTACATCACATGATGGGATGTGGAGGTCTCGATCCTAAAAATACCAAGATACAACCACAGGGACATCCGTCTCCCACAAATGGGAATTTTCTGTGCAGATCCCACAGTCAGCAGCTGGCAAGCCCATGCAGCAAATGTGGGTTTGGCTTTGAGCTTGCCCAGCCCTGTGAATTCCAAATGCTTAAGAATCTCTTTGGAATTCCTGGGCCTTTAGCAACCCAGAACAGAGGATAACAAGTGGTGGAAGTGCTGATTCAGTCTTGCCTGCCAGCTCAGCTCTGCCCCACACCACAGCCTGCAGACCCAGCTCCACTGGGTTTGTGTCCTCAGCAGTGCACTTCAGCTTTCCTGCAGGGATTATGAAAACCCATGGTATTTCTCTGGGTTCAAGATGCCTTTCACGCTTACTCAAAAGACCCTCAGGCACTCAAAGCCTAATGCAGGGCAACAGGACATGTCCCTTCTGCTAATCCCTTACGAAATGGCTTTTGGAAATCACTGCTGGAAGTGACAGCCTCAAACTCGTGTTCCCATCTTTCTTCCTAATATTTACAATCTCTGAATTTCAGGAAAATATTCTAGACTCTTCCAGTCGTTTACTATACAAATTTTACTTAAAAAGAAAAAAAAAAAAAACCAAACGATTTTTTCTGAGGTCAGAGAAACATTATTTCTCTCAGAACAAGTTCCTCATCATAAGGTTCAAAACCAAATGAGCACTGATGTCATTCTCTGCTCAAGCCTGTCAGAACCTATTAGACTGTGTAGCCACAATTCCTAGAATGAACTTGCTGGCTAGCTGGCTCACTCCCTTCCCGGGGCAAGGAGCAACAGTTAGCACTGCTTTGCCCTAAAGACAAAAGCCAACCTTTCCACTCGGGTGCAAGCTCCCAGAGAGTGTCTGCAAGGAACCCCAGTTAAACACCTTGGGGCTTCCCTCTTCCAAGCCAAAATCAGCCATGCTCAAACAGCTTCCTTGATGCTGCAAAAAACATTTCAGGCTGCACAAAGTGCAGCCAGAGGAAGAAGGGCCATTCTAACAGAGACTGCTCAAATAGCAAAGGTTTTATTTTACTCCGAACAAAGCTCACAAAGGAATGAGAAACAGGTGTGCTTGCACACTTTTTTGCCACCTACTTCTCAGGCCAGGAAGCATAACCAGAGCTTACCAAAGTGCTCAGGGATATGGTGATAAAGGTACTTCAGATCTGTAGAATGTGTCCCAAGAGAAAAGTGAGAACCTGAGCTGGTACTGTGCAATCTCAGGGCAGAGCCTGCTACCTCAGCAAAGCTTCCCCAAAAGAAAATAAATTGGTTTTTTCCTCAGTCTTGCATGGAGCTGACCTTTTTTTAAAGGGCCATGTGTCAAGGGCATAAATCCTACGTCTTTTCCTCCTTGAATTAGATTAAGTGTCCTGTGCTGGCCAGAGGGTGTGAAATTGCAGCCTTCCACCCAAATCTCACCTCCACAGCCAAGAATCCCCTCAGCTTTTGGCAGAGTGCCACAGACATCGCTGGCACTTTCCCGTGAAAGAGCAGGCAGCCAGTGAAAAGCTGTCCCACACCTTCTCAAGGACCTGTGTGCTCGTGGTGGTCTCTGTCTCAGCTCTGGGTTTTCAGTCTCATCATTTAAACGAACTTGTCTGCCCGTCCAGCTCTGTCAGGCAGCAGCACCTGACTTCCCTGTAATCCCTGTCAGTGAGGTCTGGCCTCAAGGATGACACTGATGCCACTCCCTGAGCTCCCACCAGCAGTGACAGAACATGTCAGGAACATTTCTTCTGCCTGGATTGGTGAGCTCTGGTGGCACAGTCTGCAAAGCATCAGCTCAGACACAAACCAGAGTGTTTGGCATTCAGCTCTAACAAAACCAAAATTGGTCTGCAAGGGAAATAAAGCAGAAGAGGCTGAGGTTAGAGAACATCAGCATCATCTGTACTGCCAAAGCACTGGGCAGCCTCTGTCCTGGGAAGCAGAGACCCCAGGTGCTCTCCTCAATCCCACTGATAATCCATGGGAGGGACTTTCTCGTACTTCATATGCTTGAACTGCTGTAAGAGAAGTTACTGAATCAGCTTTATGACAAATTTGATCTCTTATGACAAGTACAGTCCTTGCTATTCCATTCTCTCAAATACTTTTATTCACAGGTCTTTTAATGCTCCAAGAATTTCTCAGGCAAAAGGGATTGTATAATTTAAGTCACAGCTCTATCAACCACAGAGTTAAAGTTATGATAATTCCCTAAGATCATCAAGAAACAGAAAACTTCAAGAAATGCCTGGAAGCAAGCAAGTTAGGATGAAGAAACAGAACTGTGAAAATAATTATCTGTTTCCAGGTATTTTATCAACATTAGAAAGGGCCAGGCTTAATTACAGACTTCAGAATAAACATTCAACAATGTGCAATGCAAAAAGGCAAACTTCTCGTGAGACTGAAAGGCTCATTAGACAAAAGATACAAATAATACCAAACACCATTCACCATTCAACCCAGACCTTTTCTGAGATACAACCAACACTCAAGAGACCAAACTCACTCCCTCTTCAAACAGAAAGTTCAGTGTTTTTCCCTGTGCCTGCCTGCCATGTGCTGGCAATCTCTCTGAAAGCCTTGGCCCAAGCCCTTGCCTCACAGGAACTTTCCTGGCCACATCTCACTGCCTCAGCAGGCACCTGCAAGTCATTAGTGGCTTCTCAGTGGCAAAGACACATTTATTTCAAACTTTCTGCCTATTGTGCTCCTACTGAGATATTCATCCTGTATTACCAACACAACCTTAGATCTTTATGTAAATAAACCAGCAAATGACAATGCTGTTAAAGCAGCTCAGCCCAAGGCACGCCAGAAAGCCAGGAATGACACCAATGGCTGGTTTAAAGATGGAAAAAAAGGTCTGGTACCTGCTGCAATAATGATATAGGGGTCCTTCAAAAGCGTCAGTAAAGGTGTCCCCTTCTGACTCTGCAAAACAAAACTTGGGGTTAGGAAAGGCAAAGTGACACCTATTGCCTGCAGTGTTTTACCTCGATACTCACTTCTGCCTGTGTTCTGGAGGGCTGCAGGACAAGTAACTGAACAGCTGTGGAAAGAAATCAGTGCTGTAACACCCCTCCAGGGAGGGGGACGGATGGCAGGAGCAGCAGAGGGACAGCTTCAGGGTGACACTGACTCAGGGGTTCCACTGACCTCCATCGAACAGAGCCAGCGCTGCCAGCACCAGGAAAGGAGAACTCTTCCCCACAAACTCGTACATGACGCTCCCAAAAGGTGGGCCCACTGCCAGGGAAAGGAAAGGACACAGCTGTGAAGCCTCTGACTCTGAACAACCCCCCTGCAGGCCTTCAGGCATCCTGCTACTGGCACAGAGCGACCAAAAACCCAGTTCAAAAATCCCCACAAAGATTATTGATCACGGCAAAAACAATATTCTTCATTCCCCAAAACACTCTGCAGTGTAAATGAAACCCAAGCATCTCAGAGAGTGCTGCTTGACACGTGTGTGCACCCAGGGAATGTCTGCTGTGGGAAAAGCTGTTCTCAACGTGCCCATGATTCCAGCCTGGAGACTGCACAATACCATTACATCCACGGAGACCCTTCTGCTGCTTTCAGAGGTCCCAAAAACACGGCTGGGGGATAGTTTCCTTTGCCAGCAGAGCCCCCAACTCACTGACCTAGTACTCCCATAGCCAGGCCTCCAAGTGCAATTCCCATTGCGTTGCCTCTCTCTTCATCATCCGTGTACACGGTGGCAAGCAAACCCATCCCTACAATTTAAAAAAAAAAAAAAAGAAGAAATAGAAATGGAAAAAGCACAGCACAAAATGAGGCATCTGTGTGCTGCAGTTTATGGTCAGCATTTGCCACACCTACTCAACATCATACAGAAATGACCAAGTATTTCTCTGTATATGTGTATATATATATATATAGTCCCTCCCCAGAGAATTAACTTCCAAGCAAAAATTGTTTTGGCAACGTCCATGGTCTCCAAGACCACGTTCTATTGTGCAGCATTAGTCAGGTAATTTAGTGGTGCCCTTATTTGTCAGATTCTTTATTCACCTCTTTGTCACAGAGCTTTGCCATGATGCTTTTCAATGCGCAGAAACAAAGCTTTTGACAAGTATTCACCATCATTTATTTGTACTTGGAGTGCACAAAGGTTTGGTGACCACTTAGCTCCAGTTGTGGTCAGTGCTCTGGGCATGAAGTATTATGCAGAGCTGATTACTTTGTAAATGGGTATTTCAAGTCCAGCATCCAAAATTAAAGGATTCTTTTGACCTTTATCTTCACATGCCTTATTTCTGCACTTGATTATGAACCTCCATTTCACAAAAGGAAACATGAAGCCTAATTTGCTTGTCTTTTTGTGAAGCACTCATACACTGTAGACATAAATGCTGCAGAAGAGTCCTTATAAAAATTAATAATTCTGTTTTCAAATCAAGATTTACGTAGGACTCGGCAAATAAGGCCCACAGCTACACAGAAAAGGAAAACAATACATTGCATGGTTGATCATTAAGTAAATACCATCCATCATGTGCATCAAAAGAGCAGAGGTCCTGTGTGGATTACCATGTTTATTGAAAAGAGTGGATGACATCAAATTGTCTGCATGAACAGCTGGAGAGCTCTTAGAGAACTGCATTAGAATTCACAGTGAGTGTGGGATTTGGGGAAATATTCTGGAAAAAAGGAGGGGGCCAGGCAAAGAAGATAACACAAGGTTTTACACAAGGGTGAGCCAGGGCTTAGAATAATACCTGTGAGGGACAACTGCAGGAATCCAAATTGGAACCAGAGAGGAGAAAACTGATGTGAGAGGTGATAACTGTCTTCACTATGAAAGAGAGCCAGAAAGATAAAGAAAGGAAAATGTTCTTCGTGTTCTCTCAAGGATGGGGAGCAGAAATAAGTTCACATGGCAGTAAGGAGCCTTTAGATGAGACATCAGGAAAAAAACTTCCTGACCATAAAGGTACTTAAGCACAGAGCTGGATGCTGAGGGCAGTTCTGGAGGCTTCTGAGCTCATGCCTGTCAAGTGTGCATGAGAAATAACAGATGTTGAGTTGATCCTGCCTTCAGGAAGGGGATGGACTAGATGGTCCCTTGGCCTTTTCTGCTCTTTGTGTACATTGGCTGAGAAAAAAATAAAGTCTTGTGCTCATCTAAGAGCCCATACCTCAAGATGCACCCTAGCACAGGGACTGAGTTAAAGATTTACAATAATTTTGATTCTGGCATGAGTTCCCTTGGGAAAGCTTGACTTGTAACCTTAACTGATGTCAGTTTCTGCCATTGCAGGAAATTTTCCCAAGATTGAAATATTCAGCATGAACAAAACATATTTTCTCCAGCCTCAACCTCAAGAATGCTCAAATAATTTGGGCTGAACACTCATACTCCGTTTTACCTACTCATTTAAGAAGGAGACACTTTTATTGGAAAGATACACTGAGCCCAAACTGGCAGCCAGCACGGTAAGCCCTTGAAAACAACGTTTTATAACAGAAATTTCCGTAACAGACAGAGCTGCTGTTCTAACTGTAATAAGTACCAACATAAGTTCCCAGTGACCTTTAAAATGGCTAAAAATGAATTTAAAATGTTGAAGACACAGGTGCAGAAATCCCAGGGAGAGTGCAGTTCATTTAGTGCTCTACCTTACTGCAACCCAAATACCAAGGAAGTCTTAAAAGACATTTGCTTTTGAGCTACTTTATATGAAAGAGACAGAAAAAAACCCCAGATACGAAATGGATTCAATTGAATATTTTTGTGTTAATTATTGAATGTGATGGCAAAATTCAATTCATAAAATGACTGAAAGTGATCTGCACTTTCCTCTATCATCTCTTCTCTCACCTGCCACTGAAGAACAGGAGGAACCCACTCCTTGAAGGGACCTGGCAATAAATAGTAGTGCATAG
The DNA here is from genome assembly GCA_013397915.1 of Daphoenositta chrysoptera. Taxonomy (NCBI): domain Eukaryota; kingdom Metazoa; phylum Chordata; class Aves; order Passeriformes; genus Daphoenositta; species Daphoenositta chrysoptera. The sequence goes on from VZRO01000860.1 coordinate 322,585, forward strand.
CTTCCAGAGAAGGCAAACACTGCAGAAAAAAAAAGCAGAGGTAAATTTTTAAATTAGGTTAACTCTAACTAGGTTAAAAAGTTAAATTTCTTGAAACTATCACCAAAACTTCCTACAATTCAGTCAAGTGTTTACAGTGACTTGTGCCACTTTCAATGCTAACTGCATTATCTTCTCTTATTGCATTTAGGTGTCTCAGTGTTGAATTGCTCTCAGGTGTCTAAGCCTCCAGGTAGCACAGAATGCAAGAGCCCAAGCAGTTTTAACTAATTACTCAGGATTTGATTACATCTGCTCTGATTCAGCTGCACACTGGAGGAGTAATAAGACTTTTCTTTCCAGCCTCACCTCTCCGTGCTGTTTCATTTGAGGCTGCCCAGTCTGGAGCTCCAGGCACTGGGGAAGGCAGGATGTCAAACACACTCACCAGTGCTTCCTCCAATAATGAGTGAGTGGAGAGATGTTTTCCCCTGGTGCTGCCAGCCCCGTGCCAGATGTGTGCAGCACAGCTGGCAGAAGGGGCAGGGAAGCCAGATCCACCTATTCAAAACCTGCAGGAAGTTCCTGCTCCTCCCAAAAGCAGAGAAACTGCCCGAGGATGTGCCACTCTTTCCTTCCCCAAGAGATTTAAACCCAGGCTTCACCCTCAGCCACTCCCTGAATGCTGCACTCAGCCTGGCTAAATTCCCCACCCACAACACTGGAAAATAGGAGTGTCCCAGAAACCCAACCACATCTGTGCTTGTAGAGCCCATGTCGTTGTAGGTGTCATTAAATCTACAACGAGATTTTAAGGCTTTTTTTTCAGCTCCCATCTGTTGGCCACCTAAGGAATTTGGCTGGACAGGTTATAGGTGCAGGAAGCTGTTGTGCTCCAACTAAACATGGGATCCACGTGCCCTCCTCCCTCCTGCCCTGTGGGATTGTGCCTCTTGGGCTTTCCAACAGGTCTTAGAGAAATCCCTACTGGGCGGACAGAGAAAAATCAAGAAAAATAAAGGAAAAAGGGATTTCAGCAGATCAGCAGTTCTCTCCTTTGCCATGAATTAGGCTCACTACTCTCAGCTACATCCCAACCAGAATATATCTAACATGTTCCTAAAATGCAGGGTTGTCAGTGGCTCTAAGACCAGCTCATCATCTCTAGCACTTCAGTCCCCTCGATCACACAGTTTTAAGATCATAAAATCAATGTTTTGGGTTGGAAGAGATCTGAAAGATCACCATGGCTCCAACCCCCTGCATGGGCAGGGACACCTTCCCCTATCCCAGGTGCTCCAAGCCCTGTCCAACCTGGCCTGGAACACTTCCAGGGATGGGCCACCCACATCTCTTCTGGGAAACCTGTCATTATTCTTTCTTTTATGTACAGTGGACATGGAACACTGTTTGTCCCCTTCCTTTTTTGTCATAGGCTCTAACACATCTTACATCTGCCTTCGGAGGCAAAGATGGTTCTTTCACCGATCCTCACAGGCTTCTAATGGCCCTCGATGTTCTCTGTACTCTTCTGTCTGGGCCACAGCTTTAAATGTCAGTCCAAAACCAAACACAAAACGGCAGCTGAAGCCTTATCAATGCCATTAGAGCAGGCAGATTATCTCAGCTGACTTGCAGGCTGTGCTGCTGTTTGCACATCCCACAGCGACGTTTAGCAACGCTCTGATCCTGTTGACTCATGCTCTGCTCATGAGCCACTGCAGCCTCACGATCTTCCTGATAAGCCCCCGTGATATCTACTCGTTCAGGGCCTTGCAAGACAGCTCTCCCATGGCTGCTATTTAAAACTGTCTGAGCACTGCTCCAGATCACAAAAACCTGGAAGATTCAGCTAAGGAAGAGATGAGATGGGGTGGAGGGTTCTGACTCCTTAGGGCACGTTCCTAAGAGAGCACTCCTTCAATCTCATCAGCACCACCAACATGGAGCAGACTCCCTTAAATTCTCCTTGGAAATCAGTCCCCATACGTCAACAAGAAGAATTCCTAGTGATAATTATTATGGACCATTTATTGAAAAGTTGTGCCTGGGCCAGACTGAATGAGGTGTGGACACTTACTGATTGTTGAAACAAACATGATGCAGAAGCCAGCAAACAGCGGAATCTGGTAGCCTATTCTGGAAAACAAAATCAACATTCACATTTCTGAGGCTGTCCCACGGAGGTTTTGAGTTAGTCTTTCATGAGTTCACACACCACACCACACACCCAACCCGTAGTTTCTTGGTAGGCTTTGAACTATTTTTTATGGACCACATGACCATATTTGTCCACATTACAAATTTCTTCTCATCTGACACAGCAGACTTTGTATCTGAAATCCCTGGAAGAAATCCTTCTCATGATTGCCCTGATTGCCCTTTCTCATTCTGCCTTAATTGTTCCCAATAAAACCCCTCTGAGCCTCCACGAGGTTGCCAAAGATATGCCAAGGGAAGATTTGCCTGAGTGTGCTGAGCTTTGAAATATCCCAGTCGTGTTTCAATGCTCATCTGTTTCCATCCTCAAGAGACAATGGTTATAATGAGACATGGTCAAGCCAATGGCTTTTTTACTGGAAAAATTTGTCATCAGCTTTTCTGGGAGTTCTGCCTCAGGAGCTCTGGAAGAGTCCCAAAGAGCCTGAGAATAATATTGCTGCTTTCCATGGGTTTAGGAGTAAAAATGGAGCTGATCAAAGCTTTCTTCATCAGCCCATTTCTTCATTAGGACTCTAAACAGCCTGTAGAAATGCCCGGTTGCTCCAAGTGTTTCCAAGTTTCCAGGAAATAAAGAATTTCCTGGCTGGCAAGCAAATACATGTTTTGAGCAGCTAAAACTGAAAATCCAACCAAAAAAAAATCACAATATATTATTTTTCACATCATTAAAAATCTGCCCTAGAGTGAAAACCTAGGTAGCTCTGAAGACAACACGGATATTCCATTCAGCACACTTTGTTCATGATTTTATTTTTTTGTAGGATTGTGCATCTCAAATGTATTTGCCAGGAAAATAATGGCCAAATTCTTCAAAAATGGACAATGTTTTTCAGAGGAGTACTATCAAAGTATTTCAGCTTCCAGTGATTTGACAGTGTTATGCATTTAAATTGGCAGTATTGGCTAAAACAGGTCAATCAAATAATGGAAGGGTCAATAATGGCCCTTTTAACTTTTAATAATCGTACTCATGACATAGGCAAACCAAAATAATTATTCTGAGCTTAGTTTTCATGTTAATATTTGTATCAAATCAAGGACCTTTGATAATGGAAAACTCTCTGAAGTGCAGAGCTCAAAGTTCATTGTTTGTTCATTGCATTTCATTCTTGTGTATGAAAGAAATTGAGCATCCACATGGTATTTTGCCTTAAATCCTCACTGCATTAAAATATGATAAAAATATAGTGCACAGATTCTCCAAGTTGAAATTTGTAAGTGGATGTTGCAAATATCCAGAGATATTGGTAAATAACCAGCAGAGACTGGTTACTCATGTGCTGCTTACCTGGACTGGTATCTCCAAAGCAAATTAAATCCCTATCATGAACTTCCTCTGTGGCCTTATGATAATAACTTTACTCTCTCAGCACCTGGATACGTGGCATATAAGAGAACAATATTTTTTTGTCTGCTTTATTTAAAGTGAATGATTTTTCTAAGCCAGCCTTTCTCTTGCTGGGTGTGTGAGATAGGTATTACACAACGGGATGCTGGTCTCCACTGGTGTTTCTATGTACATGAGGAAATAAAAAATTACTTCTTGCCAACCTCTTACCTCAGAGATGAAGAGAGCACTTCCCTTCCCAGTAGGCCCAGGTAGTACACAGGCCACAGAGAGTTTCAGCATAATTGCTTTGGTTTTGAGTTTTTCAATTTAAGAAAGCACTGATAGGAGTACAGAAAAAAGACCCCAAACCCTGCAGGTATGGATACTGCTGGTGGTGAGAATTATCAGCTTTTTCTGGGCTATGAAAGCAGAAGGTGAATGTCCTTATGCCTTCTCCCATTTCAAATTAAATTAGGGTTGTGTCTGTAGAGGCCATCCCAGAGGTATCTAGGATGGACACTGTGGGGGAGAATTCTGCTTTCAGTACAGAAACCAAGCAATTCATAGACTTAACACAGAGCCTAGGAGCTAGAAATTGGTTTCTGCTACAAGTACATTGAAATAATATTCAGTTATTTGCTTGAAGAGATATGCCAGCCAAATTGGCTCCCACATTCACGTTTCCATCGTTACATCAGAGACATGAGCCATGAGATCTCCCATAAACACTCATGAGTTAAACACAGAGCAGTGCTACCATACTAAATAAAGGAGATTTCAACTCTTCCAGTTGGCTTCCTGCACCCGGGAAGTTTCTGGTGGTGGAAGGCCGGAAGAAAACAAGCATTTTGGAAGTCACTCGGTGAAATACTGTTCAAGCATTGTTCTTAATCTTTGCAGTTGCAGATATTATTCTTCCTTTTCCTTGGACAAACAGGGCCACAGCAAGGTGGGATGTGACACATAGCAGAGGGTGAAACAAATCTTTATAATACTCTGGAAAGGTAATATTGCCTAGAGCATCCCCCACAATGTGGAGATGCACAATTCTGGAGTGCTGCCCCTGCGTGGGATTGCTGACCCTCTAGGAGCCGTGGTTGAGCTCTCTCAGGGGACAGCCTTGCCCACATCCAGCTGACATTTACAAAGAGATGCAGATCGTCCTTTCCTGGGCAATCCTAACAAACCCTGCCTCTCAGCAAACCCTGTGCTCCTGAAATCGCAGCACGAATGAGCTGGCACTTGTGCTCCCACCAGTGTCTAATCTGCAGCTGCATTCCCTGGTCTGTTCTACAGATGTTAGAGAGCACAGACTGGGAGGTTTTGCCAGACAAGTAAACATACAACATAAATAATCACAAAAAGGAGAGGCCCCACCTGTAACAGCCTCTTTAGTGATTCTGTCCCTTGGTCCTGGGCCAGTCATGTTCTTGGCATTTGAAATCAGGGAATATGCAATTTCTCCTTCTCAGCCATGACATGGCACCCTCCATCACAGTTACCTCTGCATTTTGTTCCTCTGCATGTATCCAACACCAAAGAATATTACAGCCTGTCTTCTCTCTTATTTTTTCTTGTTACTATGGGCAAGCATATAATTTTCTTGGGCACTCCTTTCAAAACCGTCCAAGCAATTCTGAAGCAGAGTCCAGCATGTCTCACCAAGGCTACTTGCAGCTAAAAGTGCTTGTTACAAGTATTTCTGATCTCTGAAAATGTCTGACTCACTACTTGAAGGAGGGAAAGGAAAGACTGCCACTGATGCAGAATGCCCAAATGAAGTCCATTTCAGTCACTGTGGCCCCAGATTGTAGGACTCTCAGGAAATTATTTATAAGCATTAACAAGATTACCCCAGAATAAGACAACAGATTGGTGGTTCTGTGCAACAGTAAAATAAAGCTTACACTGACCAGGTGAGCAGCTGTGGATTATTAGAGCCTAATTATCAATTACAGTGCTGCAAATCCACTGATCCAACCTTGCTGTTACACAGCTCCATGGCACCCCTTGCAGCTCTCTCCTGGCTGGCACTCTGGCTCTCCTGCACGGGCAGTGAAGATGGGGAGGATTTATGGCAAGAAGAATATGTCCCTGGAGGTTCTGAACCAATGAACCATTTAATGTGTGTGAAGGTAAAGACAAACATGTAGGGTCAGCAGGGACAGGGTGTGTGGTCCCTGCAGAGGGCACAGAGTGACCTGCAGAACAGGTCACTTCAATCTCCTGTCAAAACCTGAAAGGAAAGCTCACACAGGAACTGAACTGTAAATAAGTAGTTACAAATGTTATTTATTCCTCTGCTTCATTCTTTGTATGTGTCTTGGGCATGAACACATTGTGGATGTGCTGCTCTCTCTCTCTCTCTCTCTCTCTCTCTCATGCAAAGAAGTTCAAAGCTGCAGCCAGGATGGTGTCAAAATTATGATTATGAAAGTATCTAATAATTATTTAACGGTTTTTGAGGCTGATATGAATAAGCATAAGGTTAAAACTAGATATTTTTTCATACTGATTAAAGAAAGAAGGGGACACACATGGCAGAGGCATTACTTAGCTCTGGTGGCTGAGGGGTTGGCACAGCTGGGCTCACAGCCTGGTGCACGGAGCTTGGTGAGGGTTTGAAAAGCAGTGGAGTCAATCAGAGGATCACAGAAGAGTTTGGGATAGAAAGACACTTAGATCATCTTGTTCCAACCCCCTGCCATGAGCAGGGACACCTTCCACTGCCCAGGTTGCTCAGAGCCCTGTCCAGCCTGGCCTTGGGCACTGCCAGGGTTGGGCAAACACAGATTCTCTGGGCACCTGTGCCAGTCAGTTGGACAAAGCAGTTGGTGATAAAGGGCAGCCTTTGCCCACCCTCTTCACTGGACAGCTTTGGGCAGAGCCTTCACTCCCCCCTGCCAGTGCATCCTCCTCACCAAGAGCCCTCTGTCAAATGCTGTCCTTTATGCACAGTTTCTTACCGATTTCACCACCAGGAAAAACACAGTGTGCTTCTGACCCATAAAGTCTTATCAGCTCTGCCCTGAAACTGTGCCACGGTGGGAAGTGTGTTGTTGACTTCCTATGGCAAAGCCATCATGGGTGTTTGCTTTTCTAGGACTTTGTTAGGGCAGAGGGAACTTGCATTGTTTCAGGAATTGCAAACCCGTTCCCTGAGCCAGGTGTTTCTGGTATTCCACGGAAAGAGCTGAGCTTTAAATAAGAACTGTTTTTCACAGAACCTATTGCTTGAAAGAAACCGATTTTGAAATTTGTTTTTGAAAATCTACACCTTCAGTAATTACTAAAGAAGGGAAAACAAGCCTCCAAAACTTTCAGAAACCTAAAATATAGTGATTATGTGCAGACTCATGAGTAGAACATCCTGTTGCTGCTGTACAAAATCAAGCACTCAAAGCCAGTGCCTGGTGAAAACCAGCACTTGATTGAAATTCTAAACCACTCTTGACCAGCTATATTTGATTGAAAAATAAAGATCACTGTACACAGCATGCTACTTTTTTAAAAAAGAAAGCTACTGGGCATCCTAACCAACTGTGCACACTCATCTTGAAACAAGAAACCATTTCTCCTTTAGCTTTGATATTATGCTGGAATTTTGTAGAAGTAATAAAGGCCAAAAGCTTAACAGTATCCAAACAGCTTGTCCAGTGGTAAGGAAGAGCCTTTCTAATGATAACTCAGATATTTTCTGTTTGATTCATACAATCACAAATTTTAGCTGATCATATACATTGTTATTAGAAATTGTCAGCTCAAGAAGCAACTTCTAGAGTTAACTGATAAATGTGTTAACTGATATTTCCCACTAAACATTTCTCAGAAGAAAGGCAGATACCGGTACCAAGATACAAATAATGCATGAAAGAAAACCAGTGAACCCTAAATCTAATTTAGGGCCACTTTGCCATTAAGGCACTCACTTCTGCTGTGTGAGGGAAGGGTTTGTCATGTGGGAGGACGAGATGACGTGCTCCTTGTTTTTCCTTCTCGCACTCGCTGGGCATCTGAGCAAACCCTGGGACTGCAGCCACACACCCTGCCCCAGGCACAAACCTGTAGGACGTTTCCAGGAAGAAACCTCAGCTCCCAGCACTGAAGTTCACACTGGTGTGGTGCCAACCCTGTCCCTGACAGGAAAGGGAGATGCTACAAGAACATCTCACACCTCCCTCCAAACCCAGGGGTGCATCACGCCCGTCCCAGGAGCTGGCTCCAGGGGAGAGGTGACCACACACACGCCTTTCTCCTGCCTTGGCAGGCTCTGGAAATGGTGATGAGAACAGAAAAAGAGCAAATATCAATAGGGCAATAGTTTAGGTGCTTAGGAAAATCTAGACGCACACCTAAAGAAGTATTATAAAAATATTATTTGATGTCATGTTACTTTCCCTGCAGACGAGCTGTGATATCCTCACTAAACAATACAGAAAATCCAGGTAAGAAAAATCCTTTTTGCCTCCTCAGCTTGCAGCAATATTGGTGGAAAAGTAATTTTGTGGTGGCGTACTTATATCTGTGTAGGTGATATGTACTGGTGATAAGGGGAAATGAGAGAGAAATGAAACTGTCTCTCTCATTTAAAGCTTTTGTGTTTAGATCAGTTCCACAGATCAAACACAAGTTTTGAATACATAACACTGTGAGCCCAAATACTGCTTAGCCCTCAGCTGGATAATCTTTTATGAGATTGAAATATAACCCTCAGATTACATATATATATATATATATGCTGTAAAACCTAAGCAAGGTAGTTTTGGCTTCAAAATCTGAAATATCTAGCATTGGAGTGTGTTGGTTGTTTTAAATATCATCACCTATGATGGACATCGACAGCTTAAACAGAAGTGGTCTACAAGAACAAATTTGTGCTGCATATTATTTTCTGAAAGGAATAATTCTTCTCTATGAAAACAGCTTACATAAGAAATATGCAGACAGTGACACGACTAAATACAATTTGGAGTTTATTTCCTACAGAGATTGATCTCATTGTCTGTTTGGGAGGACTGAAGCTGCTTCTGTGGGGAGCAGTTACACAAAATGCTAACAATGAAATCAAATTAATTCTTAACATCAAAAAATTAAATATTATATATACTTTTAATCTTCATGTAAACATCATCTGTACTTGGATATGGAGAGGGGCTTTAAGTCGTTGATATTGGTGTTTGTAAGCTTGATCCTGGCTCAAATAAATTTTCTGTAAAGTCCCATTTAATCCTATTTGGTTCAAGACACCATATCTTTGCAAGAATTTAGAGGGAGCAATCAGAAGGCTGGCCTGAATCACGTACTGATGGAAACGTGGGACCCACTGAACTTGGTGACCAACGTGGCATCAGCAAAGTTGGGCACTTGTTCACTTTTCACTGAAGTCCACACAAATTTCCCACTGGTTCTCACCTCAGACAACTCCAAACCATCACCCTCCAAACTGCACCAAGAGCTGCTCACATCAGTGAGAGCAAGGGAGGGACCTGAGCCCTGCCTGCGGTTTCAACATCAGCTTTGCCTAATGTGGGTGTCAGCAATATTGACAATTCACAATCTTTGTAAATACCACATTGCTGTGTCTTTTGGCCTCCTATATAGGAGATATTTCAACACCATTTCAGCAAAGGTTTCTATAAAAACCCAAGGTCTCAGGAGCTGGAGGAAACGTGTATGGTACTGATGGCTGATGTGCTGTTTTGGAAAGGGTGTAAGTGTTTAGAATCGTTCACCAAATGTCTTTCACTAAAATATTCCTCCATAAAAAGCAAGAAGGGAGTAAACCAAGGCAGAAAGAGAATTAAGAATAATTTGTTTGAAGTACCAATCTGGGCTAAAACATGAGTGTGAAAGCCCCAAAGATGGGGCAGCAGCAGCTCCCTACCTGTTTGTCAGGGGCCCTATGAAGGGGTTGGTCAGCAGCTGCACTGTTGCTTTTGAAGCAAACAAGAGACCAACTCTGACGTTCTCATTCAGCAGCTCCTTGTCATCCCTGGGGCAGTCGGAGGGGGAAGGAGTCACTCTGACAGTCATTGGTTCTGTCTGGGGCTGGGGCAGCTCTCCAGGTCGTGTCTGGTCAGATTCGTTTCCAGTCACCGTCGTGGAATTGTCGTAGAAGGAGAAGATGCTCTGAAAATTGTCCATCGTTGCTGAGGGGAGGGTAGGCTTAGTGGTCTGGATTTCTGTGGCATTTTTCTCGTGTTCGATGCTGTAAAGGTAACTGGGAATTATTGGCACTGGAAAAACAAATAGAATACATTGGCATCTTACTATCAGGTTATTTGTAAATGGAATCACCAAGTTTTCTTGCTTTGCCATTGGTCAGGAAATACAAGGCTTTCCTACAGAGCACATGCAGAAACGCAGAGCTGAAAGAGGAGTTTGCTCATGGGAAAAAACACACCCATAACTCAGAAGTGCAGTTTATAACAAAATGTTAATTTACATTAATTTTTCCATAAGATTTTTGTAAGGTTTTCTATACAGACATCATTAAGCAAAGTATAAGAAGCATAAAAGCCAAATCTGACCCAAATCTGAAGCACATGGCTGCACAAATCTTTTATTAAACTGTGAAAACATGAATAATGAGAACAGCATTGGAATGATTATTAAACCAAAATATAAAATATACAATAAAACACGTTTTTAAAATAAAACACACATATATTGATAAGTAGCAGCCATAAGAAGGAAAAAAGGTAACAGTCCTATAGCAAGGAATCAGAACCAATGTGTTGATATTTGCATATCTCATTATTTTTTTAAAATTTACATTGAAAAGATCATCCAGAAGGAACCATCTTTACATGCTTTAGGATCTTAGCTGCAATTTAATTGCTTTAATATGTATCGCAGATATTAGCATTTCAGGGTTTGTAAAAACAGATGTCAGGTTCATTCATTTTGACACAAGTGACAGAATCACCCCTTCCCATCTTGCATTTCATCCTGAAAAAGCCCACCCTCCCACGTCTGCAAACTATAACAATTTCTAGTGCTTCTGGCATACATATTACTAAACAAGTGATTAAATATTAATAATTTTATAAGGAAGCACATTAATGTAAAAAAAATTCCAAATTTGACTTGCAAAAAATAGATATTTTTTAGCTAAGGTCTACCTTGTGGCACCAACTTTTGAGCTGAAGCCCCTTCAAGAAATTCAGGAGTCTGATTCAGAAACTGAGTCTGCAGCATCACCTGAGAGCTGGCTCTGCACAGACCGAGTCACTCCCAGGACAACCATGTGCATTCATGGGTGTTTGTGTGCACATCCATGAGCCACTGGTGTCTCGGAACCGTTTTCTTTAAATTCACATAAACGTTTGAATATGAGGAGTTCTAAATCTACCAGTGAAAAATATTCAGTTGTTTTATTTTAGTAGATTCCTGAATCTTGACTCTACGCCACTGAAATAATTAAAAGTTGGATTTTAGACCTTGATCAAAACTTGGATTATTTTATTAAACTAACCCATGGAAGTGCTTTTCTTAAAAGTGAGTTAGATAGTTTTCTTATTAACCTATCATTTTTAGACCAACGTGGGGGAAGGAGGAGCTATCACAAGGAAACAGGCATCTCCAATGTTATCTAGCCTGTTGTTTCAGTTGCATGACCACAGGAAAAAAACCAATGATGAGCTAAAATACAGTTATCTGCCGTTCTGTGAAGTCTTAGTGGCGTTAGGCAGGAAACAGAAAAAAACCAAAATTTAAAAAAATGAAAGAAAAAGAGAAGAAAAAAGAGTTATTATAGTTTTTATGCTATTCCTTATCCTGCAACTAACATGGAAATAAAGCGAGACTTTGATGTCCACGGCGGCGCGTTTGCAATGCCTGGAATATAATTCCTGGTTAAAAATACATATATATAAATAAATCAGTGTTTGAAAATGCTGGCTTCGAGAGCATTAACCAGGCATTCGGGGAGCACATCTGCGGCCGGAGATCACTCCTGGCACGAACCGGGAGAGCCGAGCGAGCCCGGGCGCCCTGCACCTACCGACTACGGTGAGCAGCATGTTGTCCAGCAGCAGGGCGATGAAGACGATGAGCAGGATGAGTTTGCGGGACTGGCGGCTCTCCCGCAGCCAGCGGAGCAGCCCGAGCTCGCCCCAAGCCATGCTCCGGCCCGGTGCGGACCCGCGGGGAGCGGCGGGGACCCGCGGGGACCCGCGGGGACACGGGCGGGGACACGGGCGGGGACACGGGCGGCAGCCGCGCTCCTGAGCCCCGCTCCGCGCTGCGCTCCCGAGCGCGTCCCC
>VZRO01000860.1:334950-376217 GCA_013397915.1 Daphoenositta chrysoptera
GAACCTCTGTGTGCCCAGCAGGATGTGCAGAACCTCTGTGTGCCCAGCGGGATGTGCCAGAACCTCTGTGTGCCCAGAAGGATGTGCCAGAACCTCTGGGTGCCCAGCGAACCTCTGTGTGCCCAGCGGGATGTGCCGGAACAGGGGCAGGGCGGGGAAAAGTCGCTGCTCAGACACCGGAGCACATCAGTGCAGCCTTTGGAGAGCCACACAGAATAACTGCCAAAAATTAGAAGTTTCATAGAATCTTAGAATATCGGAAGGGACCCACCCGGATCATCGAGCCCAACTCCCAGCCCTGTGCAGGACACCCCAGGAATCCCACCATGTGCCTGAGAGCGTTGTACAAACATTTCTTGAGCTCAGACAACCTCGGTGCTGGGATCACTTCCCTGGGGAGCTTGTTCCAGTGCTCAGCCACCCTCTGGGGGAGAAACTTCCTCCTGATATCCAACCCAAACCTTCCCTAACTCAGCTTCGTGCCGTTTCCTTGAGTCCTGTGACTGGTGGTGAGAGGGAAGAGATCGGTACTTGCCCCTCAGCTTCCCCTCATGAAGACCACAGTGAGGTCTCCCCTCAATTTTTCTCATCTGCTGTACATGGCATTCCAAGTGTTTGACTCAGACTTATCAATTTCTTCTCAATTTATATTTAAAAAGAGATTGATCACATTGAACTGGCCGAGAAACACACGGGTTTCCACTTCTGTAAAACTCTTGTCTCTCACTGCTTTCTTTCAGTCACCAAATACTGAACCTTGTGGACCGTTCTCTGTCTCACAGAGCTCCACTTCTGGAAAAACCCACTGAACGGGAGGAAGGTCTCTTCAGGAGTTCGGGAGCCCCAGATCCAAACGTCATGCTGAAGATAATGACATCGTCACTATGCAGGGCGTTTATTTCTGTAGCTACATTGCCTGCTGTGCATTTTAATCACTTTAGTGGTTTCTACCTTCGGTGGGACGGGATTTCGCTGCTAATGCAGGTTTCTTAGGAAAGGTGCTCAAACTTCTGCTGGTGCCTCTGTGGCAGCAGCCATTTCATGCTGTGAAGACCCAGACTGAGAACAAGAGACATTTACACTGGAATTTTGCCAATGGCAGTTATAGTAGGAGACGATTGTTTATGGTCTAAATTGCTCTCTTAGGTCTTAACCCATCTCTGGGTGAAGTTTAACAGGTCTTGGGAATGGCAGGAAATTTTCAGGACAGTGGGTTATTTGCTATACACAGATTTTTCTAAAAAGAATGAAAAGTGGGAGAGGATCTGCTGACAGCTCAGCTCTCTTCTGTTTGCATGCAGGTAGCTTTGATTTTATTTGACATGTCCACCATGTATTATTTCTATATAGAACCTATTATGCCAGCACATGACAAGTATCACCCAAAGCTATTAACAGGTTATTGATTCTTGAAGGTTGGCTTACAATTGTCTTGGGGTTTTGAAACTTTTTTAACCAGCAGCTTCAGGCGTTGGACACATTCACATTTGAAGTTGCATTTCCAAAACAGCACTTCTTTATTCAGAGGAAATAGAAAACTACAATCGACTGGACTGAACTGAGGAGAAATGTTTCATCTTTCAAGTGTCAGACACTGAAGGCACTTAGTCAAAAAAATGACATTATTTAGTTGACAACTTGCATGGATTGCAGTAAGAGGAGGAGAGCACCAGCTCTGATCAGCAGCAGAAGCAGCATTAATATGGGATGCATGTCTGTGCAATGTCAATAGCAATATTTTACCAGGAAAATGTGGGTCTGGGTGTTTCGTATTCCCAACAATTCACAGGAGAGTTAATCGACAGCAATGCTGTTGTTTTGTCACCTGTCAAAAAGCAGACGTGGAGAGAAATAAGATGTTTTTCTAACCATTCCTGAAGAAGTACATGGCTGTAGAAGCAATTTGTTTCTATCTCTTGGCATCACTGACATGACAGGGGGACCTTCCCTTCCTCCTACCTCCTCTCTCAGTCCTTTCTTCTGACACATTTCTCCTCCTCATCCCTCTCTCGCTGTGGTGCTACAACATCTGGTCACTTTGCTGGAGTTTTACATCACTCCTCTCTCCTGCTCTCCTGGTTTCTCTTGCCTTCAGCTAATTGATTGTTTGATAAATAATGCTAAAATATAAATGCAGAATCATGCCTGTGCTATTAGCATGGGTAGACAGAAGAGCACTCAAAAAAGATTAATTTGCATGTGAAGGTGTCTGTTGGTGCATGGATACTTCTGCTAATCCAGCTGATTACTTTTTACTAATTACTAAAAATTAGTAATTACTAATTACTTTTACTAATCCAGCTGATGCAATTGTGGTTATCCCCAGGGAGGGAGGAGGGCAGAAGCCCCCCAGGTTTGCTGCTCTGCAGGTGTGAACTGCGTTCAGGCAAAGAATTCCATCACTAATATCCATTTGTCTTTAATCAGTCATCTTTGTGTCTACTGAAGAACAAGCAGAAAAGGAATAGGACTGCAGCCAATCAGCTGTTGAGGATTTTGTTTTATGTTTTTACGGTTCCATAATTTTTAATTAACATTGGTCAAAAAAGAGTGAAGAAAAGCCAATGAGGTTTTTTTCCCAGTTGTTATTCTAGCTTTCAAGAGAACAGTGGAGTAAAAATGCTCAAGAATGCTTTCATGCTTTGAAAAATGCTGGTCGGCTCCATCTCTTTTGTTAAATCTACTTTATATTTGCTTTGACTTCTTTGACTAGATGCATGCTTATTAGACCCATATTTAATAATGCCATCACTTTATTAATTTTAATAAGAAATTAATATAAAATAAGCTTCTAATAAGAAAATATTAAAATAAATAAACTCTGAAATTAGTTCCAAATACATATACTTATTTAGAAATACAAGTTTAGAGGACTTACTTATAAATACTTCCCATCCCTGGATGTGTCCAAGGCCAGGCTGGATGGAGCTTGGAGCAATCTGGTCTAGTGGGACGTGTGTGTCCCTGCCTATGGCAGGGGTTTTGGAATTAGATGATCTTTAAGACCCTTTCCAACCCAAAGCATTCTATGATTCCAATGCAGGCACCAGGGAGAAGTGGAATTTTGCTCATTTACCTACAGGTTCCTTAAATGTTGAAATTTAGAAAAAAACACTCCCGGATCTCACAATCCAGTCTGAGAAATGCACTACCTTGCTGGCTTCTTTGGGAAAAGTAATCCCTTTTAAAGCTGCCTCTTTTTAAGATTTACATTTCTTTTTAGTGCTTGGAGTTTTAATTTGCAATACTTCGTAATTAACTTCGCTTTCTCCATGAATTAATCATTTGCAGTTATTGCTACTGGGGAAAATTCCTGCTATAAATAATTCTTACAATTTAACTTGGAAGGCATACCTGGCAGCTTATGTTTTACTAATTCCAAGTAATACACTTAGTCAGCTTTTTCATGCTTTGCAGCTCTTTCCAGACTTTTTTTCTCCCTCTGTGCCCAACAGTCATGCTGCTAATTACTCTGCAGTGAGACTGTGTGGTAGTTAGTTCCACTGAATAATGCATCTCCTCTTCTCCAGGCACAGAGGGTGTGCATTATATTTTAATCTGCAAAAATTAAAACCTACAGAAAGTGTACGTATGAATGTGTATTTCTATATACACAATCGCTCACCATGGCATATCATGTTCAGGGGAGAGAGATAAAAAAGCAGAATTTTTGCTTTTAAGAGAAACTCTGGTCAATTCATCTGTAATGCTAAACATTTATTTGGCTGAGCAACTGTGTGTGTGATAACCAGGTCTGACATGCTCTGAGGGGGTAATTTTTAAAGCTGGAAAGTCTCAGGGTGGAGAAAGGGGGTGTGGGAGAAGAAGAGAGATTGCACAGCTCATGTATCTCTGCTAAAAAAAGAGCAAAATATCACTTGGTCCCCTTTGAATAGAAACAACAATGTTAATTTTAATGTCAGAATACAGGGCAGACATTTTCCCATCCACCAAGAAGCTATGGAAAACGTTCTTGGAGTTGTAGGAAAGCTGTGGTGGAAGAGGAGATGGAGATACAAACATAAATAGGTGATGCTTTGTTGTGATGTTTATGGAAAATTATACATATATATGTGTGCCATGGACAGAATCCTGAGCCTCCATACATAATAGCACAGGCTAGCTATATGCACTAAATAATTTAACCTGTTAAAAAGTAGAGTTTTTCAAGTTAGACCACTTATTCTAAAATACTGTTCACACATAGTCTTGGCCCAAAATAGTAGTAGCAGTCTGAGTTCCTTCAGGTTTGCTCTGTACCATTCACACTGAAAACAAATCAAAAAAAACTCAAGAGCTGAACATTTCAAACCTTCATTGAAACCCTCACAGTACTAGGGTTTCAATGAAGGTTTGAAATTTTCAATGTGTTTCAAATTTAGGAAATTGTATTCTACGGTAAAACATCTCTAAAATTCATTTTTTAAACTATTTTGCTATTCACATTAGAACAAAGCATTTGACAATTCTGGACTTGGGGAACTGCTTGAGTAGAAAAACAACACTTAACCCTGCTCCCTGTCTAAACCCCTGAGGAAAACACATCTCCTGGGAGGCTTAAACATGGTACAGCATGAAAAGAGTGTTTAGGTGTAGAAGGGAAAGTAATTGGCCACATATACCTATGGTAGCTAAAGTAATAGCAGGATAAACACCATCAACGCTTCATCAGTGGCAATGGCTTCCTGGCATGCCAGGTACATCCTTGTGTTTTAGACTTGCTCGAAAGTTTAACCTAAAGAAACCAGGAGACAGGAGGGGAGGGAGAGGCAGTGCCCTTCCATCCCTCTCCCCAGAGCATCATCATTTCTCTGCTGGCTTTTTGCACCCAGAATATTTTTCATTCCTGAGAGCAAACATTAACGAGAGCTGCATGGGGCTGAGGATTTGAGGTGTCTGTCCTCCTGCACTGGCCAGAGCCATCATGCTGCAGGATGGCCAGGAAAGCTGTTTTTAGCATTTCCATGGCAGGCTCTGTCTGGGCACTCTGGTATTACTGACCACAGGTTAGTGATGGAGAGATCTGGCTCTGCCACGTTTCATCTGACAAGAAAAGAGGCTCTGCCAAGCACATTAAAAGCTGGAAAATAACTAGGCTAAATAACACCTTGTGTATCTGTTCTTTCCAAGCTGATATTCCTTTTGGAGTGAGCACAGCCCTGAGGGCACTCTTAGCTCCGTGATCAATGGGAAGACATGCTGGTCTCAGTTTTACAAACCTAATTATTTTCTTTAGAAATCTGTCTGAAACTGAAAAGCATCTGGCAAAAAAAAGTCCCTCCTATCCCTGCAGCTCAGAGGAATTCAGTCATTGCACGTGAATTGTGTTTATATTGACTGCTCACATGTCTTTTGAAACTGGTGTCTTCCAGGTGGCTCTGCAAGAAAACACAGCCCCCTCCAGGCATGAACTGTGGGCTCCTTGTATCAAGAAAAATGTTGAGCAATAAGAATGCAGTACGAGTTTGTATTTACAGAGATATGTACACAGGGGGATGTGTGTGTGTGTCTGAGGTCAGTTCCTCAGGTAACACTGCACAACCCACTCACCCTGGGAATCCTTGTGGAGTCATTCCTTGTTCTTTAACACAGTTTCAGTGCAGTTGGCTTTAGGAATGTTAAGCCAAGCTGTAACTTTGTCTTTCTAAAGGACAAGTTAAGTGTCAATAAAATGAAATTAGGTTCATTTGCCACGTTAAAGAATTATGATCTTACAGTCCCTCACATACACAATCATCAGTGAAAGTGGCTCCAAAAAGCTGTCTTACTTAATTAACATTTAAGTGCAAATCTCACCCGTCATGGAAAGTGAATCCATTCTAAAATCCTTGAATTGCCTGCCAGACCTACATCTAAATGTATTATCCTGGAATAAACCCTGCGGAAAATTGATAATGACAAACAAGCCAACCACCCAGAGCAGGTGTGACCTGCAGGCAGCTGAATACTGTGATTGCTTCCCATAGATTATAATTTTAGCAACACCTGGCCTGAATGTGCTGTGCTGATGCAGCAGCCTCATGGGTCCTAATGAAATAATTATGGGATAAAAGCACAAAGAAACATTCAGAGCTTGCAAGAAAACAAACAACTGTAATGCAGGAATAAAGATACTAGATCAGCTGGGGGACAAAAAGCTTTTGTGTGGCCTTATTTATATTGTTGGCATAAATGAAATCTCTTCAGACCTTTATGCAATATGTTAGATATAAGTGCAGTCAATGAGAAATGTTAACTGCCTGGTCTGGAGGAAATCACATTAGTTTTACAGGACAAGGCCTTACATAGAATATCCTGGTCTTACAGGAAAGATGGAAAGGCAGAAGAGGTTTCTGCCACCAACATCTGCAAGTAGGAGCAATCCCAGACAAACCTAACGAGTCTATGGGTTTTTCTGTTGGTAGGTGATATAGGTCAGGTTGAAGGAAGACTGGGGAAAGGTACCAAGAAATAAGTATGTTTAAAATAAAAATGCACGCGAGTCCCTCAAATATCTGAAGGATAAAAATTGACGTTGAACAGCTCTGAATCCTGGCAAAGTTCAGTTCTGAGATTGTTGTGAATAACGCAGTAGAACATCAGTGAAATGTGGGGTGCATCAGCTCTGCCTCTCAGCCATGTGAGACTCCCTCAGGATCTCCTCGGACACCCAGAACCATCCAGGGACTTGCTCCCTCACCCACTGCTAATGGATGAAATTCAAGGAAGATTTCTACTCTGGTACTCTGACAGCCCCAACAGTTACTCACAATGATAATCCCTGACTTCAAGATGTGACTTTGCAGGACTGGATCTAAAATGTCTTAGCAAAAATGATGAATATTTAAGTATTAAAAAAAATAAAGCTTTTTGAACAGTTCTGTTTGGTGTAACTTTTACTTAGAAATTGTATTTCTCTGAAATATCTGTTCTAAAGTTAATGAGGAGACAAAAATTAAGTTTATATCTTACATGAGCTTGTTGAGTTCTGAAAACAGAAAAAGATGATTTACAATCTAAAATGACTGAAACCCTTTGCTTCAAAAAACCAGTCATAATCTCTTAGATACCAGCATACACAACTGGAAATGCTGCACTAAATTTCTTCAGCCAAATTCCTTTTTAAAGATCTTAATTGATTTTCTTCCGCCAATAGTGCTTGTGGTTTTACACTGGTTTTCAACAGATTTTTTTTTGTCCCTTGGACCATACAATCTTCATATGAGTCTAAACACACTTGGAAAAATAGGAAGCCCTGCCTGGGAGTATGAATTGCACTGCTGTGCTTAGTCACAAATGGCTGAGCACAATGAGATTTTACAATAAACCAGAAATGTCTGTGTTTTGTTGTGTCAATAAATGTTCCAGTGATGCTCTTAAAGACAATAAATTACTGGTAATGGAACACTATCCTCAGCATGTAGAAGTCATTTTCCACTTCCAGACATTCTCAGATTAGGTTTAAATTGCTATTAGAAAATCCTAAATGTGTTTGGTTGAAGAAAATCTATTTAATGCCTAGGAAATAATCTGGCAGTGGCTGGTTAGAGCAGAGTTAGCAAGAGTATTCCTGGGGAGAAGAGTTTACACATATGGAAGGGAACTTGGCTCCAGCAGCTCCCCACCACTCGCAGGGGGAACAATACACTGAGATTTCAGAGCCTGTAATTTTTTGCAGCTGCTCAACTGAAGGAAAACATGTCAGTGCAAGGAAATCATTGTGAGGGACTGGGTTTATAACAGGGCTGTAAGTCCTGGTCTGGGCTGCCCTTGGCAGAAATGTCTCCAGAAGGTTTCTTCTCCCAAAGCCTTTGAGAGGCAGAAGCAAAAGATGGAGATGGGAAGCAGGGCAGGATAGAAGGCAAACAGGGGAAGGGAAGAATCAGAAGTGAAGCAAACAGCAGAAAACAGGACTCTGGTGTGCAACCACTCACTTTTTTGCAAGTAGAGCTCTTGGTTTTCCTGAGGAGCCACTGAAATCCATGTGTTTATCACCAGTGTTCCTGTGTTTGTGGTGCCTGCAGCCCGGGCCTGAAGGTGCAGATCCTGGGGTTCTTACACACCCTCTTTTCTTCACCATTGCCTTTAGCAATAGAAAATCAAAGCAGGACAACCCCTCCTTTTTTTTTTCCTTGTTAATAAATAATTAATTATTAATTATTAATTATTAATTTATTAATTTCCTTCCTAAAGCCCAGAAAAGTGTGTGTATTTACAAGTGTAACAGCTGTGAACAATCTTCAAGACTGCCACACTCATCCTGGTCCTACACTGAAAATTAAAGAGTTAACTGGAGATGAATAGCATTAAGAGGAACTTCTGTGTTGACTTTCTGAGGTTTTTCAGAAAGAAATCCACAAGGGATCGAGAAGGAATTTCAGAGGGACTAATTAGTTTCATGCTCTATGAGAAATATCACTGCTAAACTTAGACTCTGCTGGACTGCACTGCACTATCTCCCACACTAATGACCCCAAAACATGGAGCAAATTATTCTTTCATGATCAATGCATTCAAATTCAAAATTACATTTCCCTTAGCATAAAGCCTGCTTTATTTCATATTTTATTTTGCTTTGTATAACCCTGAAATGAAAGGAGAATGAATTGTTGCTGTTAATGGATATATTTCCATTAGCTATAGCAGGGCTTGCCCATACCTGTGATGTTTGGCCTGTGCTACGTAAGTGAAAAATAAAGGTTATTATGTTTGTTGTCAGAAACCATCAAATCTGGCTGTGCCCCTTCTGTCTTCCCTTCTGTCAGTGTTTCAAACCTTGGTGAGTCTTGTGTAGTCTTAATATGTCAGATAATTTTGCATATTATGGTCAGGGGTCCATGAACATGAACATGCAATGCCACATCGATGTCTAAAAACATGTATTTATAGGTAGGTTTGGATAAATTATATCTATAAACTGAGCTCTGCAGTTCTGTTTTCAACCCTACTTTAAAAAAATATGTATATTGTATGAATTGCAACTTCCCATTTATAATGCAGCATATCTGACCGAGCTTTTCCTGATGTCTTTATGGACATTTTCCAAGGGAACACGAAGAGTAAAAGCATTAATAAAATCTGATTCTATGAAGCTGTGTTAAATGCATTCAGAAAAAGAGGAAGCAAATACGAGCCAGAAGGCTCCAAGCAGTGAAGAGGGTTCTGGTGAACTCGCTGCAGATTTTCATGTGACATTCCACTTTTAGGGATCCAAACTTTCCTGGTGTGTTAGGCCTGCTGGCAGTGACAGCTTCTCTGGGCCACAGGAGTCCTAGGTGAGCCCTCCATGGTGCATGGGCTAGAGGATTTCCATGGATTTCCACGGATCTTCCAGGGGAAAGCAGTTCAATAAAATACCTCTTTACACCTCTGCTTTTTCAGAGGCCTTTATTCTTGCCGTGGTATCCAAGGAACCCAACAGAGGAGCAAAGCTGGGATGGTGTCAGATGGTTAAAAAATCAGGAATTAACAGATAAAATGGCAAGGAATCTCACTGGCTGTGTCTGGCATGCAAGGAGGGAGATGTGGAGGTGTGAATTGTGTGGTATCAAGGAGCAAAACGCCATCAGCCCTCAGACAGGTGAGAAAAGAGATCAGCAAGGGCCCTCCTGAGATGGAGCTGGGAGCAGCTCCCAGGTGAGGCTCCACTGTCCCTGAGAGCCACGGACCAGCACCAATCTGCATCACACGGTCCAGGGAGGTTCAGGCTCTTGGTGTTGAAAAGAGAACTACAAATAGCAGAGCCAGTGCTGAATCAGATGCATTTCTTCAAACTGAGAAGCCAGGAACTGTAAAAACTGAGCTGAAACCAGAGCTCTTCCTGAAAGCATTAAAAAGGCTCAGTTTGGCAACCAGAGATTTATTTTCTTCAATATAGTAGAACACAACACAATGGATAAGACCACAGAAGCCATGAAATGGGAAAATGTGATTTGCTGAACACTGCATTTATAAACCCTCAGTACATCCAGTTTATCCAGGGACAGCCCATGAGCAGGAGAGTATTTCTGCACAGGTGGTGAAGGGATTCCTCTGTGCATGACATCAAAGGCATTAAATTTTCACTATATAACATTTTTGCCTTTCTGAAAAGGAAAGAGAACTTACGTAAAATCAGGATTCTGTGGCATGGAGCTTCTTCTTTGTCATACAATCCTGGCTTTATATAACTTTTTTTAACCTTTTTAAAAATATTTTTTAATAGAGTTTCATACCATTTTTTCCTTCGGTTTCCCTGTGTGAACGAAGCCAGTCACATACAAAATATTTGGGGACAGCTTTCCCACGGCCAGAAATCCTTCCAGTTCCTCTGCTTTCCACAGCAGCTCACCACAAGTGGTGTTTTGATGCGGGGCAGGTGAATTAATCCTTGTGAAGTTTAAACATTTTCGGGGAGGGAGGTTCCACAGTTAGATGTTCAGACCTGACAAAGGTTTAGCATCCTGAAAGTGAGCTGTGGGTGGAGGGGACGGTCCTGCAGGTGTTGGATCACAGACACCAGGGCTGAGTGGGGCCAAAGTGATGCTGCCTGGGCTCTCTATTAGATTTAAATATCCTCATTTTCCAGTCACCAGATTCTCCCTGCAGGAACAGTCACTCACTGTCAATATTTATAAAGCCCGATGAGACCTCCTGACTGTAGGGCGAAAAGTGTTTCACCATTATGAGTTTCCAGCTCTTCAGTGACATTTGATGAAATCATATTAAGGGTAATTGTGTTTGAGGGGAGCACGTCTAAGTTCTAATGAGCCTTTATAGTTATTCATGGTCTTATTTCTTAATTTTCATTTTGCAAAGGTTTGTTTGCTTCATTCAGCTAAATTAAGGGAGAGCCCTGTTCATAGCCTCTTCCCTTCAGCTTTCAGGTCCTTTTCTGAGTTTTATGGCTCTGTGCTGGTGAATATTTGCACACAGTTTCTTGATTTTAGCTTCTAGGGAGTCCCATCATAAGTGAGAAGTTATGGACAAGAACAGCTTTATGAATAATAGACACTCCCAGGTTTACAGGCTGTATTTTTGGGGGGTTTATTAAAGAAAATTGTTACATAAAAAAGCGAGTTTGCGTTTTCAGAAATGACTGTAGTTAGTAGGATGAAATCCAGGCACTATAGATGCTTCACACAAGAATTATAGGCAGATTTGAAGCATAAATCCCATTTTGGCCACATATTCTGGATTGAAAGGGGAATGGACTGAGCATCACACTGACTTGTACTAGAGATGAATATCTTCTCTGGTTTAGTTCATTATTTAAAGCCCTGACTTGGAAAAAAGGCTCCGGATTTTAACAGGGGAGCATATTTTCATGCATGTTTTCCTTCTCTTTCTGTGCCTTTTCCATGAGGAATCCAGGTAAGATATATCCATTGAAAGCTGCAAATTATATCCATGGCCATAATTATTATTATAATTAATTATCTAGATCACCTGCAGTAAAGAAAGTGAAGAAGTGATGAAGGTGCCAGTTGGTTTCTGTGTAAGGATGTGTTTCCCAAAAACTTTTCCTGATTTCTGATTAAAAATCCTTTTCCAGGGAAAATGAAGTATGTTTTTCAAATAGTACATTGTGAACATAAGGACATAAGGAACAGCTTCTGATAAGAAATATGAAGCACCAAAATATTAACAGAGCACAGTTTTTCAACATTGTGTATCTGTAACTGATCCATTTTCTAAAATAAATATTCCTAATTTCCTAAATTAAATAATGATTTTTATAATAGAAAACCTTTTTTCCTATTTTTTCTTAGATTCTTAGGTAGGTATATTGTAGCAGATCCCTCACAGGTTAGGATACAGTCAACCCAAACCAAGGATCTGAGAATCAAGCTCCTGTAATCTTCAGGAGTTCTGGAAATTCAAAATTCAAGTCTAGATATTTCTAAATAGCTGTTGGCTTTGTTATAAGCTGGACATCTGAATTCTGGGCTGTTCCCAGTCTCAGTTTGAATCCAATTGTGTCTTGAACATCTCTTGAATTTCACCTGTAATTAAAGACTATATGTTTTTCTTTCCATATGATTTCTCTTCATCAAAAATAATCAGGTACTCCCTCTTTGCAAAAAAATTACCTCTGATTGAGCTCTGCTAGCGCCTGCATCTACATGAAAGGACCTTTCAATAGACTGCCTCCATTGCCTCCGTTTTCAAATCACAATATTTGCATAGACTGTCTCATCACAAGAATAAATAAAAGAGAGAAAGCAAAGCACTAAAGGGAAAATTCGAGGATAAAAGAAATAATTTGCAATCCTAGTGAAGGCAAAGCATCGTGCTACATCTTTGTTTTTCAGACAGCCCAAACCGACTTCAAAGTTAGACTCTAAAGGCAGGATCAATATCCATAGCAACAAATTGCATTTACTGCACCTGCTGGAAAGTGCAGGGGCTGTGCCCAGGAACACCAGAGTAACCAGGCTGCTACAAGTGACACAGAGCCTGAAGGTCTGTCCTTGGGCTCCTCTGTGCCAGCTTCAGGGCACTCTGCTGCTGCTGCTCAGACTCCGGGGTGTGTTTAATAAATATATTGTCCTTCCTCTTCTGCTGTTCTTCACACCAAAAGCATTCACCAAAGAAGAATTAAAGAAACTCTGTCCTCCTCCCTCAGCCCATGATGATTACAGGAATTTTGGCACGGCTGGCACATAGAAATTGCTGCCTGCTTGGTCATTAGGCAGTGCCACCTCCCCCTTGCTCTCCTGCATGCAGCTCTCCCTCTTCTGACTGGAGGAATTGGATGCTGCTCAGGGCAGGCATTGCCTTCACATTATTTTGGTGCACAGTGCATAACATAAAGGACTTCCAGTCCTGGGCTGGGACTACGGGCTCCCTCCAGGAACTCACACATCAGAAGGGGTTTATCAATCCTCTTTGAACACCCCTCTGTCAGGCAGCACTGGGCTGAGCAGTTTGTTCCACTGCAGACTGAGCACGACCACCTAAGTCCAAGCAGCATTTCCATCAACCATTCAGCAGAGCTGTGTTTGAAATGTTTACAAAAGCAGAACAATATCCTGTAGCTGGAACTTCTCCTTGTGGATATTGCACAAGCAGAAAACTCCTTCTTGGTGTTTGTCAAATGTTGCAATTCAGCTGAATTTCTTTATGAGACAATAATCCATTCAGTGTAAAAGGCTGATAATATTAGAAACTCTTTTGTGTGTGGTTTAGTCCTATTTGATTGCACAGATAACATGCTTCTGTTTCTATTTGTCAGTTTTATATACACAACTTGTAGAGCCAGAAAGAGACCAGGGTCTGAAATGTGCAGAGAAGATCAATAAACAGCAAAAAAGACATCTTTTAAATGTTAATATTTCCTTTCTGGGTCCTGTAAGCCTTGCCAATAATTGCTTATGGATATATGATCTTATTTAAAGCACACTGCTTGTGTGATAGATGTTCAAAAGGCACCTTTATGAAACAGATCTTGCTCTTTTTAAAATTTGTTTGTCCCAAAAAAATTAATTGACAAACGTTAATTAATACCCACCAAAATAATATTGCTTGCTCTGATATAACCCTTGAACCTTTAGTTAGTGCTTTCCAGCCAGTCCCTTCTAATGAGAGAAGCAACATTCATTGGGCAGAGAGAGAAATGAATGCTCGGGCTCATTTTCTGTACATGTGCAGATCCCCTCTCCCTCTGTGTGAGCAGCCCTTCTGTTTTGCCTGGCTCTTATCTGACAAAAACCACAGCCCAGGAAAGCAGGGGCTGCTGCAGCCCCGAGTGACGGACTCACAGCTTGTGCAAACGCAAACGAGGGCATTGACGAAGCCCAGAGTAACAAATCTGTGTCGGGAAGATGGACTTGGGTCGGTTTTCACCCCTCTGTGCAGCCCTGGATCTGCAGAGCCCCAAGGGGCTGGGTGCTGATGCTGCCCCGGTCCCTCTCCAAGCCCTCGCTGTAAATCCGTGCTGCTCCAGGCAGCGGTGATTTCTGCCGGATTTCTGCCTGAACTGATGTGGGAATCGCCCTGGGGAGAGGCAGGAGGGCAGACAGGGAGGGCAGGGGAAGGGCAGGGTGGCTGCTGTGGTTGCTCAGGCCCTGCCCTGTCTCCTTCAAAAGCGAACACGGAGCATCCCCCGCAAGGTGCAGCACCGGGGGACAGCGGGGACAGCAGAAGGGGCAGCACGGGGCCACCAGCGGGGACCTGCAGCCATTCTCCCTCCTCCTCTCGGGAAGGCACCCCAGGGTCACACAGTGTCCTCCATGGCCCGGGAATGACACCTGGCAGCATGTCACCACTGGTTAACATCTCCTTTTCCTTCTCACCTTCAGCAGCGATCCCCGATTGCCATTGCTGGCAGCCATTCTCTTCCCTGTACATTGTATTTCCTCCTGCATTCAGGACAGGGAAAGTTCAGCATCCGGAGCAGCATTTGGAGGGGTGGTGGGGTCGGTGTTGTTCTGGGATGGGGCTGTGGTGCAGGAGGTGACATTTTGTGTGTTTACCTCAGATCTGCCTCCTGCAGTTATGATCAGCCGTGCTGCCAGGACTGTGAGCTGGAATGATTCAAGTCCCGTGGCCTCTACCACTGGAAGTTAAATTCCACTAAAAATAGCAATAATAAGAGAAACTGGAGACATTTGAGCAGAAGTCTGGGCCGAGTATAAGCAAGATGGAAGAGAACAAATAAAAGATTATCTGTCCTTTGCAACACCCACCTTCCTGCCAATTCAAATATTGACTGGCTGCAGAAGAGGAAAAATCTCTGCTTGCAGTGGGATGGAAATGGCAGAGTTTGCTTCAGAGATAACCCAGGAAGCAAAACTGATGTTTGGAGGCTTCCAACAAAGACCAGGGCTCCAAAGCAGGAAAAAAGGCACTGTGTGCTTTGCCGGGGATATCTCAGGGATGTTTTTTCCTTGTGAAGTCGGAGTGGAGACACAAATTTCACATTCAGGATGCATTGTGGCTTTTAGCATTCATAGATTAGAATATCCTTGGTTGGAAAGGACTCACAAGGATCATCAAGTCCAACTCCTGGCACTGCACAGTGGTGACAGCAGCTGTACAGAGTGGTTGTGAAAATATCCTCCTTGCTGGCTGTTTCCATGGGCACGGTGGGAAATGGATGGGGAACTGATCTGCCCAAAGAGAAAACTTGTACATTCGGGGTATCCTTCAACCAGATCCATTTTCTTTCTCTGTTCCTAATCCTGAAATGGTAACAAACACCTTCCCATTGAGTTCCTGAAGAATTGCCCATCTCACACCACCACGGGGTGTGCTTGGTGACACGACTTCCAAGAACTCCCCTGTCTTCCAACACACCCTGAAGTCAGCATTGTTCTGGCTCTGTCAGGGTTTGTTTTGACCATTATTTTAATTGTAGTGTGATGGATGGTGGTTTGGTTTGACTTTTTAAAATTTTTTGTGTGTGTCCAGTGATTTTTTGTCAATACAAGGCAATAAACTTCAAAATAATTCTTTCAGGCTGAGACGTTAATTTTTCTAATGCAAGAAAGGCCTGTAGAGATCAATTACAGGAACAAAGAATTAGAATCTAGCCCCTCCTCTGGTATTAATTAATTCTTTTATCCTATGGTGAACAAACAGCATATTAGGCTTTGCCACAGTCCTCAAAGGTATTATTACCACACTTCAATGAATGAGGGCAAATAAAGCCAAGAGAGGCTGCAATTTGCTTTAGGTCATTTATCCAAATTGATGCAAAATAAAAACCAGAGCATAAAAAGTCCTGCTCTAGATCAGTTTCCCTTGCCATCAGCCAGCACTTCCCCTGCTGGCACGCAGAGCAATGTGGGCAGTGGTTTTTACCCTTCCTGGCCCTCCTTGCACATGAACAAGGATTGCAAAAGCCTCAGTTTTCACTCCCACACGGGTTTGGGTGGGCCTGGCTTAGGAACTGACACTTTGTCCCCTCCTCTGTCCCTGCTTTGGGCAGTGATCCCCAGGTTCCACTGCAGGAAACTCTTTTTCATCTCCCGAGGAAGAGAAGAGGGATTGGAGAGGGGCAGGGGGAGCAGCAGCGCTGTGGAGTCACAGACCCAGCTGCTGGCTCTGGCTCTGGCCCTGAGCTGCTGTAGGGCTCTAAATCTTCTGGGCCTCAGTTTGCCCATTCATACGGCCATGATTGAGAAATTTAAGATTTTTCAATACTTGCGATATATTTTTTTGTCTAAAAGGAATGTTAAAATAAGAACTGGCCGAGAAGCATCTTAAAATCCATGTTCTTTCTATGTGGATAAACGTAAGGCATCACATCAAATGATCTTTGTGGCCCCTTTTTGCTTTAAAACCAATAACAGATGGACTATTCTGTGTATTTTGTTATTCTTTCTTTCCTAAACTTCATTCATATGCTTCTCCTTTAATGTCCCCAGCTAACAATCACACTATTCCTGTGTAAAAAACTTGTTCCTAGTGTTGCATAGAATTTTCTAAGGCTTTCTCTGGTTGCCAAGGCAGACGAAGGCTGATGAACAAACGGGAAGATTTGACTCCATCTCAGCCGTGCCATCTGGCGGCACTGGGCCTCCCGAAGGAACGAGGTCTGCTTGCACCATCTAGTGGCTTCAGGTAACCGAGCCAAAGGGATTTTCTATTCCCATCACACATCCCGAGCAAGCCTGAATAATAAAAACACAGATGAGGCATTTGCAATTTCAGGTAACTCTAAGTGAGCACAAGAAATGCAATAAGAAAACTTACCCACTGGAATATAAGGAGAATTTTCTACTAATCAGTTCTTTCCTCCCCACACCAATTTTTATTTAAGATTACCACCATTCAAAGCACAGAAAAGCAGAATCCTTAAGAAATAAAATAAGGAAGGAAGTTCTTCCACAGCAATAAAAAAAAGGCATCTGTCCAATCTCATTTCTAAGGGTCGATATTATGGAGGTCAGACTGTGATCATTATCACACAACTTTCCTTTTGCAGTTGCTTAAGAACAATTCTGCTTTCCTCCAGAGAGAAGTAGAGCTGTGAAAGCAAAGCTACAGAGAGTATCTCGTCACTCTTTTTGAGTGAAGAATGGAAAAAAAGGCATCTCCAAAGGCTTTAGAAGTACAACTGTAATGACAGGAGCTGCATTATTCAGGGATAGAATAGCATTAAAGGTCTTCGTTTTTTCACTGAAGAAAATAAGAATTTGGCAATTGCTGTCAGTCACTCTGAGTTTGGGAATTTACCTGAGCTAAGCAAAGAGCACCTTGTTCTCTCCTCACGGAGATGAGGACGAGAGGGGCACTTGTCTGTGAAGTTCCAGGTTATGTTTAGAGACTTCTTCAAATACAAATGATTCATCCCTCTAGACAGCACGATGTGTATAGAAAACAGGACTGTGAAACACATGACCTGCTAAACCACCTGGGCAGAGTTCTTTGTAAATTATATCCTTCACTCAGAGCAGCCTTTGAGTCATGTTTGAACATAAATACACAGTGGCTTGGAAAGCCTTTCTAGGAACTGAAGCTCTTGCTGTTTGCTATAAAGTGTTTGTTTTTAGTGTCCTCTGAAGAGTGCCCTACGCCTTGCAGAGCCAACAGGAGCCTCTTTGGTTTAAAAGGCTCTGGGGACTTCAGGAGAACTTGAGCTCAAATGGACAATTTTTTATGCATATTGCTTTCCACTTGTAAATACAATTTAACTTCCCTTCTCTCACTGTGTTTTCTGGGACCAAAAATTAAATTTAAAAAGGCATATAGTCCGGAGAGGTTATCCCCATGTTAATCTTGCAGGAAGGAGCAGGCTTTTGTTCTCCAGGCTGCAGGGACCCAGAGACCTCTCTGTAGAGCTAACAGAATGAAAGGATTCGCTTTGCTTTGCTGTCTCCAGAGACCCACATAGACCTGCAGAAGGGAAGGGAGGGCCATCCTGTGTCCAGGGGCTCATCTCCCTCCCAGGTTTGTCAGCTAAAACCTATCAGACCATTTGTGCATTGCCCAGCTCTCTCTCAGACATTATAATCTGCTTTGCTTTGATTTTCTTTCTTTTTCATTAAATCAGGTGGTTCCAAGCCCTTCTTGCTATGAAGCTCTCTTCCAGCTAAGCATCTTTCTGTACAATTTTGATAAATATTTTGGGTATTGAGCCAGGAAGGCTCTGGATTGAAACATCTCCTTTAAGGGTCTATCAGTGTCTCAGTCTCTTCTCAACAATAACAAGCATCCAAGTGTGGTTGCTTTTCTGACTGATCTCTTTTCTGCACCTGTTCCAGCTTCGTTCTAAGGCAGCTCTTGCCTGTGAACAAGTGATGCTTGTGGACCCCTGAGTACAGATCCTCTTACTATAAATCACTTAATCTTGGCAATATAATGATATGACTATTAACACTCCTCTATAAGTACTTCTCTGACACATATACCTTCTAGTCCAGGCTCATAAAATGCGCCGATGATTTGCAATTTTACAAGTTTCTCACATTTTTCTTTCCCCACTCTACAGAGGGGAAAAGTGATTTCCTCAATCTGTGCTTGTCAAATTCTTGCTGTGCTGGATTACACCACTCTTCCAGCTCTCCAGGCAGCTTCAAGCACCTTGAACGAGCGTTATCCATCATCATGAAAACTGAATTAATGTCTAAAGGCTGGCAAACTCATGCTTTCCTCAGTATTCAGAGTCATCCAAGAGATTAATGCAGAGATCAATCAAGATATTTATAAACTCTAACACCCAAAGCCAATGCATTGGTCGGGCATTCACTGATTGATTGGCCAGGTCAAGTGTCCCTGAGCTGGACCACAGCTGCTGGGGTGAAGTGGCACAGCTGGAGCAGGACAGACGGGCAAAGCAGACCCTTCCCATGTCACGAAACTTCAGGGTGTTGCAGGAGGCTTCTGCCTTCACAGCTCCTATTTCACTGCGTTTCTTCCTTTTTGAAATACACCACAGCTGCTCCCCAGATCCCCTCAATCACCCAGTGACACATATTTGTGCACGTGCCACGGGGAGTTTCTCTTTCTTGCTCGGCCAGCACGGGCAGGAAGTGATAAGGGCTGTGTTAGTTACAGAGCTGCAGTCTGCAGCAGGCATGCAGCTAGAAACTCTCAGATAAACCCTGATTTAAAGGCCTTATCTAAGATGCTCCAAGGAACTGCCATAATGAAAATAATAAACTCCAGAAATAATAATTATTAACAGAATTCAAGGAGCCTGACCCCAATCCCATGCTGGGTTTATAATTTCATTATTTTTTTCCTGACTTAGACAGAGCTGCTTCCTTCTGAAACTGCTGAAAGTGTAATCAGAGTCAGGGACCAAATCTTTTGGCCTCCTTATTTATAATTGAGCTGCTCTGAAAGGTTGGATAGCCCCATGGTGATGCTATTCAGACTGAAAAGCAGGTGAGATTTTTAGATCAAAGCAGCATTTGCCAAAGTCAGCCACTTCAAATCCTTCTGTGTGAAGTGGTAGGCTGCAGAATTTTACAGGAACAGACTCCCTAATGGTTTTTTTTATGGCACCTTTTCCAAACAGTAGAAATGCTGAGAACAGTTTCTAGCATGGTTTCCTGTTCCCATCAGTAAGAGCTTATAATTGAACAAATAAAATACCTGACTTTAAAAACACTGGACTTCAATTAAGCTCAAGTCAAAGTGTTTATTGGAACATCATCCCTAAAATCTATTTTAAAGTCACCTGGAGACTGAGTTTAATGACTACCTTAGTTGTTGTGCTTACAAGGTTGCTATTATTGATGCTGCTGCTTTCCTGTTCTCTTTTAATGGAAAAAAAAGGCCATCAGAGGGAATATATCCATGCTTCTGCAAGGAAGAAATAAATCTCTGACCCATGGCAGGGTGAGCCTTGGTGTCCCAGGGAACGTGTCACACTTCTCAGGCTCTGCCAGAGGATCCAGGGACATGCTGGATCCAGATGGGAACAGAGACAGGGAGCTCTGTTCAAAGCCAGTGACAATGGCAAACATAGCCACAGAAAAAAATAATTAATAACCACAGGACTGCTTAATGTAGGTATAAGACACATCTTAATGTTTGTCTGGTTTTGACCAAGAAGAACTTGGATTTATTGAGAAATTCCTTGTCTCCACAGTCTGTAATCATGGCCTGATTTCAGGTCAGTGCTGCTGGCATGGAAAAATACCTAGCTCTTTCAAGAGAAAAAAAGGGCAAGTAATCAGTAATTTAGGCAGTTTTTCCTTCCCATTTGAGGATAGTTTAGGCATGAAATGGCTCTTCTAGAACCAGGATCAAAGTGTTTAATGGCAGAACATATTCAATTTGTCACTTCTCTCCAAACCTAATTTTTCTAAAGCACTGTGAGCTTTACCACGGTTATCAAGAAGATCAGAATTCAGCCCTCTTCTTCTGAAATAGCATTTATAAGTGGCTTCCTTACACATGTACACATGCCAGTCCTTAATCTCTTTGAGCACAAGAAGTGTTCATTTCCTTGGCAGAGAAAATTGCTATAAAAACCATTTAGCACTGTAACTTTTCTTGCAGGGGAGATATAAAAGAGGTGCTGTTGGCTGTCAAATGTTAGTCCAAGCATTCACTATTTACAGACCCATTCAGAAAATCAGACTGCTTAGTACAGCAAATTATGTCCTGCTCTCAAACTCCAAGGAAAATTCATGAGCCTCCATTTGCTCTCTCATTTCCATTTCCCAGGAAGCACAAGACTTTCTTATCATAACAGTATTTAAACTGTTTGAGAAACGTTTTTTATCAAGAACACCACACATTGCTTTGTCTGAAGCAGATCACACCAGGGTTTCGTGTTCTCCTGGGAGATGTGGAAAAGCTTGGAACAAGCCTTGGAGAAAGCCAGTCCTCTTTGATCAGCAGTGTGACCTGACAGGTCTCTGTGAGAGAAGCTGGAGTTACATGGCATGGCAGGATCACAAAGAGCTTTAGCTTTCAGGTCCTTCCCTTCGTACTCACATGAATGGCTCATCTCACAGAGTCATTCACAGGTGGAATTGTTAAAACCTTTCCAGAAGCCCTCCCTTGACCATCAACATTGTGCAGTTCAGCCAAAAACCCTGCTGTACACTCAGGTTTGCTTTGAAAACACTTACACCTTTGGCTGGCAAGTGTATTTGGAAAACTGTCCATTAAACATCAGTGAAATCTGGGCAGTCAGAGCTCTCCTGAGAGATTGGATGGTTGTGTGAGAGATAAAAAGCCTAAAACCATGTGTATTATCAAGCTGGCAAGTAGAAGGTTTAACCCATAACTGAATTCCCCAAACTCCCAAATTCATTTAGCAGCAACATCTTCTACTACTTGCCCAGAAAAGCATAAAGTGAGGAAAACATTAGAAAGTGAGTGTCTCATACGCACAGTCAGAACCCGAGCCTCCAGCTCTGGTAGTGTTTCTCAAATCTTTTTGCCACGTGTGACAAAAGGCAGCAAAGGGGTGGCTCTCCCCCGCAGGGCACAGATCAGAGAGCACGATGACAGTCTGCAGTGCACAGCAGATCAGGGAGCTCTCTTCCAGCAGCACATCAAGTGCATTGGCAATTTTATACGCTGATTTTGTGGTGTTCTCTCACTCAGTTTCCCTGTTCACACAGGACTTTGTGGAAGCAGATAATGTAATGAATCAATGTTGTTAGACAGCATCGTTATCCTGATTTCTCATCAGTAGATGGTTAACGTAGCACTTCATTTTTCACTGTCAAATTCCCACTCTTTTCTTCTTGCTTTGCTTTCCTTTCCCTTCTTGCCCATTGCTTTCCATTCCCTCTGGACTTTGGTGCATCCTGGAAATGCACAGACATAAAGTTTTATGCACAAGACCAGTGTTGGAAGGATTCTGTCTCTGGCCAGACAGTGAGAGCTTCATCACTTTGAAAAAACCTGAACTAACCTCAAAAGAACTACATTTTATCTACTCAGAGACCAAATTTTTAACTCAAAGAAAAAAAAAAAAAAAAAGAAGAAGAAAAAACAGATTCACATGCAAACTCCTAAGCACACATGCCAACTAACATTTGTTCAAGCACTTCCTAAAACTCTCTGATGAAAACCACATGCAATCAGTTATTGGCACGTACAAGCAATACATTCATGGACTTCATTGCTCATGAAGGTTTGCAGTTAGACCTCAGGCTGCTATCCTAAAAATATTGGCTTCATACATGAGAGATCTGCTGTCTTCACATAGCCGTCATTTGCTGTGAGTGATGGAGCAAATTCCTCATATTTCTGCCCCTATCTGTGCCCGTGTACTTTAACAGAGATAATTGAAATTTATCCTGAGCGAGCTGATCTCCCTTGTTCTGCGTGTAAATGAAGGCTGTCGTGTTGGATGGCTTGAAAAATATTTTTTCTATCTTATAGGTGGTGCATAAGGTTAGGAAGAAAGGGAAATAGAGCCCAGCTAAATGCTTTAAGTTGGTCTTAGAACATAGCATGTCCTGGCAGAACAGGCTGAATACAGCCTGTGGAGTTGCTTAATAATAGTAATAATAATAATAAAAGTAATAAAAAAGTATTGTTACTTATCTATAAGAATAAAACATTTTCAAAAACTGTTAGATTTATAAAAGCCAGGTTAAATGATAAGACCCATCCTTCTGGGTTCACAAAACGCTCACATTGCATGCAACAGCCACACACGCTGCATTTGATGCTCCCTGTGGTCTGGAAATCAGGATCACAAGGTATGCTGGGACCCTGGAAGCAAAGAGGACTGCAGGGACTGCTCTCAGCTGGAGTCCCAGCCTTGGCCTCTGCTGAGCCTGCCACCACACATGCAATTAGCATTCATTATACGGAGTGTTTTTGTGATGTGGGTGCATCTCCACCTGGAACAAGTTGAAAAAGCATAAAAGCCATCCAAGTGTTATCAGATGTTATTAACGTTGAGCCCACTGAAATCTGGACTGCATCTGAACCACTGGCACACAGATGACAAGTCCTACATCCCATTAAGAATTTCCTGAGTCCTCAGACGTTCTGCTCGTGCAAAAGATGCTTCTGAATGAAATGTCATTCTTTGAATGACAAAGCAGAGGATAAGAGGAATATTTCTGATGGTTTCATTAATGGCTTTTCAGTCCAGACCCTGTATCTTCTTTTCTGCCACTTTTATCTCTCAGGAGGCTTCCTTGCACAGATTTTCTGCCCTCCTGTGGCTGCTGGTGGTGAGAGCTGAGCTGGAGCCCATCACCCACAACCACTGGGCTGGTTGAAGAAGGGCTCTCCAACCAGGCTGGCTGCACAAACCTTCCCAAGCCAGAGGCACCAGCCTCCTCTGTATTTTCAGTCTCAAGCATCTCTTCATCATATTTATGTCTACACAGAAAATGGCTTTTTCATCTGCCGTTGCTGTCATTTTCTCCCTCTAACCCTTCAGCCCACCGATTATTTTCTGCTCCTTCCACTCATTCCTCCGTGGTTTCCCCAGTGATTCCCACACCAGGAATACCCTCCTCTCTGCTCCTAAGTGCTCGTGACAGCTGCCACCTTGGCCCAATCAAGGGTGATTGATCCAGCATCCCTCAGCATCAAGTGCATTTGATCTGTAAAGCTCTCCAGCTGGGGCTGTAATAACTCATATCCGCTGTGGGTTACACATCAAGCAACTCTTTCCCCATCAGTCACGTCTTGCCTGAGAGAAGAGTTCTTCAGTGAAGCCCTTCACGTCTAATCCGCCATCTCATGCAGATCGTGATGGGAAAAATTTATGAAAAGCCATATTTTGTAGTGCTTTGAAGCAAACAAAGCTGATCTCCATGTCAATTTTGTTGAATAAAAACTTCTGTGGGCAGAGACTGTGAATTCTTCCAGGATTTAGTCCATGATAAGAACAGTCAAATCATAAATATTTATGCCTGGGGCTCAGTAAATGAGCCATTACTCACTGCTTTGTTTCATTTTCATTAACTCTGTGGCTGTATTTACTGTATTTACATTCAGATCCTGCCGTGCAGTGGGAACTGCTGCTGTCACTGCCAGCCCAAGGCTGCTGCACACTGCTCTGAATCTGGAAACGGGCTCCCAGCTCTGAGAGTGAGAGAATCAGGGCCAGATATTCCTCTTTGTGGGGGATCACTACTTCAGTGCACCTGAACAGTAGACATAAATACCTTTTTATACCTGACAATGCAACCTGTGTCCACCCTCCTTTAGGTTCACCACAAAAGCCAAATGACCACATTACTTTTACTGCAGGCTGGTTGTGTTGTGCTGCCTAAATCACCATTTTGGTGACACGTTTTGCACAATCAGACCGGACTGGTTTGTCTACCTGGCACACAAGTATGAAACTAGATATCTATTCAGGCATTAGATTTGCTGAGTGTTGTTTTAGCTCTGTAGCAA
Source organism: Daphoenositta chrysoptera (assembly GCA_013397915.1). NCBI lineage: Eukaryota > Metazoa > Chordata > Aves > Passeriformes > Daphoenositta > Daphoenositta chrysoptera. The sequence goes on from VZRO01000860.1 coordinate 359,200, forward strand.
TATGTTCTATACATAACAGGCATGAAAATCAGACCAACACAGGATGGACAGAATACTTTCTGTCTCTGAGGGACAGCAGGTTGCAAAGGAAGAAAACAGAGACAGCAAAACCTCTAGAGAGGTTTCTCCTCATCTCCCGATTTAGAACTCAGTGATTATTTAGCCAGAATTGTTATCTTTGGATTTAATTGGTTTTTTAAGTTTTTCTTTCATGGTTTTGTCCCATCTTTCATTGATCTAATGGGAACTTTTAATTGCCACATCCTCCCATGACAAGGAGTATCTACGGCTTAATTACATGTTGTGTGAAGCACCATTTTCTCTTCTTTCTGTTTCTTTTCTTAAGCCTGTCACACATGGGATTCATTTGTCAGCCCAAGCGCTCATAATGAGAGATGTTTGAAAATCATTCCATCACTCCTTGTTTCCCATCTCTGTGCCCTTGTGATGTTACACATCTCTCCATCTGTCTCTCACCAATTTCCAGACTAGAGAGCTACTGTACGAGTCTTGTATGGAAGTTGCTCTCTATCTTTGTTCATCCCTTACCCTGGGCTGTAAAGTTTTTTTCCAAATTTACATATCCTTTGGGAGGTGAAGGACCAGAGCTGTGCATGATATTCAACAGTCAAGTGCATTATTGGTTTATAGAGGATAATGGTGATGTGATTTGTTCCCTCTCCTACAAAATCCATTTTTATTTCCCTTATCTGACAGATTCTGTAGGAAAGCAAGCTGTTTACTGCCATCCCTTGGCCATAACTAGAATGATTTGGTGCAGAATCCCTACTGCAAAACCAGCCAAAATTCCCTAAATCCATAAAGTAAATGGGAAGGCATTAAGGTACCATGCCAGTGAGAAATCTATAGGGCATAAATTCAGGAATAAATGCTCTCCATAAACGGGATCCCACTGACATGAGAGAAACAAATATAATTACATAAAGACCAGTTATTAAAAATGCTGGCAGGTTTAGGATATCATAAGGAAAACCACCTTAAGGGGCAGAAAGTGCAGTTATCTGATCCAAAGCCCATGATATCATCCAAGTCCTTTCACTGATTTCTGAAGATTTTGAAAAGGTACCAAAGTTGTACACTGAGTTTAATCTGAAGACACAAAATTAAGTCATACGAGAGTAACAATATGATTTTTGGGGCTTTCTGTGTAAAGCCAAAATCACAGCAGACATGTCAGAGTTAACTGAAGTTTCTTCCAGCTTCTGAAGTTTTTATTTTTATTCTTAGAAAACACTTTTCTATATACTATCAGTCATTATATGTCTTGCATATCATTAATGCTTAATTGCATCTAATTATTCATAAGGACTGAATACATATTGCCACATACATGGAGCGCAACAGACATAAGATGGCATTTAAACAATCTGAAAATCTCAGCTCCAACTGGTAAATTTGCTAATGGAGAATATTATACATTCTGTAATAATCAAGCATTTTTTATTATTTAGAGATGCTCACATTTAGTGGTCATGCATATCATCTACAAGTTAAAAGGTGGTTAATTAAATCAGTGGTTTCTTTTATATTAATTATATATTTTAGTCTTAAATTATTGTTTTTAACAAAAAAATATTATTGACAATTGAAATTATTAATAATATAGGCAAAATCTTGAAGAAACAATGATATTCTCATCTGAATGTGCTCCACAATAATATAACTACTGGATCCTCCCACATCCCAGTGAAAGGTGGGCTTTTCCTTCTGCAGGTGGGTCAAGGAGCTCCCAGGAGCCAAGCAGTCTGTGCAGAGTGAGATGTGGACAAGGAGTGAGAACTTCTGGGGGGAGTTTTCAACTTCACTCCAGGGCTGTAACCACTCCAGGTTTGCTGTGTGCCTCCCCCAGATGCCACCAAGGAGCGGAATTTGCTGTGAGCGCCTCAGTAGCTGGACACCGTGGGACACCGTGGGACACCGTGGGACACTGTGGGACACTGTGGGACACCGTGGGACATGGTGGGACACGGTGGGACATGGTGGGACACTGTGGGACACCGTGGGACACCGTGGGACACTGTGGGACACTGTGGGACATGGTGGGACACGGTGGGACATGGTGGGACATGGTGGGACACGGTGGGACACGTACTGACTCCAGGCTGAGCGCAGACATGATAAGTCATGATGGAACAGGAGTGGTTTCAGCCCTGGACAGATGAGCACTTCTCTGACGGGTTTCTGGACAGGTACCAAAGATGGAAAAACGTGGGGTCCTTCCTTTCCACGGAACATTTCCCCGGCCTGTGCGAGGTGGGATGTTTGCCACTCACAGCAGCTGGGTCCGTGCCTCTCCCCAGCCCTCTCTGACGGTGAGCAGATGGCAGCAGCAGGGTTCCACAGCTCAGGACTGACAGACACAGCCAAGCTGCCCCTGGCTGCAGACGAGGGGGCAGGACAGGACCTGCCAGGTGAGCTGGGCCTGGCTTGCACAGGTACTGAAAGCAAAATTCCTGAATTGGCTTGCGGTGGGAGGGGGGACAGAAAGGCTGCAGAAAGTCAGAGCTTTGCAAAATGTGTCAGGGAGAACTGGCAGGGAGAGCCTTCATCTTCTTCATCATGCAGCTTACTTAATTACTTAGGAGAAAGGGACCCCTTTGGAAACTACTCCCTGGAGTTGCCTTCACCAAGATCCTCCAGAGTATTCAGCCATTTCACAGTTATTTCTCAGAGAAAATCAAGTGGCACCTGCCAGCCAGAACCATTTTCATCTCGTTGCAGTGGCCAATGCTGACAAGTGAAGGAGAAATGACTGCTCTTATTGTGGATATATCTTCTTCGATGGCATCTTTTTCTCTGCACAAAATGAAATCACCTTTTTATACAGAACAATTAAGCGGTCTTGGCCCAGCTTAAAAGCAATGAAGACAACTTCCATGCCAATAATAATGTAGAGGGAAAAAAACAAGAAAAACTTGGGATGTTCTAGTTTTGTATCTCCAAATCCGATAGTGGTCAAAGTGATAAAGCAGAAATAAAAGGCTTCCTGAAAATCCATCTGTCTTTCCCAGTTTGGAAGAATGGCAGCTGCACAGGAGATGTACACAAAGATAACGAGCACCATCAATACAATGGGCACATCTAATTTTTCTAACTCTTTCCCTATTTTGTCGAAATTCTCAATTACTCTGGACACTGTCTTTTCCCTGGCTAGTTCAGGACATGAACTCCATCTCTCCATGCTTTTATTTCTTACTGGTCGTGTGTTTTCATTCTCCCTGGCAATTAACATTTCAAAAAGCTCCACATTGCGATATTTGACCGGCCTCTGTTTCATTCCTGACTGACTTCTCAGCACTTCCATAATTGTCAGGGGCTCATTGATGACTATTTTGGACTGTGCCCTGGATTTCAGTTCATTCCTTTTGCTACATGTGGATCCAGAAAAGAATTTAGAGGCCTGAATTTTGGTCTGCAGTTTCCTGAACTCATTGTAAGACTTGGATAAGACAGTGGCAAGGATGTCTCCCGTGTCTGTCAGGACCAAGAACATCAGAGGGATCCCAAATAAAGCATACAACATGCAGAGGTATTTCCCAATCCGTGTCACAGGATAGGTGTTACCATAACCTTGAACAAGAACAAGAAGAGGAGGAGAAGGGAAAGAGAGAGAGAGATGTGATACATAAAATGGCAGCAGAAGATATGCCCTTTCCCTTAATCCAGTTTGGGTATTTATATTTCCTTCCTCTAACATACTGGGTATGAAACTTAAATTGTAAGTCAGTGTTTTTCCACTGTAGTGGGAGAAAACCTTGGTATTACAGTAACTGTATTAAATGTTAACAACTGTTTTTCTCCTCATTCTTCAGAAGACACAGAGTATTTCTTCTCTCCCTTCAAAAAAATTGCTGTTTTCTTGAAAACCTTCTAGACCAAGTACTTAGCCTGTAAGATTATCAGCTCATATGCTGAAGTATGGTTTCCTTAATTTTCTTCATCCATTCATGTTTTCACTTGTGGCTGCCACAGCCTTTGGTCTGAATCCAAGCTCAGTCTCTGCTTTACTGTAAGGCACTGAAATGTGTTTTATTCTTGGTCACTCTGTTCCCCACAGGCTAACTGGGAATACTGATCTTTACTGTTGAAGCACTTGGGGAAGATTATTGTAGTTATTGCACGGAGTGATCTTGTTTACTCTTTTTTTAATCGATTTCTGTAAAAATAACTTGTGCGGTTTCAAGGCTTAAAACTTATCCTGGGCTTAAATTTAGCTACCCAGAAATCTCTCCTAGCTGTGGCACTAGGCAGCCTCCCCAGGCAGTGAAGAGATGGCATTTCAGACCATCAAACTTCAGACTGGATACCTCCGTTCTCCCAGACAATTCAAGGTAGATAATCTGATTCTATCCTGAGGTGATTTATCAGTTCCTAGTGCTGCAAATAACAAACCCACTGCCATGGAAATAGCCACCAATTCCATCTATTAGCAGCAAATATTCCAGGCTCTCTACTGGTCCCAAAACTCAGGTCAAAACTGAGGAAGATGCATTAATACTCAGCACTAAGAAGGCAAAAAGTACTGGCAGTTTAGAAATAAGTAAGTTGGGTCAGTGTATATGTATTTGTCAGGTCCCATGTTAAAGGAGGTGGGTAAATACACCCAGGGAAGACATTTCCAACAATATGCTTTTTCATTAGTTTACTGAAGTCAAAGCTTTCTGATAAAACACCTCCTTTCAAAAATTCCTGGCTGCTGTGTTTGTCCCAGGAAATATTCACAGGGCTGAGGATTCTGGTCACATCCCCAGTGTGTCTCTGACCACCCAGATTTCTGTCTTCAAACTGCAAGAAGCTGAGTTTGGACAGTCATCCAAGAGGTGAGAATCTGAGGTCTGAGCTGTGACACAGCACACAAGAGCTCTGAGTGAGCACATCAGCTCTCACACTGCTCCTTGTATAGGATAAGCTCTTTTTTAAGGCTCAGTTTTTGTTTTACAGTAAGATGCATACCCATGCTGGGATCTTGAGCACATCCTACTGCAGTGGAGAAATGTCTTTGCAATTTGATACAATGCTGTGGGAATATTTCCCATCCAGCTTTGATTATGACAAATTTGGATAGACAGTGCCTGTACTTGTCAGCATTTGAGAAAGATTAACAAAGGGATAAAAGTAGCTTTGGGAATGAGCATGAGGAGTTGTATTTAGCAATGCAGAGGGAGCCAAAATCAGAGCAGATGTTTCTATTTGATCTAGGTCATCCTTTGAAATATGAAGTCAGAATGAAAGATTTCAGAGGTGTGACTTAAACACTATCATGTGCTGTTAACCCAGAGAAATGTGAACACCACCGTGGTTAATTACAGAGCCACAGATTAACAAAGATGAATTAGACATAAGTAACTGGGAAGCAATTGAAAAACAATATATGCATTATGAATTACCTTTTCCAGAGAAGAAAACATTATCCAAGAGGACACACAACAATGAGAAGGATAAGATTTGACTGAAAAATTGAGCTTTCCTTTAAGTGCAATAATTCTGTGCACATCATATATGAACACATATTATAGAATATATGTAACAATGCAGTTAATTCGTGTGTACCACCAGTAGCTACTCAATTCTCACTTGTTTCTGTGACTCAGCTATGTCTCTGCAGTCTGTGTTTGCAGAACCGCTTGCAGACTCATCATCAATACTCTGGAGAAAAATTCAAGGGGAGTTGGGCTTTGGGTTTAGAAGGGGTGGTTTTGTTTGTTTGTTTGTTTGTTTAGGGTGTTTTTAATTCCCTGGAAGAAGTGCATTAGAGGAAGCAGCAATCAGAATTGATTCTGAAAGGTGTTGGTTTACCTCTGTACTTACCCACAGTGGTGAATACTGTGCAGCAAAAAAAGAGAGACCCAAAGAAACTCCATCTCTCTTCTGGATTGATAAACCAGACTGGGTCAGCTGTGTTGAAAAGCTTATGGATGTCGTTCTTAAACATCTTCTCATTTTCTGTCACGTTATCTGTCACAGTCACAGCAGGAGGCACAATGAGTGTTTGCAGACCACCACTCGGGGAGCAGCCAGCCTGTTACTCCAGTGAAATTTACTCCAGCTGAGGATTTCCTCATATTCTCTTAAAAGATAAAAATATTCACCTTCTCACCCTCCCCTTTCACGCCCCTCGGCCCCACCTCTGAAAAAATCAGGTTGGTTCAGTGGCTTCAGTGAATAAAGAAACAAGGAACAAATAAACATAAGTATAAAGAAGTAGGGCAAGAGGATTGAATAATCATCTTCCAGATTGAATGTCCAGTGTCATTTTAGACTTCCTGAGAGATTAGTCTTCATTTGACCCAAAGAAATTCAGAAATGTGGGGTCAACAGTAGGGAACCAACACGAACCACTTGGATGTCGCTGCCCAGTGCCCTGCTGTGAATCCCAGAGCCTGCAATCTTTATTCCTCCTCCCCGTGGCTGAGCCTTGCTTGAAAGGACATTATTTACAGCCTTAATTTCCCAAAACTGATCATTGTGTCAGCACGGCTACCTGAGTGAAACTCCAAGCCTGTTTACAAACCCCATCACAAATCCAGGAGGATTTCTAGCCCTTCTTTTCTCCTCTGCCCCCTCCATCAGCATCACTGGGTCCGGGGTGCAGAACTGAGTGTCCCATCACCAGAGGGCTGCTAGGGAAGCTCAGAGCAGGGAAGAGAGAGCTGGAGAAACTTTCTGAGAGAGGACCCAGTCCCCAGCAAACTGAAGGAAATACCACAGGGATCTCAGCTTCATGTTAAGAACCTGAGATAAGCTGGGCAAAAGGGAGAACACAGGCAGCCCAGGAAAAGTCTTTCCAGGCAGGGACACAGGGGCTGGGGAAGCTTGCAGTCAAAAATCACAGCTAAGGAAGAAAACAGCAGTCATTAGCTAGGCAGAGAGAAAATCCTGTTTGCAGGGTCAGCTGTTAGTATTTTGAAGAATGTCTTCAAAAGCAAAACCTCATTCAAAAAGCAAGAGAATTAGTAACTCCCTGTACAGTTAAGTCATTTTGAAATTCCAGTACATACCTGATAACTTTCTGGCGAGGCAGGTCAGATTCTGCAGAAATGTTCTATATTCTTCACTTAAAGTCACCTCCCGGCCACCTTCAATGTGGGAAAACATGAGAGCCCCAAGAAAAGCATAGATGACAAGAGACAGAATGAAGCAGGCATGAGGAAAAACTGCCCAAAATATTTTTTTACATGCCGTTTTACCTCGCAGAGGTTGTGATGTTGTTGCCATCATGAGCTCAAGCTTTTTTCTTTTTTAATATATAATTTTGTGGAGAAGACACAGCTTTTAAAAGGAATGATGAGGATGTAAAAGCTTTTGCAGCCAAGAAAAGCTTCTCCTGTGAAAACAAGGGTTGTTCTGCCTCAGGCTTTCAGATCACATGTCTTTATAAGTGAAGATTGCACTACAGTCCCCACGGAAAAGGAGCACAACTAATCAAGCCCTGAAATACTTCTCAGTTGACGCCACTCCACTCTATCCCTGAATTATTATTGATCAGCCAGCTCTGTAATGCACATGGATCACCAGCTCCTATCGGCTTCCACTGGAGCCAACTCGTGCTTAAAGTTTCTTCTCCTGAACTACAGTTTCCCATTGATAGAGCAGAAACACTTCCAGCTCCCAGGAGGGAAAATGTGCACCGCGGGGGATGGAGTTCTTTAAAGATTTCTCCCTGAAACAAACATGGAAATTTAAAATTAATCAAAAGAAGGAGACTGAACTAATTGTCACCCCTGGGCAGGCTATAGAACAATTAATTTCTCTTTCAGAGGGCTTAAAGAATCTCTGTGAAATCTTTGTAGAGAGGGTCTTTTGAATTTTAAATTCTTTTTCTCACAATAAAAAATAAAATAAAAAGAGTCAAGAAGGTTTTTCCTCGTTCTCACTTGAAGAAAATCTTCCTACATTAATAGAAGTTTTAATTATGAAATTCCCACTGACCTTAGCAAGTAAGAACTGGAAGATTCAGTTCAGGGTTAGTTGTCTTTGCAAACTATATCCAACTTTATAAAAATAAAGCCTTTCTTTTCATCCATCACTCCAAAACACTTGGAGCAACAAGCAGTATCACTGCCCTTTGCAATGTTTGTAGTGGTAGTAAGGGGAGTTGGACTTTACAGAAAGAAGTATTAAATATTTCATCTCCAGGCATCTTTCATTAAAAATTGAATCAGTCTTGTGCAGCCAAGACCTACTGGGCTGTATTTATGGAACATGTCCACATGTCCACACAGAAATCCTGCGTGGTTACAGTGATTTCTTCTAGGTCAGACTCTGAGCAAATTGGATCAGAAGATAGTTTATGTTCAGCAGTATGCAAATCTCCACTATTAAAAAGAGGGTTTTATGACTAAGACAAAAATAAACCTGTGTGCTTGTTACTTTTCTGGTTATCTGCCTCTGTGGCTCAGTCTTGCTTTTTGGCAACGGATTTATAAATCCTTTTATTGCAGCCAATCTCTGTTTTGTTTTTTTCCCCCACTGACCTGAAACACAGGGTTAAAAACTGCTAATGTTCATAATTAGTCAAAAGCAACACAACTTCCTGAGAGGTTGTACCTGGAGATAATGTACATAGGCTTGGTGTCCTTTATGCTGGGAGTTACAATAGAGACTAAAACGTTGGACAGCTGTTAACTACTGCCCAAATGCATGGGTTCCACACACCTGGAGGAGTCAACGTGGTTCTGCTACCCTGCTCTCAGTTAAAAACTGGGAAAATTGTTAAAAACAACAAGGATGGCTGAAGGTGTGGACAGCTTTCAGACAAAGAATGACTGAGTAGTGCCCTTGGCCAGAGGAAAATAAATTGTGGCTGAGGAACTATTTAACAGCAATCTCCAATCTCCCAGGTGTTGTGGAGAGAGCAGCTGAGCCATCAGCTCTCTGTAGCCTCTTCTGGAAGCAGAGTTGAGGGTCATCTAAAGAAGCAAGTAGAAAGCTGCTTCAAAACAAATAAAAGGGGATTGTTCCTCACATAGCTAGAAAATTCTTTGCCAAAGGATGTTGGGTTTCCACACATGACAGAGAACGGAGAGATGTTTAGAAGAACATTAATAGTATGTATTAACAGTCATTAATATATGTATTAACAGTCATTAATATATGTATTAACAGTCATTAATACTGACTACAAAGCACACAGGGCTCAATAAGCCCCTGAACTGAAAATAGTTTGCAGCTGTAAAAATAAGATGGGGTACTGGGTCAAATGGACCCCTGTCTGAGGCAACATATTTACAACCAATTTCTAAAACAGATTTTCACTGACCAGTGTGGTAATTCTGATACCATTTGTCCTGCACAGTTTTTATCTACAACTCAGATATAAACATCTTTCCTACAAAGTGCTTTAAAATCTTCTCAGCCTCCTCCTACACATGGTACTGCAAAGTATTTAGCAATTCCCAGGAGCTTCCCAGCCATTTGCAGCATCAGGCTCTGAGCTTGTGACAACAAGAAAATTTAATAAAAATAAAACCAGAAATGATTTTTACATTATTTGCTTAATCTAAACCATTTTCCACTACTGCTGTATTACATATTTGAACTCAGTTGCTTAAAAGCAAATCCCACTAACCACAAGTTATTCCAAATTGAGTTACTGGTACTTGTATTGAGAGAGATTTTTGCAATACACATTTCCTATTCACATTAATGGGCAGCAAACCTGCACTTGTCCCAACTTCCATTTCTTTGATTAGGGCAAATGTGAGTGCTCTGTAAGGTGCTGCTTGAAAGGGAAGTTTTCGACCACAGCTGCAAGGTTAAATAATTCCAGTAAAAACATACTTACGATGAAATTGCTATTTTATCTGATATTTCTGGATTGCATAGGTTAAACCTAGAAGGTCATCATTTGGGCAGAGAGAAATATTTTTCAATAATCATTAAACTCTCCCTGCATTAGGTCATCTGCCACGTTGCCAAAGACCTGCTGTGTTACCTCTCCTATGAAACACCACTGGATTCTCCATTCTGTACTGACAAACAGTGTAACATCAACCTTTTTTACAGAAAGTCAAAGTGACTTGAAGGATGACAGTGCTTTTTAAAAATAAATGGCAATGGACTAAATTGTTTGCTTTTATTTACACCTGGCATCGATTCTGATGGGAATATTGTTTGATAGAGGAATATTGTTTATTTGAGACCTCAGCCTGGTAGCACTTAATGACAATGAGAATTAAAAACATTCCATTCAGGGTTGAATGTAAACAAGGATCATGGAAGATCCACGGCCCTACTATAGGCCCCTGGAAAGTATTTCCAGAATGCATTAATATACCTAAGCTCCCCAAGAAAATGAATGCTTTGGTATAAGGGTGATATCACCCCCAAACACCCCAAACCAACAAAAACAAGTGGCAGAGTAGTTGCGTTAAGAAAGCAGTTTTTGGGCTGTGTAAGCATTAGATTTGCTCCAGAGACATAGTAACACACTTGAGGTCAGCTGGGGGTGGTGTCTGTGAGGTTTCGCTTTTAGTGAACATTTTCAAAGGACTCCTACCCCTCCCACCCACAAGGGTTATCCCAATCCCTCACAGCTCTGGGGCTCTTTGAGACCCATTCCTGTGGGATTTCAGCCCACAGTGAGCCCCAGGAGCAGTGCTGGCCCAAGTCCAGCCCCAACACAGACACATGGCGTTTGTGCAGAGCAAATGCATCCTGCCAGATGAACCACATGAGATTTTAAGGCACCCCGCAATTATTTTTCTCCTCACAACCCCATATTCCCCTGGAAAATGAATTTCCGGCACCTCCTGTTCTTACCACTGTGCCCTTAACACCTCACACTGCTGGGATGGAGAGAGAAATGCACTAACTGGAGGTGCAGGGTGTGTTGGATACCCCAGTGAAGGTGTAGCTTTCTTTGAATCCATCTTTACAAGTCTCTCTTTTGCTTGAGTCGAGTGCTTGAGCTTGTAACCTCTGGGAATATTTGAGAGCACTCAGGACTAAGATGCTGACACTACATAGAATGCTAAGTGCATTCAAAGATGTCCAGGACTCTCACCCTGAATAGCAGAATTTCCTATTTCACTCTTTGTTCACACCAAAGCCAAGGTAGGATCACTTCACTTGTGAGAGAAAAACACGTTCATATGCTCCAGGACCAACTAAGGCTTGGGTGTTAGTTTATGTTCCTCCTCCTTGTTTTTAAGAGGGATGGAGTGACACAGTCAGAAAACACCTTTGATAGGAGCCTTTTTCACCTGGTGACTAAACACAGGACCAGTCTTTGCTCACTCACGAGCTCAGCAGCCTCTTGATCCCCTCTCCCCATCCCCAAATCATTGACTGGGTACAAAGAACTTCACTTTGCCTTCCTCTTCCCCAAACCTGAGCAACCACAACAGCCCCCGAAGGAGCAAAGCTGCCCCCCAAATGAGGAAATATTACCCCTCCTCCCAAGGGAACTGATGATTTCTCTCTCCCAGAGCTCCACCCAGTAGCCAGGGGTGCAGCTCATCTGGAGGGTTTGGTTGCTGCAAGGCTGAGGTTTCCAACACAGCAGAGCTCTGTGTCAGACACTTCTGCTCTCTGAAACATGTGCTAAGTCAGAATACACTTGGGGGCTGGGAGGGGAAGCTGCCCTAGACAGATCACACTCTTCCAGACCCTTTCTAAAGGGCCACAGACAAGCAAACCCAAACGCTGGTGGTTAGAGGGCAACACTTCTCCATCAGGGTGGGGACAGCTTTGCAAACCAAAAAAAAGCCACCTCACTGCTCATTTCTTGACGTGGCTCCTTTGAATGCTGTGACACCCCTTCAGGGTGTAGCAACAAGCAGAAAGGTTGGCATCACCATGAGCCACCAGCATCAGACCCCACAGTGCAGGAGCCCTGGGTTTCCAGATAAGCAAAGGGGATTACTGAGCTTCAGCTACGAGTCTCATGCCAAAGTCTTTACTGAGTTAATGTAGTGAACGTAATGCTGGTATAGTGGAGACTATCTCAGCACAGTAGTTCATTTTAAGGCAAACAAGCTCCCTGTAGAGAGATCAGAAAGCTGCTTCTTAGGAATTTAATTAACATTGCAGTATGTGAGATTATATGCTGCATGAAAGCTAAGCATCATGATTCGTGTCAGCAGAGCAATTCTGCACTGATTTGAACTGGCAAAAAACCCACCTAGCTTCAAGATGACAAATCTACTTTCCTCTTAAAAAATGCTTACTCTTTATTATTATTAATGTGGCACCGTATGTATATAAGCAGATTGAAAGAGGGGAATCTAAAACCCCAAATATGAGAACAAACTTTTAGCCATAAATATCCACCAGCATTCACGTGAGGCTCTCTCTGTGACTGGCACAGACCCTCTCAGCTGTCAGCATGCAAAATACGAATGAAAAAACAAATCTGTTGATCTAATTTCCAGTGTCACATACAAGCTCAGTCAAAGAGAACACAGATAAAAAGTCATCCTTTGCAGGCTGCAGTATTGGCCAAGTATTAGGGATAACATCGAGGTCAAATGTGTGTCTGGAAGAGCTCTGAGGTCATTAAGGACTGTAAATCCCCAAAGTACCCTGCTTACAGTATTTTCTACCCTCAGTCATCCACGGCACTTTGTAAACCACAGGCAGGAGTCTGTAAGATGCCCACAGTCAGACACCTCTTTGTGCCTCCTCTCCCTGGCAATCAGACCGGGCGCGGTTTCACGTCAGGGACTCAGAGTTTCTTGAGCGTCAGGCTGAATTTTCCATGGCTTGTTTTCATCCCGATTTTCCTAATGACACTAAGCGATTTCTCTTCTCCTTTTGTGTAAAGTAATCTTGGAAGAGTTTTAACTCCATTATCCTACCACTCATTAGTCATTGTGGATTTGAGGGGTGGAAGACACTTTCACAGATGGGTGTGCCTTGGGACAGCATTGAGAGGACACTTGTCTTCAAATTTCTTTCAATTCTGATGATTTCCTTTAGCTCTGGGCACGAATACATGAACTTTTCCAATCCTGTCCCACCCATTTCAGCTAATAAACCATTAATTGCTTACCCTTTGTAATGCTGGCCCTTTCAATGTTTTAGCAGTCATGGGAATAGTTCTTAAATGCTTTTTAGTGAATCAGTAAACAACATTTTGCCACCTTAGTGGGGGACACCCTTTCAGGTTCTGGGCCCATGTAGCTTCACATATTTAATTAGTTTAAGACGTTAATTCCTCAATGATGTGATCCTGCCTGGGTTGATCAGTAAGGCCACCCTATGAAAGTGCCTTCTGCAAAATATTTTGGGTCGGAAAAAAACGCATGCAAAATTGCCTGTCTTTTCTGAGGAATGTCTTATAAAAATTTAAGTGTGGAATAAAGTGTCTTCTTCCACTTTTCTCCACAAGGAAAAGTCCTTTGGCACTTCTGAAGGAGCCATCTGGGCCACAGGCCCCGAGTGCAGTGAACCCTGCGGGTTCGCCCGGGGACTGCGGGCTCTTCCCGAGACTGCCTGGCACCCAGGCTGCCCACTGCTGCTGCTCAGACTGCAGCAAAAAGCCATCTAAATGGCACTGGCCTTCTCCAGGGCCCCTTGGGAATTCGAGATGTATGGGGGGAGCAGCTCAGCTGCAGGATGAATCTAAGTTCAGCCAGGGTTATTGTTTGAATCCCGCCAGGCAGCCAAAGCCAGCTGGTGGCATCATATTCAGAGAGATGGGGCTTTAGGTTACAGCATTTAGGGATTTAGCTTTTGTCTGAACAAAAGGACATCAGAAACACATCAGAAATGAAATGCTGAGCAGCTGAGAGATAAGGGGGTTTTCAGATGAGCCCTGAAGGTCGTGCACACACAGAGGAGGAAGGAGGCAGGGCTGGAGGTGACTGCATGTCCTGCTGAGGCAATGAGTGCTGGCAGTGCTGGTCATGAGGAGAAGCACAGCCTCCTGAATCCTACAGCACCAAGAGCCTTCACTCCACCACTGCCCTCCTAATGCAACAGGAGGGAAGGGGGGATGGAGCACAGCAGCTGAATCTCAACCAAGGGGTGTGTCCACACCAGGGGTCTGGCTGGAAAACAAGTGCCCCCAAAAATGCAGCTGCCAGCAGTCCCCAGCGTGGAGCAAGAGGAAGACTCTTGACAAGATGCCTTATGGACACTGCTGCATTTCCTCGTTTTTCTAGGCTAACTGCTGATGGAAGGAGAACTGCAGTGGCAGCCACTCTGTGCTGGCCTCTTACACGTTCTTCAAGAGATGTTGCTCAGCTCTTATCTCTACCCGACAGTCCCATGGCATCAGCTCACTTCAGCTGCTGGGTGTCACACCAAACCTGCCAGGATTTCTCAGTCTGTATGCCAGGACTTTCTTTTTCTTACTGTCCAGAGGAATTATCTGGTCACAATGCTGAATCATTTGTTAGAAGGCCAAGCCTAGCAGCTGTGTGAAGCGTTTGCCCCAAAAGAGACTCACATCACGTTGCATTTGCAGATCAGCTGCTCTGGCTGGGAACCACATCAGAGGCACAGCACAGAGCAAGGGCACAAACCCCATCACCTCATTTCAACACGCCATGGAAACACACAGCAACTGCTTCAGTAAACTCTGCCAGACCAGGGTCCTCTCAAAAAAATACTGATGCCATAGCTGCAAGATGTACCCAGCCCAAACCTCCTGCTCTTTGTCAGAAAATCCACTGCTCTAGAGCTCACCAAGCCAACAGATTGGCTTCAGTATTGTTGGTCAGACTGCTGCAGGCTGGATGAGGCACCTCAGCTCCAGGAGCTCTGGACATAACTGAGATTTGTTTTCAAACACACAAGAGGGTTGCCAAAGGACAGAGAGGCCCTCCTTCCCAAAATTTTGTTCCAACAGTACATAGAACCTCTCTTCTTCCTTGCAGTCAGATGTATCTTGGGAAGTGCCCTTTGTAGATTTGGATCTTTCTTTCCCTTCTGAAAAGACCAGAATTTTTGTTCATTAATTTGAAACTGATATTGTCTGCAGTCCAACACTAATAGCAGAAATGTGCCATTTACACCAATTAAGCATTCAACTTAATGCCTTTATATAGCTGATCTGTAGCAGAATTTGGTCAGATTCTGCTTTCTTTTAAACTCATATAACACAGTTTAATGGATATGAAAGCAGAATTAGCTCTTCTTTTATTTTTTAATAAGCCATTGCAGACATTCTAGCTGTAGACTCATCACTCACACCATACTTCTGCCTCCTGTTTGGCTTCTCTTTTACTTCCCCTGTCCCAGAACTTGCTGTTCCCTGCAAGGAGAAACATGCAACACATACAACATGCAAAATTACAGAGGAAAACCCCAGGCCAGGGCAGAACTCTATTTTAAAGACATTTTAAGACGGCCAAGTCGAGCACTCAGAAGTAAAAGGCTCTGTTAATGCTGTAACCTGGACACATCCCCTTATGTATTTCCGTGGAGACTTTAATTTATATGAAGCCTTCACTTATCTTCATTCCCAGCCCTTCCCCAGGGCAACCCCACACAGGTTCAGCTGCCCCTGTGTGCTGCAGGGCACATACCCAGCATATTCATACAAACAAGCACTGACCCTGCTAACTGGGTAAATGAATAACCCAGCTGCACGCTCCTGCTGTGCTGCAGGAAGTTTCTGAGCAGTAAAACCTGGTTGAGCTGCCCTATCACAGGAGCAGAAAGCAGGTTCATGTGAACAGGGAGCGTAGGGTGGTCCTGTGAGGAGCTGTAAGGACAGGAAAAGCAGCTGAGCCATGGAGTCTGCAGTGCTAATCTCTCTGCTTGAAGAGGAAGATTGGAGAAGAAATCTAGTTTAAGGTGTTCTCATCTCTATACACGTGTTCATGTGTACATGTGTATTTGCTCAGGGTACAGCAGATTTCTGCACACAGTTGCACTGGATCCCAAAAGAGGGGGAATTGTGGCATAGCCAGAGGGATGGATAAACAGCCCAAAAAATCCTGTGTGAAGATAGGATAAGGGAGAATCGCTTTAAGCTAAAACAGGGTAAGTTTAGGTCATATATTAAGATGAATTTTTGACTGTGAGGGTAGTGAGGCACTGAAACAGGATGCCCAGGGGAGCTGTGGATGCCCCATCCATGGAAGTGTTCAAGACCAGGCTGGATGGGGCTTTGAGCAACCTGGTCTAGTGGAAAGAGTCTCTACCCATGGCAAGGAGATGATCTTTAAGGTCCTTTTCAACCCAAACCATCCTATGATTCTGTGAAGAGACGCACCTTGGCAAAAAATATCTTTTTTTGCAGAACCCCATTGCAAAGTGATCCCCAAAGAGCACATCTGCCAGTGCCTCTGCCCTGCCACAGGGGCACGCAACAGCCACAGCAGGGCAGGAGCAGCATGCAGCCAGCCCTGCTCCTGCTCCCCACCTCTGCCTCCATCAGCAGCTGCTCAGGAAAGGGCGGGAGTGCAAAGCAAGCTGGAGTGGTATTTTCCCAGAATAGTCTTTTACCCTCAAGCAATTTGCAGTTCATGGACTTTCTGAGCCGAAGACGGTATTTCTGTGGCAAGGAAAGAATTTCCAACCCCTTGAAAGAAACAGGAGTTCATCGAGGGCGGACACCTGCCGGGAAACCTTCCCCTTATCCACCTAGAGTCTCCCAGGAGAGAGGGCTGGGATTTGCCAAGGCAGCAGGAGAAGGGAGGGCGGAGGGAGGGATGCTCCTGCTCCGGCTCGGCCGCCAGTTCCGCCGCGCCGCCGCCAGAGAGAGCTCGAAGCCCGCGGGCCAAGCAGCGCCGGGAGCTCCCGGGGCAGCGCCGAGCGCATCCCGCATTCCGCATCCCGCGTTCCGCATCCCGCTCCCTCATCCCTCTCCCGCATCCTGCTCTCGCATCCCGCATCCCGCTCCCGCATCCCGCATCGCGCTCCCGCATCCCTCTCCCGCATTCCGCATCCCGCTCCCGCATCGCGCATCGCGCTCCTGCATCCCTCCCCCGCATCCCGCATTCCGCATCCCGCATTCCGCATTCCGCATCCCTCTCCCGCATCCCGCATTCCGCATCCCATATCCCGCATCTCGCATCCCGCTCCCGCTCCCGCATCCCGCA
>VZRO01000860.1:385227-399642 GCA_013397915.1 Daphoenositta chrysoptera
CCCACACAGCAATTTTTAATTTTTCTTTTTCCTTTCCTTTCCGTTTTTCGTTTTCTTTTTCTCTTTATTTTTCATTTCCTTTTTCTTTTTCATTTTCTGTTTCTTTCTCTTTTTCTTGTTCTCTTTCTTTTTCTCTTTCTCTTTCTTTTTCTTTCTCTTTTTCTTTTCCTTTTTATTTTTCTCCTTTTTTTTGTCTTTCCCTTTTCCTTTTCTTTTCCTTTTCCTTTTCCTTTTTTTCTTTTTCTTTTCCTTTTCCTTTTTCTTTTCCTTTTTCTTTTTCTTCTTCTTCTTCTTTTCCTTTTCCTTTTTCTTTCTCCCGTAGTGCCCGTTCACCGCAGTTTAAAACAAAGCTATAAACACCTAGCATCAAACGCCACTTTCCCAATGAACAACTTGAGCAATGAACTTCCTTAGAGCACCCCCCGTACCTTCGGCTGGCTCCCGATGCCGCGGGATTCAGGAAAGGCAGAGCTGTTCCTGCCGCACGGAGCAGCGAGCACCGCGATGAGGGGGCAGGTAAACTGGCAGGGCTTATGTGGCAGGTACTTGAGAGTGTTACTTTAACAAGAGAAGTTATTTGAAAGCTCTAACTCTGCCCCTCATCCCAAGGCTGTTAGTAATTTTAATTTACACCCGTAATCTATTTAACACGCAAATCTGACACAGGTTTTTGAGCTGGCTGGCCCCTCGCCATCCGAGTCATACCGTGAGAGTTATGGTTCCCCAGGACGGGGGAACCCAACGGAGCCCTCTCAATTCTGTTTTCCCCACCGTCGAGGTGGCGATGGTTTTGTGTAGTTAATTCTAAAATGCTTGGCAGCTTGCCCGTCAAACCATAAGCAAGAGAAAAATGCGAACAAACTCTGTGTTAAATAGTCAGTGGACAGTGCAACTAATCCACTGTAAACTGCTAATGGGGATCGATGTCAACAGGTACGCAGGGAGAGCCTGATACTCTGCACTCAATGGAAGACACTTCCCTTCTGAATGAGGATTATGTGCAAAATGCAACTTGGCAGAGGGATCCAAATTAAATTCATGCTTCAGTTAATTCAGATTAATTTTCCTGATTGCCCTAGCACATCAGACACCCAAATCCCTGTGTATATTTGCTACTTTTCTTATAAAGAGTTGATACAAATCTCTTCTCCTGGGGAGTGTTGCAAGATGCATACGCTAAAGATTGTGATTCTTTCAGGCACTAATTAGAGTAATAAAATACCTGAGATGGATTTTTATATCACTGTTATTACTACAAACATTAGTTTAGGATACTGGATCCACTATATGACTGTGTTTCCAGGTTTTTTTTTTCACTAATATGCTGCAAGCAACATTCCAGTTAATCACCTTAATGGAAATTAGAGAGAAAAATGGTCTATTAGGCTATTTAATCTATCCTCACTCAATAGCATTTTCTTACAGTCTCCAGTCCAGCCTTAAATTTAAAAATAGCCCATAGGAATTATTCTGCAGTCTCCAGAGGCTAGATAGCTCAGAAAAGCGTGAAAATACACTAAAAAGAGATTGCTAAGAAATGTTTCCTGATGGTCAGTATTTTCTTTCTTTATATTTCATTTTTTTTCCACTGCTGTAAGTCACACATCCCTCTGACAACCTAAATATGTGTTCTCTCTTCTTCATCTGTACTCCTGTCACCATGACCCTACCGTGTATTTAATGTGGGGTTTTGGGGGTTTGTTGGGGTTTTTCATCCCTACAGAAGGTTAATGAAAGAGTGTGGGTTTAGCTCAGGCTTCATTCCAGGCAGCACCTTGACTACTCATTCATGTCCAAATTCTTGCTCTTTTTCTTTTCCCCTATTTGACACTTTGATGGCAAACAGCATAATCTTTCTCGCAGATTTATTTTTCCTCTGAAATGATAGGAGAAGTTGGAAATTTGTTTGCTTTTGCACCAAGCTGCTTTCTCTGCTGTTTCCCCTATGAAACATTTACATAGAGCTGGTACCCCACAGAGAATAAATGTATGGTATGGCAGCATGTGGGAGCTTTCTGTGTCAGGGTAGTACATTTTATGTCACAGCCTCAATGCAATTTTACCCTCTTACTAAGGGTATGGTCTCCTTTACCCTCTCCCTGGCAGAATTACTCCTTACACAGGGATCTCCTGCCCCTTTCTCCACTTCAGTGTAACCCCCAGTGCTTGTCCCTCCAGCACACCCCCCATCTGTGCAGCTGATACAGCAGAGACACCGACCACTCCAACTGGGGGGGACACGGCCGTTTTATGGGTGTTATTTTATTCCATCTGCTTCCTTGTGTAGTTACTTAGCTGGCACCACTGGGAGAAGCAGCCACAGCAGGGCGGTGTGCAGGGGTGAGGTGCAGAAACTGCTTAACCAGGCTCTGCCACCGAAATGATGTCACGGTGCTGCAGTGCAACCTCCTGTCGTCATGTGAAACCGCTTAAGGTGTAAATGGACGTGAGCCAGCCTGGCCTGCTGCTTCTGGTGGTGGCCAGAGGCTCAGGCACAAACCCTGTCTCCTCCTGGCCTGCTTGCCCCCACAGGCTGCCCTCTGCTCAGATGACGTGCAATTCCCTCCCCTAGGCCAGACTGAATGCAGTCCAGTAATTGCCCGAGGAACAATAAATCATACATGAGACAAAGCATTCATTTACACCACTTTATTTCTGTAACAATGAGAGAAACTGAAATGGACCATTGTTAAAGATCGCTATTTCCTGCTCTGTAATAAAAGTCTCATCTTCCCTGATGCTTGTTTATTTTATAAATGTCTCTGCTTTGGCTTTCATATTTAGCTGCCAGCAGGACACCATTATTCCCTGACAGCATTCTGTTCCTTCTCCGTTGTCATTACTGCTGGAGAGATGTTATATTGCTGTGCTTGGCCTAGATGGTAGGGCTTTCTTATCTTGCATTTCCCGTTGCTTTTCCCATCCAGGCTTCCGATGAGGCACAGAGCAGAGGTGGCAACACTTAAAAAGCAATGTTTTCATGGAGTATTAGCAATTTTGGTTTTTACTTTAAAAAACCTCAACAACAAAGCCCCCACTGACTTCTGCTGTTTATTATTATGTTTTTAAGGCCAATTGAGAAGCACTGAGTTGAAGTGCATGGGTTGACCTGCCCTGCAGTCCTGAGACACTAAGGACCCACTGGGTCTCCACTGTCCCTCTTGTGGAGACCACACCAACGTGGCAGAGCCCCACAACCTGCAGTGGACTGGGAAGAAGTGAAAAAATGCAAAGACCCTGGGACACAAGAGCTGTTTCCACATTTTTTTCTCAAGCAGAGGGTTGTGTCAAGGTCAGGAGTAAGATCCCAACCCTGGTGCCAGTGCACCTTCCAAGGGGATGTGTAGGGCTGACCTGTCCAGACCCATGTACTGGAGCAGAGCAGAGTTTCTGGGTGGGGTGGTGAGGTGAGCAGTGCAGAGCTTGAAACAGAACTTCTTGGAGTCAGTGGGAGCATTTCCACTGATTTCAAGGACTTTGTATTATGTTCCTTAGCATCTACAAATGAATGATACTGTACTAGAGACAATCTGTTTTTTAGGGCCACTTTGCCCTGCTGCCCATCTGTTTTGTTGTTCTCAGAGCATCACCAGCAAAACAGCAAAACCAGCAGCAAAGTCCTGTTATGTACCACATTGCTTGTCCTTTCAAGAGCTGAAATCTAACAATCCCTCTAACTCTCCTGCCCTTCAGACGTGCACACTGCATTCCCTTTAATATGGCTATGTCTCACTTCTCCTTCTTCTGCTTTTCTTTTTTAAACAAAATTCCCAAGTGGAGGTATCAAGGTTTTCCTACAGCTCTATTTCACTTAAAAAATAATTGGATCGTTATTTTCTATAAGGACCAAACTTCAACAGTAAGTAATTTCTAGAGATGTCAAGTGGCTCAGCATAGAAGTTAATCTTGATCTATTGGTTTGTTAGGTGTGTTTACATCCAACCAGTTAGCTCTCCTTAAACAAAAGTGATTTAAAGCCCTTTCTGGAGAGCATGAAAATGATTCCCCCAGCACTTAGATCCTCAGGGCCATAATCCAACAAAAGCAGGCTTATCTTTAAGCATATGAGTAGCCCTGTCAAAGTCAATGGGGCTCCAGATGTGTTTAAAGATAAACACATACTTAAGTGCTTTGCTGTATTGGAATTTGTCGACAGTTTTATTTCCCTTTAATTTCAATAGTACACCTTAAATTTTGTATATAGAGGCAGAGGATTCTTGCTGGATGGTACATTAGAATATTATTTTCAAAGACGTTGAATAGGGAAATCCCAACATCATAGAAATAATTTTTAATTATCCAGATGACTTATTTCAACTGTTACGAGTCTATGTTGTTTGACTTGTTTTACTTGGGGTTTCAGGACAGAAGCCCTGCAAACGTGGAATTGAGCCACAAAGCTCTGCAAGGCTCCACTCCAGTGCTACAAGTTCAATATCCCACTTTAGGGAGCTTGCTTCACCAGCTCAGGCTTCATCTCACCTCTGCAAAAATAAAAACCATTAACATTTCCTTTCTCTCACTTCAGTTGCCTAGTAAATGCTTGGACAGGGATTTGATAATAGAAAATGCTGAAAGAGGCTTCTATTGAAAAAAAGAAACTGGGAAAATATATTGATTGCAAACCTGCTTGGGCAAAAAAATACTTCTTTGAGTTTTCCACGTGCTCTAGCAATCGAATTGATCAAACAGCAATTTTATGCAACTGTTTCTTAACATTTCAGAGAATGAGCTCTGCTATTCTGGATGACTGAGCTCCAGCTGAAGGTGCAGCAGCAAAATCATCCCAGTGAATTAAACCGAGGAAGCTGAGCTTTATTGCCCAGTGCATCGTAAGGGGTGATCACCTCCACGGCCTTCTCTGTGAAATGCACTTGGGTTGGATGGTTTTTTTGGACACTCCGTCTCTGAAAGGACTCCTTTGGCAGGGTCTGAGCTGCCTGCCATGCCTGGCCCCCCTGCCCTGCTGCAGGCAGGGTTTCAAGCCCAGCTGAAGAGCCCCACCCAAGCAGAATTGTCAGCACCCAGCCGCGCAGAGCAGGCAGGGTGAGCCGGGAGGCAGCAGGCTGGAAGGCAGGCAGGGAGGGGCATCACATGCCGTGTTCCCAGATTCTCCTGAGATTCCTGCAGGAGGAAGAGACAGCCTTTGGGCTCATCTATATTTCAACTGCTTCAGTGGCTGCAGTTTCTGCAGAGCCGTGGCTGGTGGTCAGATCCAGCAGCACTGCTCTGGTTTTTCCCTGCAGCTCCCATGAATCCTGAGCACGGCATGGGCAAGGTGCCGTGTCTGCCCTGCTCCTGGCAGGGCCAGAGCGACATGGAAACATCCTGCTGCTCAAGCTGTGGGTGTGGAAAGGGCTGCAAGGCCAGCACACGTCCCTTTTATTCCTGTCAGACTGCAGGCAACTGGATAGATCCCATTTAAAAGGAAGGGGATGGGAGGGAGGTACTCAAAGAGTAGGAACATAATGAAATGAAAAGAAATCCAGATGTGGTGTTCATTTGCCTGAAAGGGCCGTTGCCTGGGCCTTCCCACGCAGTGCAACAATTGCCTCTCCATCTGCTAAGGAAGCAGCTATTCACATGGAGCAGCCTTCCCACGGCACAGCACAGGGCAGCCCGTGACACCCAGGTTTGCAGCAGAACTCCACAGCCACCTGCCAGCGTGGCACCATCAACAAACTCGGGCAAGGCGGTGATGTCCTCATCTCCAGCTGGAAAGGCTTTACAGGAACGAATGGGACAACATGGCCCCGTGTGCCACCCAGCATCTCCCCAGCACATCTCATGTCTTGAGATGGCAGAAGATGAACTGGTTAAGATAACAGAGAGAAAATCGATTCCATGTAAATGTCCAGTGACTGGTGGTGCTTAATTCAAGGCTGGGCACTGGCCCGTGTTTGGCAGGAGAGGGACTGAGTGGTTGCTCTAGACTGAGGTTCTACAACACCTGTTTATTTTTTCCCAGCTGACATTTAGCTCCTCTCAGTAGCTCGGCTTTCCATTTCCCCTTTGCCATGTCTATTCTGCCAGGAAACTTGCTGGCTCTTTATTGCCTTGAATGTCCAGCTCTTCTGCTATTCTTTTCACATCTGTACAGTCATTTGTCCTTTTCCTTCTGAATCAGAGCACCACTCCAAACAGCCCTGTGAAGTACAGTCTATTATCCCTTTTCTCCACAAAGCGGTTTTGATTTTTTCATATGTAATGCACTATATAAAAATAAAAAACCTTGTACTGTCTTAATAGCCTAATTCTTAAACAGTTATGGCCTCATTCTCCTTCGAAGTACATAATTCCCATTGACAGCAATGGGAACACTGCCAACACAATGGTGAATTAGTTCCCATGAAAAAAAGACGCAGACACCAAAAGGTCCAACTCTGCTCTTCATTAGGAGGAAATGAAGGTAGAGCGGACAAAAAAGATAAAACTAAGACACAAATTTGCATAAAAGAGCTTCGTACTAACCAGGCAGTAGGTTGCTAAATGAGAAGTCATTGGAATTGGCCCTAATATTGCAGGAGTGTGAACCAAGAGCGATTTTAATAACATCAGTAGCACCCCATCCCTGTGGAAAATCTTGGAACCAGTCCTCAGAGCTGTGCCTTCTCCTGAACTGGGAAAGGTTGGGAGGGCTGGACCTTTACCTGCCTCCTCTTACCTGGCACGTGGGGATCTGAGTAAGGGTTTCAAGAACATTTTGGAATCTTGCCAAACGTTTGTCCTTCCCAGCCAGACATCACGTGGATGTTGTCTGTGCCATATTAAAGGGCAGGGAGTGGGTGGCATCATTTCTACACCTGAGAACTCAACAATGGGGGCTTGGCAGATTTTCAGCTTCCCTGCTGTTTAATGCCTCTGTTTTCTGAATATGTTTTTCTCTTCTTGGTGAATGGTCTGGGAGTTGGAGCATTTCCCTGAGGATCTCACTTTGTCTCTCTGGCACAATTGGGAAAGCATAGCATTCTCTGAGCTTCCTTTTTTCCCTCCATAAAATAAAATAAAATAAAATAAAATAAAAATAGTAGTTCCTTCCATCTATAAAAATTAAGGAGACCATATTTCTTCTCTTATCTAATTAGTCTGTTTGAGGTTGTTAACAACTTAAAGAATACTCCATCTTTTTGCATGGCATCTAATCCATCAAGAGCACAAACAGATACAGGGATTCGTGATGTTTTTAATGTAACATCATTTTCCTTGTGCTATTCAATGGTAGAAACATCCTAGCAATAAAAATAGACAATCAATATCCTAGTAATACCCAAGTCTTTAGAAACATATTATTACTTGAGATTTGTATCTCTCTGTTATTTAAATGAATAAGCAAATCTATGACAACACCTAAAATCCTTTATATTCATAAATAGGAAACTGAGAGATATGGTAAAAATTGCCACACTTCTGAGCAAAATGTTTATTCCTGATAATGAAACTGCTGTGTGCCCACTATTGCTCCTTTCACACAAAAGTGAGTCTTGGAATTCAGGCAGCATGATCTGGACTCCAGGATATCTTAAAATCATAGAATTGTTAAAGACCTTTGCGATCTTCAACCACCAACCCAGCACCACCACAGTGTCCATCATTAATCCACGTCCTCAAGTGCCACATCCTCAGGTTTTTGCACACTTCCAGAGATGGTGATATCATCTTATCTTACCTAGATTATTGCGTCCTAGGAACTGGAGAACATAATAAATCATCCTTCCTGTACACCCAAGAGGGGGAATGCACCTTCTGCCACAGAGATGCCCAAGGAGTTTGGTTTCCAAATTTTGCATATCCCTTTGTGAAAGGAATCTGTGGGAGTGCACCAGTGCAAAAGATCCCTTCTTATTCTTGCTCTTCCCCTCCTTGTGCTTGCCTGTGCTCTGCAGAAACATAAAGCACACCAGACTTTGACAAGTTTGGCTTTACAGAACCCCACTTCTGAGGTTCCTAAATCCACATTTAGGATTAATGTTAACTGCTATCCCAAATGTGCTGTTTGTTTCTCCCTACCCAATGCCACCAGCCTTTCTGATATCTTCCAGAATATCCCACTCCTGGTACTTCAAGGAAGAACAAACCAAATCCAAAGCTGAAGCACTCCTGCATCACTCCCCAGTGTGAGCAGTGCCCAGCCCTGGGTGTAAGATTCAATCAGGCCGATCACTGTTTTCAACCTTGTGTGATGAGTTAATCCTAACAATGTCCAATTCACTTTAAAATCAGGCCAAGGTATTTGCCTCAGTAACCTCCTGCAACAGCAGCTCCCACAGGTGATAAGACGTGTCTGGGCATTTATTTTTCATTCTAAATTTGCTGGGTTTAAATTTCACCTGATGCTTATTCTCATGCGATGAAATTCTCTTATTCTCAAAATGTTCAGTGCTTGAGAATTTTGACTTCCACGATCAGCTCCATTTTCATCTTCTTCTCATCAAAATAATTCCAGTCTTTGCCATCTCTTGCGTATTAAACCTTGCAGCTCTGTAACTATTCTTTATTTGAATTTCCTGAACATTTTATGACTTTACTGTGTACCTCAAGAGAGAAGAGGACAAAAAGAATGAATACAGATTTAATGTGTAATTATGGCATAATCCTACTATATGGAATAAACCAGCAATCCTGATCGTTTTTTGGCATTCTGCTCTATCTTTATAATATAAAACCAAATTGTCTCTCTTTTTGTTTTTTTTTTTTTTAAGCTGCTGCTATAGATTGAGGTAAACCAGACACTGATGACTTGTGGTACAGGTTCTTTTCCCTCAGAGATTGCAGGAAATTCAGGGTTTTTTCAGATTATCCAAGCTATACAACTAATCACCGATGATTTACATTACTTTTCATTTAGCCACGTTCAGAGCTGTCTGCCATCGTGCTGCTCACCCTCCCAGTGTGTTTAAATCCATCAGGTGAAGTATTCACCATAAAGTGAACTCATCCCAAGCTGACCCACAATCTCCTGTGGGCTTTAACAAACCAAAGTGCACTGATTTTTTGCCTACCTTTTCCATCATTTTCCATGACAAACTGTTAGTAAGTATACTGGATCATTCTTTTCAGGGGTCCCTCTGAAATACAGCTGTATTTTGGGTAACAAAATCCTGCCAGCATTCGGTCCAAAAATTTCCTGTAACCGTGACCATATTTCCCTTTATGTTATGAGGGAACCTTCAAGACCCATAGTTCAATAATTTTCTGTTTAGGCTCTTATTTGTTGGATGTAACCAAAAGATCTGGGTAGACAAGCCTTTCCAGAGGAGATTTGATTTTGTTTGTGGTTTGTACTTGTGGTTGCTGTTGACATTTCCCATTTTCACACGGGGAATAAAGTAATCACATCATAATAAAGTAAAAACAGCAATTAAAATAATCAAACTTAAACCATTTCAGGAAGATTTTCACCCAGTCTACTGGATGCCTTTTCACCCAGTCTACTGGATGCCTTCTCGGCAAGCCTAAGGATGATGTCAGAGTTTATCTCACCCCAGAGTGAAGGAACAGTTTCCAGTCTCTCACATCATTCCTGTTCCTAGCTGGTACCTAAGGAACAGACTCAGCTCAGCATCATTGTCCTCTACAGCCTCCCCGCATCTTTGGGACCATGCCTGTGAGTTTTTGAGACACTCTTTGTGTTCAATCTGATCTGACTTAAGCTTTCAAAATCAAAGAACTAAAAGGTTTTAACTGAAAATCTGACTGTATTTTTTTTTTTTCATTTGATGCAAAGATTTTCAGTGTTAAAACTCCAAGTATTGGAAAGAGTACAGTTCACATCTACTACCCTGGACATGTCACCTTTGCAAACATCTCTTGTTTAAACCTTCAAGCTTGCTTTTATTGGCTCTGTGAAAAAATCTGATGGTGAGAGTTTTAGCACCAATAGTAAAGGCTCATGGTCTAACAGCTTTTGAGGTGGTAAATCCTCATGGGTGCTGGAGCCAAGCTGGTAAAGCTCACTCATCTCTCAGGAGAGGGTGAAGTGAAGGCAGAGGGAGTTTGAGTGCTCAGGTACTGGTGATTACAGAGGGAGTCAGTGACACGGGTCAGGCTGAAACCAAAGGTTCTCAATCTGCCATCAGACAACAAACAGAATTTCCTCTTAAATCACAGTTTTTTTCCCTGGTGGGAAGAATCCTGTCTCAGCCCTGTTCAGATGGTTTGCATATGGCATGGGCATGATACAGGCAATAAAGCCTTTTACCAAGCTACTGTCCAGATTGATAACTGCAAGGAGCATCTCATAATGACCACAACATGATTAGTCATGATACATGTGTGATACCCATGCTCATTATTACTGGCCTCCAGAACAGCACTGCTGAGTCCTGCCAATGTGCTCAGTTTGGTATCTGGAAGAGACAATACTGCAATTACTGCCAAAATATGCAGGGAAATTTAGAAGCAGCTATTGGGGATTCTGCACCGGGCTGGCAATCAGCAAAGCATGGGAACGTAGCAGCTACAAGGACAAACATAGATTATCTGGATCTGATGCTTTATTTTAAATAGATCTCTGGGTGTGCCCATTTATTTTAAACAGTTGTCTTGCAGAATGGAAGGAATGCATGGGGCACTGGCAGGAAGAACACGACACCTGCACGAGAGCTGATGAAGCCTTTTTGGAAACAGCTACATCCCAATTTCATACCAATATTTGGTGTTGTTGCCATCTTATAAGGCAGAGAGAAATTGTCTTTGTCTTGCTGTTGTACCCATAGATTTCTTGTGAGCCTGTGACATTTAATTTCACATCAAAAACACCATGCACATCTTTTATGTCATGACCCAGGGACCCACATGCCATTGAACAACACAAATGTACCTGAACACCAGCCCTTGGAAGGTCTGGGAAAGTGGAATTAAATCTAATTCTGGCCATGTAAACTACCACAAACATGACAGCCTTACCTCCCACTTCACACAGAGAGCCGAGCTGAGTCAAAGACTTCGATCCTTTCTTTCCAGACAGAGCCACGTTCCTGTTCTTCAAGGATCCTGCTCCCCTGTGTGGGAAGATTCCATTTTTGAGGCTCACTTGCAGGAAATGAAACCAATTCACACTAGAACAAATCACCATCTGCAACAGAGGGCTTTGCACATGCTCCCAAACGTTCCCCAAATACACAGTAGCATGTACACTTTGAAATTTCAGTTCCTCTTCAGTTGTAAGGAAATTTCCTCACCAGGAGTGAGTAACTGCAAGAACAACAGTTGTTAATTATGCTGTGCCCTTTGTTTTGAGAAGCTGCTCAATGTTCCTGTTCCCACACATCACTGAGACTTGAGGGAAAGAAGAACCTTCTGATGGACCTTCGTCTTGAGGAGGATCTTCTGCACTCACAGAGTGTCACTCACACTGGACAGGAACATCCTATCCAAGAGAAATGTAACATTGATGCACATAATAATGAGGTTTTTCTGTCTCTTCGTATCAATTCCTTGACATTACCACATGTATCATTATGAGTACCCACCATACTCTCTGTTAATTGGAAATAACCAGCAAGTTGTTCAGCCCCAAGGTACCAGTTCACATCCCCTGAGCTAAACAAGTACCCAAAAGAGGCCTGGCAGCTCCTTGCCAAATGCATCTGTAAATTCAAAAGCAAATAATCTGAACCAAAACAATCAGGAAAATTAACGGAAGAAAAATCTGCTTAAGGCTCTGAACCACGCTTTTTAGTTTGAAACCTTTGCTTTCATCAACAAAGAAGTGCATAAGAAGTAGTAACTATAATGTATATCTCTACTGTACATGAAATAGAGTTAAAAATAATATAAATAGTGGCAAAAAATGAGAAGCAGATTTTTCAGCCTTCTACATGCTAATGCAAACTAATAAAACTGTATTTGAAAAGCAACAAGGTCTACACAGCTAAGTAAAGACAGGGAGTGACTGTGTAGTGTGCTAAGACATTTTAAGCGTTATTTGAAGGGAAAAGAAGTAACCCTTAATCTGCTTATCCAGTGACACGTGAGTGTGGATGTGAGAGTGCTGAAGCTACAGACATCCCTGAAGTTATGACAGCAGGAAAGGGACGTATTATGTCCTGAAAGAACATAACGTTCAAGAATGATTTCAGTATATTGTGAGGGAAAAAAATGAATGAGAATGGGTGAAAGGAAATTTAGTGACTGCTGGATTAAAGAAAATGTTGCTTTTGTAAATGGCAAAGTTCTGATTTTCCCAGTGCTCTTCTGGATGTTGCTATTTGTTGCAGATGAGCGGGCCTCAATTAAAGTAACTGAGCTGTGTTTGGACAGGCTTGTCTGCTCACTACAAGTTTGCTGCAGGATTAGACTCATTATTTGAATTTCCAGATCTTCAACAGTGCTATGTTCATAATGTGTGAAAGCAAATTTAACTGATTCAATTGGGAAAATCCTCTTTACACCACTGAATTATATGGACAAAAAGATCCTTGAAATGTATTTATCAGGATATGGCACAAGAAGAACAAAATTACCCTTGTCTTTACTGAGCTTTGGATCAGGTTCTTGTCAAAAAACGACAAAAAAAAGAGGTCATATTATCACACAAACATAATATTTAATCTCCAGATATTCTGCTGTAAAAAGTGTAATTGAGTTTAATAGCTCCATGTTTATTATTATGGCCCATGCCTAGAGATTAGCATAAAGAAAACTATGGGGGGAAATGTCATACATGCTCCCACACACCTATGCAAATATAATTATAATTGCTCTCTGTATTTCACAGTAGACCTTTTATGGCAATCACTATGCCTATTCTGTCTAAAATAAAATCTGTTACGTAAAAGTGTTTGAAGCAGAACTTTGTTTTCTTTAGCAATAAACAGACGTGTCCAGCTGGGACTGTTGGTGGTGCCTTGCCCGTGCACACACACACGTGTGTATTTATCTATATCACACAACAAAGCTGGCCTGCCAAGCACAGCCTCCACTTCAGCTACATGAAATATTTCACTAATCAGCATCCACTTGTTGCACCTCCCTTTGAAAGACCAAATCTCTCTTAAATGTTCTGTTTCCTGAGCATCCCTTCACCCAACAGGCCTTTGAAGAGCACTGCAGATCCATGGAGGAAATGAACTCGTCCCACCCTCCCTCTGAAGCTGCATGAAGCCTTGCACAACGGGGCTGGGGTTTATTTGGGGCCCCTGGCTCTGACAGCCATACAAGCAGGAACTAACAGCAACAGATCACCACAGATCGCCGAGATGCACTGGCTGCAAGGGAAAATGAAAGCTGGTCCATAATGAGGACGTTCCATGTTTGGTTGTCCAAAATAAATATAGTTGAAATGAGAGGGTTTGATGAAAATCATAGGGACACCTCACCAATTTCAATCTGACTTTTCAGGCAGTAGAAATATAAATAAATGATGCTGTGATTTGTGGGAAAATGACAAAGATTTGAGATTTCCACTAAAGACAATTAATTGAAATGCACCTATGAACTGCCATCTTATTTTCCTTTTTTTCTTTTTATTTTATTCTCCTTTCCTTTCCTTTCCTTTCCTTTCCTTTCCTTTCCTTTCCTTTCCTTTCCTTTCCTTTCCTTTCCTTTCCTTTCCTTTCCTTTCCTTTCCCTTCCCTTTCCTTCCCCTTCCTCTCTTCTTTCCCCCTCCCCGTTCTTCTTTCACCTCCCACGAATTTCCTGTTTATGGTGCTCAGGCCCCAGCACTGGATCCTTCCCTCCATGACACCACCCTGGACAAAGCCTGGATCCCATGGGATGAGGGTGGGTGGTTTTTCCTCCAGCAGAGGCAGGATGAGACCCCCGGAGCTGAGCAACCCCGGCAAGGGCGCCGTGTTCTGCTTCTGCCCTCTGGTACCATCTGCAACAAAACCCTCGGCCGGCCCTGCCTGCTCCAGGTGGGTGGAATTCCCAGGCAGTGGCCCAGGCAGGCAGAGGACGAGGCAGGGAACAGCCAGCCCGATGGATACACCGCCATTTGTGTGAAAAATTCTCAGGGAAAATTCTTTCTCTCCCTCTCAGGCCCCTAAACTCTTTGTGAATGGGGCCAGTGCAACATGTGGCCTTTCACCTCGCCCAAGAACCACTGCCAGACAGCCACACTCAGAGAATTGTTTGTTAATAGTCCAATTAGATAATTGCCATCTTTCACTCCTTTTGCTCTACATTTCCCATAAAGGAATGAATAAGGAGAGCAGCATGAAGAGGGCTTCTGCCCTGCAAGGTGACAAGAAGGACTGGAGCATGCTCTTTGCACAAGGCCATTTGCTTGAATTGAATCATTGTAGCCTAATCAATGGTCTTATTGGATTACTGGCTGTTGCGGTTCTCAAAGATATTGTAGCAGAGACAATGAAATAGCTAGAGTAAAACTTTTTTCTCCTTTAGTGGATCACGCAGTTGAGATTTTTCACGGGCTATCTCTCTCTCTCTCTCCCTCCTTCCCTCCTTCCCTCC
>VZRO01000860.1:406520-448205 GCA_013397915.1 Daphoenositta chrysoptera
AAAAAGCAACAAAACCCTATCCCTGCATAACCTTGCCGATTTTTATTTTTTTTTTATTAAATTTAATTTCTCATTTTGAGCGGGGGGCTGTGAGGTCCACTTCGCACAGGGTGATTTCCCTTCTGGGGCAGATTGGGGCATTCCCAGTCCCGTGCTCGGCTCCACCCAGCCCTTGCAGCTGTCCCTGCACCCGCGGGCCGGATCCCTGCCCGTGTCCCTGCCCGTGCCCGTGTCCCTGCCCGTGTCCGTGGCGCTCTCCTGGAGGTGCCCAGCCTGCCAGGAGCCCCCCAGGTCTCTGCCACCCCGTGCAGGGCACTGCTCACCCCCGAACCTCTCCTGCCTGTGGCCTGGCACTTTCGGGTGCCCATCCGTGTGTGTGTGACAGCACACAGATCCATCGAAATACACACGCACGGCTTGTGTGCACAAACACGGACATCTACGGGTGTTTCCTAAACAGCTCTTGCTTTCGTTCTGATTTGCAGCCCAGCCTTGAGGGTCTTTGCTGGGCAGCCAGTGCGGGGCAGAACCCCTGGTTTGCAGGAGCCCCCTCGATGCCCCGGCTCCCCAGCCAAGCCACCTGTGGCACCGTGGCACCTGCTGTCCCCACGCCTTTGCCCGGCCACGGGTCCCTGGCGTGGCCTCCACTGGGCTCTGCCAGGAGCCCGTCCCAGCCAGGGCAGATGCACTGCTCCAGATTTGGAGGGAAGGATGTGGTGGCGATGCTGATTTGGTTGGTTTTTTTATAAATTTTGTAGAAATTATCTGAGGAAGGGCAACCGGGGTGAAGGAGGGGATGGCATGTGGCATTTGAAGAGGTGACATTGAAACTGCTGGTCAAGACTGGAAAACTTCAAGGGGAGGGGAGGGAAAAGTGTTGTTAAAAAGAAAAGAGCTGAACGTGACAAAACAGATCTGCCAGGGAGACCCGGAGGGAGAGGATAGTTTTTGGTTTTTGCCTGGACTGCACAGCATCACCCACAGCCCTGGACAAAGAGGGGAGCCCTGGCCTGGGCTGTCTGTGCCAAGGAGGGAATTATCACCACTCAAACCCTCCCTGGGCTCCCCTGCCAAGCGTGGGGCTGGGCTCTGTGATGGATTTGTCCTGTCCTGCAGGACCTTCCTGCAGTTGATGGGGCCATTTCAGTGCCCAAATTTGCTGCTGCATCGTGAGCCACTGGAACAGCAGCACCAATGTGTTCTGCCAGAGCTGTCTCAGGTGCCCTCATCTAAAAAGAGGATTTCCCTGCTACTTTATTTAACCAGATTGCAGGAGCATTCCTGTCCCCTCACACAGGTGCCATGAGGCCCTTTTTCCCTGGTCGCTGGCTTGATCTGCAGTCTCAGGGCTGGAGCTGTGGTCAGTGTAAGCTCTTTGCTCCTCTTGTAAGGCAGTTTAAGCCAGCATCAGGCTAAATTGCTGACACGATAACAGAAGCCCTTATTTTACAGCTTTGCAGCCTTCAGTATACATGTGAAGAGCGAGACATTTTTATTTTTGTTACTATTATTATTAAATATTTCTGAATATTTAAAAGAAAAAAAAGGGATGTGCCCTGAAGTGTAAAGGAGTCTTGTCTAAGCATTCAAGTAAAATAAATACTTCAGAAAATTTTCCTTTTTTTCTTTCCTTGTCTCCTTCAAATTCCACCTGTCCCACACCTGTATCAGAGGCTGCATCTGGGCTGGGGTCAGAGCAAAAGCCAGAGGCTCTCCAGTCCCATGCGGGGCTATCACAGTCCTGTTTCAAAACCTTGGAGCCCCACAGGGAGGGAGACAATTTGTTGTTTTCTCTGAAATTTTCAGCGTCTCAAAAGCATGGGTTTCCTGAGAGACAAAACACCCTACTTTCTACAAAACAGACTAAAGTATGTTCATCTACATTTCTGTGAAAAAGGAGGGAATAGCACCTGTGTCATTGCATAGGACAAGTTAAAAATCATTCCTACACACATCTACATACACAGTGAGTCTGAATATAAAAGCTGGTTTGGTTTTTTGTTTGTTTGGTTTGGTGTTTTGGTTTTTTTCCAACTACACCAAAGCTGCTCTGAAGCTGTGTGCTGCCCAGAGACACTGCTTGCTTGTTTTCACTGAAATGCTGAGTTTCATCCTACTGGAGCAAGGAACACAAACCTGAAGCTATTTGCTGCTGGAAGGTTTTGCTGCATTTCGTGCTGTATTTTTATTTGTGCCCATCACTGGGGCATTAGAGCTCCAACAGAGAAATATTTGGCTTATGCAGAGGGAGCATGTGTGAGTGTGAGGGGCAGGAATATTTAGTAGGAAAGCAAACAAACCAAGTATAAATCTATATCTGGCATGAATTTTTAAAGGAAATCACAAAAGGATTTCTGTGGCAGGCAGACTTCCCCAAACTTTCCCTTAGCCACAGCCACGTGTAGGGCTTAGGGTGAGCAAGGATTTGAAAAGATGGAGGGCAGCATGGGTTATTGAAATGTATTCATCAGAACTCAAGGAATATTTCACAGGTACATGGACAGTATCTCTCTTCCTGTGGCTCTCAGGAGGGCAAAAGTCCCAGGATGAGCTCCAGAGCACCCAGGGGAAACACAAAACAGTGTTAGCCACGTACTCATAGGGAAAAGAGGAATCAGTCTGTTTAGAGGATTTTTTCAAAAGCATTTGCCCACCCACTTAACAAAGACCCTGCTTTATTTGCTGCTCCTCCACGTCCCTCATGGCAGGGACTGGTGCAGCCTCCGACCACTTTGTCTCCGTTTGCAATCCTGTCACCAGCCCAAGATACGTGACCTTGTGACATGTAAAAAAGCACACGAGGTCCCTGACTAACTTCAGAGTATTTAATTTCTTTTAAGGAAAGAAAAACACTTCCAAAGAATAACTCTTGAACAGAATCAAGTCACAGTCACCAGCAAGTGTTTAACAAAATTACCGGGGAAGCCAACGTGAAATCAATCGATGTGATGCTGTCTGTGCAATAGTCACAATATAAACTGTGACTCCAGACCACATCTGTGGCCAAAGTGCTGGCTGTCAGGGGCTGACATGAAACATTTCTGACTCAGGTGTGAGAAGTCTCTAACAAGCAGTTTACTCCCCATCTTTCTGCATCTAGTAATTGCTGAGCAACTTAAGCACAGTATTTATTTATTATCTTTCTGTTTATAGTTGTTAGTGTTCACACTATTCTTCACCTCTGTGTAAGTGAATGATTCTGGTTTGAATGTTAAGTCTTAAACTCTTCTAGTGGAGTGAGTTCCACAGTCAATCACAGACAGAACAAAAAATGACTATATTTTGTATAAAAATTTTCTACTTTTTTTTAACATGAATAGTCCCAAGTTCTGTCATTAGAAGTAGCAAAACAAATGTTCCCACCTTCTGCAATCACATCCTTTTAAATTCTTTTACCATGTTACTTTTTCTTTGTCTCCTTTCTACATGAACAATCAAAATAATTTTAACTTATTTTCATACACAGTTCTCGCAGACTGTACTTAATACAACTGTTTGCTAAGAGGGGCTGCCTTTTTGTTTCTTATTCTCCCTATGAAAAAACTGAAGTAATAAATTCCCAGAGCTTTTTTCTCTTCAACTATCTGCAGCCCATTCTTCTGTTAGATCTTCCTGCTGTGAGCAAGAATGAAAACATCTCATCAGTAAGGATTTGCCAGAACACAAACCTTTACTTGGCTCTTGGTGCCATTGCCAATGCAAGGAAACTGGATCACAGGCCTCATCTGATGAGATGCTACAGCCTGGGCAGGTGAAATAGGTTTTTTATGTTTCAGCTGATGCAGAAAACCGAGGAACCAGATGTAGCAGAGCCCAAATAAAACAGCTCAATCCACACAAGGTGGGTCCACAAAGTTTGTCACAGAATCAGGTACATCTACCTGGTAGAACCCTCTACTCACAGCTGCCACAAATGAGTGGTTTGGATGCTTAAAGAAACTCCATCCAAGGTATGGGCAAAGGCAGGGTTTAATATTAATTTGTGGAAATACAACTTGATAGAGTTGGATGGCAAGGTTCACTCTGCTATTTACTACACGGGTTAAAGCATAAAAAGGAAGATGGAATTAGAGGTAATTTGAAATGATTTGTACGGAACGTGGGAATGCAAAAGCAGGTAAAGGTGCAAAGGATACGGATGCAACGATAAGGGTGAAAAAGAGTTTAGCAGCACTTAATAATTGAATTCTTTAACATTTACAAAGTGATTCAGTAGGGCTCACTACAATTATAACAATGACTTAACCATAGATTTGAGATAGTAACATTCATACCGTAATCAATTCACAGGCACACAGCTAAAAGGATGTGTGCACCCATTTCTACAGGTGTAAAGGTACCTATCAAAAATTCCCCTCAGGTTCAGTGAAATACTCACATCAAACCTCTGCATTTCCTGACAGGCAAGGGTTTCTCTTTGAGGAATGTAGAGCTGTGGTGGGGGAAGGAGGGGGGATCAGCCTCATTGTCAGAGACAGCTCACTGGGTATCACACGCTTGAGGGCTTGGGAGCTCTGAGGTGCCCCGGTCAGAGGGAGGTGCTGCTGCAGCTGCTGCAGTCCAGGAGAGCCCAGAGGGTCTCACTTTGCTTTATAGGATCACAACATGATTGACTCTGGCCATCAGTCATACCCTCCTGACCATAATCCAAGTCAATAACCACTGGGCTTTTTTTATAGTTTCCCAGAGTGCTGTAACAATGGGACCGTTCCACCCAGGCTGCAATTCACAGTGGTGC
Organism: Daphoenositta chrysoptera; assembly: GCA_013397915.1. Classification (NCBI taxonomy): domain Eukaryota; kingdom Metazoa; phylum Chordata; class Aves; order Passeriformes; genus Daphoenositta; species Daphoenositta chrysoptera. The sequence goes on from VZRO01000860.1 coordinate 411,259, forward strand.
CACCCCGCTCAGGCCACAGCTCAGGTGAGTGGTTTACCAAGGTTCCAAAGGATAATTGCTCAGCCTTTGTTTCCCACTTTGTTTGGGAAGCTGATGTTTCTGGTACTTTCCACCTCTACCATGCAGGAGCTCCTGGTACCTTATGGCTGGACTGGTACAGTCAAGGGACACTCCACTACTCAGCTGGTTCCATCAAAGCTTGTCAGGAGCTTCTGAGGTCACAGAGAAGGCCCGAGGATGAGGAGGGGGGATTGGCTGCACCACCACAACAATCCAGAAGCGCATCACTGAAGGTGCATGGAAAAAAGTCTGTGAGAGTGACGGAAAACCAAAGGGAAACAGGTTTTCCAATTTTGTCCCAAAAATAAAAGAAAATGAACGCTAACGTGAATTTGATTTTTTCCTAAGGTTGGTATCCTTTGTGTGTTAGAAGATTTTCTATGAGTCTAGCTGCACAGGGATCAATCCAGCAAAAAATTTGCAAGGGAAACCTCGTGGAGTTCTTGTTCTTCTAAATTCCCTTCCACAATTTTGTTTCTCTTGTTTAGTGGACAAATAGAAAGAAACTTATGCTGGCAAGTATCAATTTGGCAAGTCAGGAGCTGTGGCTCCAGGGATTCAGATTGGATATTGGGAAGAAAGACAGCCAGGACACAAAAGAGAAAAAAAGGTTACTGAGGTCACACCTGTCTACAAAAATGCAGTTAGAGAGAGAAGCAAGTGAAGGACAACCTGGTGTGTGTACAGAAGCAAGGAAGGATGTCCTCATGGCTTAGCCCCTAGCCTGAAATTAAGGGGACAAGTTCTCACTTTTGCCTGATTCTTAATTTATGTCTGGTTCCAAGAGCATTGCTGGTCACTTGTCAGTGAGTTTCTATCTGCTCTTCCTCTGAAATGGGAATGCTCATGCTCATCTAAACCTATTCAGAAGGAGGTGTGAGTGTATACTTGTACTTAAATGAAGCTGAGGCAAAATTGTGATCAAAAATTTAACAGCCACCACAGTCAACTCCAATTCAGTGTTTGCAGTTATTACCTCTTGTTAGCCACGATCTTTCTTCCTTTCTCCATTTTCTTGCCTGGTCTCTAATTTAAACCTCTAAAGTGTGTCCACCACTAGATCGTCATAATCTCCTTGAGGCCTCTAAACAATTTCATAAACCAAATCCTAAATGGAAATTAGAAACAGGCAGGAGAATGAAGTGTCTGTTGCCTTAAAGAGCTAAGGAGGGATAAATAGGCAATCCAAAGCAGCCTGAGTGCACGCTCCAAGATAATCTCTATATTTCTCTGGACACAGCATTGTGAGCATCCTCAAGATCAGCTGATTACTGAGATGAATTAGCAAATAAGAGCCCATTGCATCAGGTGTTGAGGAGGACTTTAATTGTGCTCAGGCTCCAAATAGGAAACTTTACACCATGTCACAGCTGTTAAAACAACAGAGCCTTATGGAAACAGTCTTGGATTATTGGCCCCATGGAGTGAAACATTTTTAATGAAAGGGATTATGCTTATTATTTCTTAGTCCATTGTGTTTTCTTAGATATTTTTACTGTGATTATTATTATTTACCAAGTTAATTGATACATACACATACTTTACCGTGTTTGCATGCATATTTAATACTTTATTCCATCCGTGTAGTTTGAATGTGATCATAGGGAAAATAACATGAGGCACATGAATTAGTTGCCCTTTGTTAAGACTGAGATCCTAAGAAACCTTGTGAGTTTGCTTCTCACCCACTTGCCGAGTGTTCTACTGCCTTTACCTTATGAAATTAGATCCTTTGTCATGTAGAGTTTAAATGGTGTTTTGTGAGAAGATGATCACCAGAGAGTGACTGCCTTCAGTCTTAGTACAGGCCATTTGTGTCAGAAGAAATTTTCTTTTAACAGAAGAGCTAAGTGGGGAAAAGCCTAGAGGAGTTGTTTTAAGCTTTTATACATATATTTTGTCTGTTGCAAAGGGAAAGCACCAGACTTGTAAGCTGCATTTCCAGTTCATCTGTTTGTCTGTATTTCATTACAAATTTGAGCTCCTGAAGTTTCTAAGTAGGACTTAGTGGCAATCTGACTTAGTGGCAAAGCTCTTCAGGGAAATGCCTTGTACTGTATGCACAGAAGCAAGGGCTAATTTTTATGTATAAAGAAGAAATGGCCATCTAATCAAGTAGTAGAAATTTTCCAAGGCACATTTCAAGTTCCTTAGATGTTCAATGCCGAGAACAAATATGTGAAAGTTATTTGAGCAGATTGGATAAACGGGTGAAAGATGAAAAATCAATGAATATAGTATTTACTACGAAACAGAATGATAAAAAAGGAACAAAATAAAGGAGAAATATTTTCAGTCTGATGGAAGATGTTAAAATCCTGCTACTCAGAATATGTCTATGGAAATCTCTTCCTGCAAACAGGAGTTTTGAGGATGCATTTACCTTCTGTGGGCTCTGTGGGCCAGTGAGTACTGTTTCTGTGATGGGATGGTGTCACTGTCTCAAAACTTCTTCACGAGACAAACCTTGCATGCATCTGGATATAATTAGTATGAAACATAAGTTTTAAGCTTTATCTCTGTCTTTTTATCCACAGCTAAGACAAATTTTCTAAAGTTCTAGCTAAACTTCTGCACGTTGTCATTGGACAATCAGACACATGAATCAAAGTGGAAAAATACAACGCCACACTCCAGAGCACCAGCTCAGCTAAAGAGGCCTCGAGGCACAACAATTTCAGTCAGACGGCCTTTTTCCAAGAGTGCCCTAAAGCACCTGCGATGCTACAAAAACGAATCAACAGCAATATCAACAGGATTCCTCGGATACCTCTCACGTTCAGAGAGGAACCTGCTCCCGATGCACGCCCAGGCGGGCTGATGTGGGGCCTCACCTTGTCTCCACGAGGTGCCTGATGAAGGCAAAGCCTTTTTTTCGGGCAGGGCAGCGGGNGATTTTCCGGCCCCGACATCGGCCTAGGAAGGAGTTTGACTGAAAAGATCTGAACGTCTCGCAAAATGTGTCTGTAATGGTAAGGCAGAGCTTGGTAAAACAGAAATGAGCGGGCAGGGATGGGGCGGCACGTCATGAATTTCTTTAAACAGGAAAGAGAGTTCGGGATAGGCAAAATTGTTTCAACTGAAGGACTTGGTTGCTGCAACTCCCTTTGATACCACAATGCACATCATCATTTGGCAGGTTTGCCTGCTCGGTTCAGCCCTACAACTCTGAACACAGAGTGATCTTCTTCCTGCAGCTTTCTATGCTGAGCATGATGGCACACGGTAGGAAATACCCCTGTGGACAGCTGGGGTCAGCCAGCTCACTGGTGGGGTGGGGTGAGGAGCAGAAAGACCTTGACTCTGTGCAAGCACCACTCAGCAGTAACAAAACCATCCCAGAATCACAAACGCTGTTTTCATCACACGTCCAAAACACAGTCCCACAGCAGCTACTATGAAGAAAATTTAGTCTACCATAGTCAAAACCAGCACACCATGTTTCCTAACCTCCCTATAATCCAAATGTACGTGTGTCTTGGGGTGACTTTATGGTGTGTATCCCATATCACCCCTCTACTCCCAGAAGATGAATTCTGTGCCTTTAAGCCTGAGTGCAAGAGAAAACTGAGCGAACTTTTCAAAACAATTTTGTCTTGTCACAATTAACCGGAGCAAGATCATTTCCTTGACATCACTTAGAAGATATTTCTAAGATCTGTAGGTGATCAGAGTCCTTATTTGAAAGCATTAAGTGCTTTTTCCAGAACTATGGTTTCATGTCTGGGAAACTTCTATGAGAAAGTACAACAATACAACAAATTCAGTGGGGCCAGAAGGTGCAGACCTTGGTTGGTCATCAGAGAGTTCCAGTTCCACTACTTTGTTCACTTGCTTTCCCTTTCCGTTCTGCTCCCACTCTTATTTAGTTTATGCTGTAAGATTTGCAGGTAGAAATTCTCCCCTGCTATGCATTTGCATAATTAGACCAGTCAATAAGCACTTCTTTCATATGAATAACAATAATAAATCGTTTTTCAATCCTTAAGAATATAGAAAACTGTGAAAAGTCTAAAGCCACATGTTTAAACCCTTTAAAGAACAGTAACGCTGGTTTATATTAAACTCAAGATAAATGATAATTTTCTACCTGATCATTTGTTTTCACAGTTTGGAGGGCAGATACACCCTTTTCTAGATGCATGTGAGTACATTAGCACTATAAAATACTCCTTCTAATACCTGTGGGACTATTTAATGAAAAAAAAGATTTCCAGAGTTCACCTGTCTGAGAGCTTCCAAGGAGTTTAATATCTGGCTGTATGTAAACACATGTATGCTTCTGCTAAAACAATCCTCGAAACAGCCTGCACTCCACAGGTAACTGGTGTGGATATGCAGATAACACAGAAAAATAATCAGTGGCAGAGAATATTTTGCAATGCCCATTTGTGCAGGCTAAAGCAGTGCATTCCAATAGCACAGGAAATCCAGGAACCAAATTTTGGTGTAAAGCTGAATCTTTTTTGCCTTATTACTCTGAAGTTATTGCATAAGATTTAAAAGAAAAGACTAATCTACACATCCAGATCAGGGTTGTTTTTTACATTTTCATAAAGAACTATCATGTTTTTCAATGCAAGTTCCTGATGTGTAACAATCAAGAGATCACAAGTACCAGAAAAAGAAGAAAAAACAATTCAACTTATGCAAAAAAAAAATCTGCATCAGAATAACAGGACAAGGGACTTCTGTACTTTCAAGGTGTGCTTTGGTGGGTGGGAGTGTTGTGGGGATTACCCAAGTGTGTAGGGGTTAATACTGAGTTTATTAACTCTTGGTAGCCTGGGATGGGAGACCGACCAAAAATACTTCTTGCAACAATGCTAGTAGGCAACATTTTCAGTCTTGATTAATTCAAGAGTTAATCTCCTGGTGAAAGCCTGCAGTAACTTCCTAGAACTGCTGAGTTTTACATCACAAAACAGTGCAGGACTTGAATTCAGCTCTTTCCATAGCTAGAACTGTGTATGATTACTAATGAATATAATGCTGCTTGGTCTATGTTTTTATGTAGGAAATGTTCAGTTCCATGTACCTAGCATGCTTTGAGAGAGAGAAAGAGGGAATAGCACAGGCAGCACCCCGTTTTCATGGGTTATCTTGCAAATAAGCATGTTGAAAGGTATCAATAGTAGTATTTTCTAAAATTATAGGGAAAGAAGAGATGTCCTTAACTGGAAGGAAACAACTTACCAGCCTTATATGACCACCTGTTTTTTATGGGGAGAGTAAAATTTTAAAAAGAGAAGTTTGAAAATCTCTCAGTGGAGAACTTCTACCCCGTATCACAGAGATGCATTGGAGAAGGCTGGAGAGAAAGCGAAGGATTTTGAAGCCCTCAAGTACAAGACACCATTTAGCCAGTACTTAATACTGGAGTGTGATCCCACAGCCCCATTTTCCACAAATTCTTGCTGACTGTATTTGGCAGCATAGGGCCTTTGGGGTCAGGGTGCTCACTTTACAGTTTTGCCCTTGGAGTCTCAGAAGTAAGGAAGCATTTCAAACCTTGAGCTTCAGAAAGAATTTAAGAAATGCACAAGAGAGCCAACTTTTAAATGAACTGGAAAGATTTTATGAGGACAGAAGATCAACAAGTGACCAGGACTCCAACTGTGAAAGAAAATGTGAGAAACAAGCACCTCTTCTAGTGTGAAATTGGTCTAATTCTTGGGGTCTTTAGAGTGGCAGTATCAAACCACTGGCCAATATCATGTACACTTTCTGCCATCCACATGGCATCAACTCCATTACCACACTCTGTGAGGCAGTCAAATTTGCCACAGGTTTGTTTAACCCCTCATTTCAAAGTGGAGATGGAGATTTTTTTCCCCCTCACCCAGGGCTGAATGTGTCTTTCTTAATGCACCTGGAAGCCAGTCTTGGCATGCACCTCAGTGCTGCACACAAGCAGCTGCAGAAAAAACCTCATGCAGCCAGGAGATGAATGAAGTGGGGTTGCAGGTGCACCTGATCTCAAAGGGGGTTAAAAGAAAGGTGGGGACAGACAGGGACAGACTTTTTCTTAGTGCTGGTTAAGATACAGCAAGGGGTAATTATTTTAAATATACTGAATAAATTTTTTGCAATGAGGGTGGTCAAACAGTGGCACAGGTTGCCCACGGAGATGGTGGATGCCCTGTTCCTGGAAATGTTCAAGGCTGGGTTGGATGAGGCTTTGAGCAACCTGGTCTAATGGGAAGTGTTCCTGCTTATTGCAGTGGGGTTGGACTCGATGGCCTTTAAAGAGCCCTTCCAACCCAAACCAGGGTGTGATTCTGTCATTGCTGGGTGCATTGGTGGGCAGGTAATTACAGCTGTGTCTTGAAAGAGGTACCTACCTCAACAAAGCTCTGAGCAAGCTGCTAAGTTCTTGACCACCAATATGGGGCTCACAAAAGGGCTGAAGGCTGGAACACCACTTTGGATATTTAGACATCAGATGTATTTGCTGGGTTTCATTTAGAACATCTGACACTGCATTTTTATAGTTTTGGAGGGGTTCTAGGTGTGATAAATGAAACAAACTAGAATTTTGTCAAACCCAGGCATGAATGATGCTTCACAGATCTATCATGCTTTTCACCCTGCCCTGCTCTGCACCATCACCTGGAGGAATAGGTGTCACTGGGTCTGCCTGCTGGGTCTGTCTCTGCTCTCAGTCTGTGCTTGTGTTGTTAAGACTTCAAACAAATCTGCTGCTGCAAAAAATGCAGGCTGTAGAATAATTCCTCCTTGTCCCTGAGAAGAAGATCCTTCTAGTCCAGCTGCTTTTACTGCTTCATTGACAGCATGCAAGAGGAGCACTTTGAGGTGTGAGTGAGTGGTTGTGTCTCTCTCTGGTGGGCAAGGCAGGTAACACTGCTCCTCAGTAAACAGACCCAGATTTGTTAAACCACTGCTCTGATGCCCTTGCCAACACCAATTCCTACCAGATCCTGGTTCACAAAGCAATATTGATCATCTTTCTAAAGGGTGGAATTTCCACAATGATATTGTTGAAGGAAGGAGGAACATTTTTCCGAGAAGAGGTATTTCAAGGAAAATAACCCTCTAAGAAGCATTCATTTTCAAATCAGTAACGCACAAGTATGGCTAACTCACAAAACAGCAGCCAGTTATATATGCAGATTTCAATGAGGCTTTTAGGAGAAACAATGGGGCTGGTTTTAAGGGTGGTTGGCCTGTTGAAGTGCATTTCTCTGAATAGATACAATGCTGTAGTGCTGAATGGATTCAATAGTGCTGTCTCAAACATGGCCAGGAGTGTCTGGAAGTGGGTGGAGGTAGAAAGAGCTAGTGGGACTCTTCTTATGGTTGACTCAGGCTGCCTCCTCCAATCCTTTCTTTGCCCTGGCAGGGGCCATGGTTTCCTTCCCCTTTCCCTCTGTGACAAGTGTCCTTCTCTGCATGAACATTCCCCATATGGAAATAATAGAATGAAATTTTTTAAAAATGTGGGCTTAAATTCAGGCATAACTTCATCTGATGTCTGGGTTATAGGAGACTCTCCTAAGGGAAGTGAGTAATATCTTGGCACATTGGCTGTTTGAAACTGGAAAGGAAAAATACATACACGGATAGAATATAATGTAGGAATCAATCCTGCCTTGGCCTCTGTAAGGAAAACAAGTGACCTTAATGATCTATTCTCTCTCTAGAGCACTCACAGAGAAAGCCGTGCTCGCTCCAATTCAGCTGTGTGCCCAGCACATAACACAATGGACCTCACTCCTCGGGAAGCTCTAAGTGCCACTGAAATACAAATAAACAAGTTCTGCACAAGATGGTGAGGGCACCAGCAGCCTACAAAAAGCAGCTCTTGGGGGCCACACGAAGACTTGGAGTGGGGGGTTGTGCCGCAGGAGCGCTCACACAAGGAAATTCACTTCCCTTGCTAAAGGATACACTTCAATTCAGAACGCATTCCTCCTTTTTGCCATTATAAATTTCACATGCACACTCCTATATATGTCAAAATAGAAACACAATGACTGCAAGCTTATGGGTGACACCACTGAACAATGCCACAAAATGCAAGACATGAGGCAGAAATATATAAATAGCTGCAGGCCATGATCTGCTCTCAACTGTTTATGTGCTGCTCCATTAATACTAATAGGAGTTAAGTGTGCAGAATAAAGTGACAGCTATCACCCCTCAGCTCTGCCAACAGTTCTTAAGGTCCAGCCAGCACTTCTTGGTGCTACACTGCCACTGGACTCCAGGGAACAGCACAGTCCATCTGCTCTAACACCATGTAAGGTGTTTTTAAGATTCCCATCTCCAGTCTCACCGTGAGCTGCTGTGACATGAAAGCAGCAACAACAACAATAACAGTACAATCTTGGTGTGCTCGTACCTTTTTCAGGAGAGTGGTTCTTTGACAGAGCTTTGAAATGGAAAATGATGCTAAAAAGTGGATTTGGGTGTCCTGAAATGTGTCCTTGAAATTTTTCAGCTGAGAAAGCCACAGACAATGCATGGGATATGACTACCATGGTAGTATTATGCCCCAGGCATCTCATTGTTTTAGGGTTTTCTGGGGGGAATGGTAATATTTTTTTTTCTTTTTGGTGACATTGTCCATTACCTCTCTGGGTTCTGAGAAGGAAATTACAAACCCTGCAGGAACAGCTTTGGGATAGACTGCTCTCCAGGCAGTTAAAGAAATGACAGTGATCCACTGAACTGGATACTTCTCAGGGTGTGTCACTCTCTCCTTACCAAATTTCTAAAAGCCAGGCAGCTGTGCAGTGGCACAGAGATGATGCTCAGCTAACCTCTCCTTCTAGCTACTTCTCTGTTCCTAGTCCACATTTTCCAAACAATTTTCCAATGTGTGTTGATATAAATTTTTAAACACAGCTCACCTGAACTTCACTCCAGCCTCCACTGCTGGCAGCAGAAAGTTTCTATCAACTTCAGATACATGGAATCAGGCCAGCTGCAAGAAGCTACCACCATGTGAAGGGCTTGAAGCTTTTATTCCTCCCCAGGTTGAACGACAGAAGTGTGTGCTCACACATGCAGAAAAAAGTGTCCTTTGCTCTGTCTAATCCACCTTAGAACAGATCCCTTTTGGACGTTCTGCACACCGGGGTATCCTTGCTCTGCTGCAATCAGCAATGCAAGCCCAGAGCTGAAGTGTGGGATGGAACTTTCCCTGCTGCTCCCTTGCTGGTGGTGTTCTTTGCTAGCCCCAGCTCAGCCCCACACCATCACAGTCCTTGCAACCTTACACAGCCTGGATTTTTATGCAAAAGCAAACAGAAACACTCGTGGGCTCGGGACACTCTGCAGACACCACCCCTTGAGGGGTTCCCAGGGTCCTCAAAGGAGAGAGATGCTGAGACAAGGCATTTACTGCGAAATGAAAACTAAAATCAGACCTGCAAGGTAGATTTGCTTCTAATCCACAATTTAAAGGGAGTGATTTCTCCCTCTTGCCCCTACTGTGCTGCCCACTGTGCAGGCTGGGTACTTAGGCTTGGCTCTAGAAGCAGAACTTGAAGCTTACTGTGCCTTTTGAAAGAAAATATCCGAGGGCCTGTTATATCTCTTTATTAATAGGTTTTGACTAATCCTCTATTCATTGATGTCCATTATAAGATTATACAGCTAAAATTAAGTTAGTACATGCAGTATGTCTACAATGAATTCGATAATTGTGTGTTTCCAAAGAAAAAAAAATGGTTCAATAATTATGGCTGAGATCAGCAACTGGCATCCCAGCCTTTGTTGACTGAGAAATATTGTCAAAGTGTGGCAGCTTTTCTTTGCCTGTACAAGCTAAACCCCCAAATTCAGGGGGTTGTGCTCTCTTGGAAGAAAGATTAAGAAGTGAGTAGCATGCACAGGGTGCAAACATGCATTTTGAGGAGGAATCAAAAGCCCCAAGCTGGCACCAGTGATAAGTGTGGTGGCAGGAGCTGTTCTCAGAGAGGAGATGTATTAGCAGTTCCAATCAAGATTTATTTCTGTCAGTAGGATTTGATAGATGGGAGCAGGTCAGGAAGGCCAAGTGGTCCGAGGCACTGCTGCTTTTTTATGAGGAAGTACATTTATATGATGCTGAGTTAGTTACTTTAGTTTATTTTGTATCCAGGGTTTATTATCAGGCTTGACTGATACAGAGCTCTTCCATGCTCCAGACATGAGAAGATGAAAACAGCATGCCTGGGGTATTCTTCCTGCCTGATCATTACCTAGGTGGGTAAAATCTGGTTACAAGTGCTCATACGAGGAACTTTCAGGAAAGACAAAAGTTCAGCATGAAAACAGGCAGCTAAGTACAAAAGGGAAGTTAATTTTTCCAAGAAAAGTCAATACATTATACTTCAGCTACTTGCATACTCTGCTGATCAGGTAAATTTTAAGAGCTTTAGAGGACACCTGTTTATAACTAAAATAGCTTTTTGTTTTAAAATCTCTCCCCTGTTTTCACAAGTTTTCCAAAGTTATGCCCTGGTCCTGGCTGGCTGCTCCTGCCCTGCCTACCTTTGCTGCTTATAAAGCAATTTTCTTGGGGGCTGGCTTTTCAAAACACACGGTCACATCTGCAGCCCCTGCTCAAGCAAAACCCATAATTTACTCATCCACACCTCACAGAAATAAGGTCTGCAGAACCTGGCTTTCCCTCACAGCCAGAGTAATATGTCTTATTAAAAGGGGAAATCACTGAAGGAGATGCTGCAAAGAAGCCAACAATGGGAACTCCCACCCCTCTGACTTTATAGGGAGTGAAACTCCGCCCTCATCAAAGTCAGGGGCACAATTGATTTTGACGTACAGAACCAGAAATTTCACATTTTAAAAAGATTTGATATGTTCTCTGCAGATGCCTCCAAGAGCTGCAAGAGCATCACGAATGATTTCCCTCTCTGAATATGATAAATTGAGCTGGCTCATGCCACTCACATTAGCTGTGTTTCTTCACAAATCCAATCTTTCCATTTATGTCCCTGGTGTATATATCAGACCTGAATAGGTCTGGATTTTATTTTCTGTTCCTCCTTTTATCCTTGCATTTAGTAATAGAAGCTGGTAACTCCCAGAGCAAAGGATACTTTTGAGACAGTGCTTCCACACTTTCAGCTGGAGGCTCTGATGAAACATCATCTACATTTTTCTCAGTTACATTCTGCCACATAATATTTTGCTTTCATTCTAGATTTTTTGTTGGCAATGGATGGGATGCCAAGCACCACAAGCTGGCTAAGGAGCCCCTTACAGAGAGAAATTCCCCTTGGAACAGCAGGTAAAGGCATTCCCTCCCAAACCCATACAGCCTCTGAGCAGTCAGCAAGCCTCCCATAAACCAGGGAAAAGCAAAAAAAGGAGAGAGAGGAGTGGATCAGACCAGGCAGCTCACTGGTGGGGCAGGTCTGGGCTCTGCTCTGCACAGCCTGGATAATACTCCCTTTTCACTCAATTTCTTGGTGAAGGTGATACCTGCCTCATCCAGAGATGAATGCTTTTCTGTGGATGAATTATACACTTCCTAAATTTAAAAAAAAAAACAAAACCAACCAAATATCCCCCTGCAAACCAACAGTAAATTATGTGAGATTTAAATAAGAACTAACCACTAGGTTCTTTCAGGCCTGTGTGTTAGGAATATAGGAAATGGGACATTGTCCAGTACCAAGGCAGCCTGGAGTCAGCATTTAACCCCCTGTCACCGTGCTGGTGCTGGCAGAGCCTCGGGACAGCCTGCCAAGGTAGGCCTACACAATCACTGCAGCTTAACTTTTATAGCCATAAAGTGTCAGGTGGTGATTTGTGCTTCCAGAATTGCTCTAAATATTCTTTATTCTTGTCCTACCACTCCAAAATCTGGAGCAATTCAAAGCATTGTGGGGAGCTGGAGCTCCCAGTTTTCTTCCTTGTGATTGCACTGCCTCAATGAGATGTTGTTGCACTGTGTTTAACAGTAATGGTGAACACTAAATCCCTTGCTCCATGCAGAATCTGGAGTGACATTCATGCAATAGCCATTCTGAACAGCAGATCAATTTGGAAAAAAAAAAAAAAAGCAAATTCTTTCTTTCCTATAACCATGAAAAGAGAGAGATAAAATCGTTTTATTTTATTTTACTGGCTATAAACCGGCCCAGCCTCCATAATCACACACAGAGACAGAGGAGAGGGGGATAAACACAAGTGATGTATGTCTCTGTTTGTAGAAAAGGGGGAGTACCAGAAAAACAACTAGGGAAAAAATCCATTATGAAAATATTTTACATTCTGTCAGCTTTTGCCTTTGTCAGGAAAGAAGTAAAAAGGCAGGAGAGCATGATATTAAGATGCCACTACCTAATAATTTCTTGATAATTGCCCTTCAAGAGCAAATGACAATGAAATGAGTAAGGTAGAGCTTTCACCCACTCTATCCTGATTTAGGCAGTATGCTTTGGTACACACTTCCTTTGAGTAAACAGTACCTATAGTTACACAGGATCTATTCTCCCATTGATGTGCCAGGGATTTATGTAGGTGAGTCCCATTAATGTTAATGGAAGTTATGTGTGTAATTCCCCTTTTTCAGCAATGAGAGAATAGACCTTTATGTTTCTAAAGTAATTACAGCCTTAGCTCTGGCTAGGCTGTTCTCCCCACCCTCCCCCCTTTGATAACTTCCTTGCTTCCCTCCCCAGCTTTGACTCTGGGAGAAAAAAAAGGGATAAATTCCTCCATTCAGAAAGGAAAATTGGAGAAATAGCTGAAAGGTGAAACAAATGTAACTAGATCCACTCATTGTGTGAAGGAAATGCAAATACAGGAAGCCAATCCACATCCGCTACCTTTGCTGTGCTTTTGGGGACCGATGTAGATTGATTTTCCTTAAATTGTGTTTTCACTGGGTATTCACTGTTTTCTGGGCATGTAGCTTATTTAGAGAGAACAAGGGTGGGTTTTTTGCTACTTCATTGTTAAGCAGTTTTAGAAAAAAATACACGTTTTGATGCTGCCAGACTTTTGCAGAAAAAGGTAAAGTGAATAGAGATTTTGGAGAAGGAATTACTGATTCACAAAAACCACTGTTATTATCTGAATCTGCGCTGGGGGATGGTGTATCCCACGTGAGAGGTTTAACATTCTGGAGTTTTGTAAGGCCTCCTTTGGGAGGTTTCTTAGCCCTGGGTTCAAGGCCAGCAGGTTTCAGGGGGTGTGCTGTACATCGGGTGAAGCCCCCCAATACCCCTCCTAGATTTTAAACATTACCTTTATGTTCTGTTCCTGATTATGTGACAGATTATCTCTGAAAGCCATGTGCCAGCTTTTGTACTAAACCTCCTCATTTCCAAAACACAGACACCAGCATTTTCCATTTAGAGTAGGACAGTAGAAGTTTATCTCATTGACATACCCAGAGCATGCAGAGAACACCTGCAATATTTACCTGCTTGATCTTTCTAGACATTTCTGACAACAAAATCGTGGCAGTAATATTCTGCATCCTTCTGGAGAGACCAGGTTAGTTCTGCAGTGCTGCTGCCTCCGTTTTGGTGCCTGCCACTGCTCTCCAAAGCTGGCCCAGGGCCCCTCATGAGGGATGGGGAGCACTGGGGTCCCCGGCTCGGGCTGGGGGAGGACTCTCGAGGCTCTGTGCTCGCAGATTCCCTGGCTGCTGCTCCTGGAGTGCCTTTCTTCCCCCTCCACAGCAGCTGGCATCATGCACAGCACGGCCCCTCCTTCCCGCCGCCCGCCTTTGCCGCTTGCTGACATTCACAAAAAGAGGAACAAGGACGTTTTTTGCACCCTGGAAATGTGCTGCCCTCCCCAGCTCTGTTCTGCCGGTGCCTCCAGCCAGCCTCGCTGCCAGAGAGACGTTTAGAGTGAGTAGCATCCTTTGAGAGCCCATGTAAACAGGTGGGAGTGTGGTTGTGGTTTCCACCAATGTCCCTCAAAAGCCTCGGATGTAAATTCAAAAGCAAAAGCTGCAACTTTAGAAATTCCTGGAAGCTATGGAGCAGCTCAAAGTTTTGTGGGCGCACCAACAGGGGCAAGGAATGCCACTGCATGCTCTCACTCCTCTTTCATTTTTTTCCCTTCTGCTTAAATTCTTTGCTTCATCTTTATTTTCACAGTTGCTACAGAATTCAAGGGGGACAGACAGGCGCCCATCAGGATCAGGCCCTCATTTAGGACTCTTCTATTTTACTAATCTCTTGCAAAAAGGAGTTGTATACTCTTGTGGTTCTCTGCCACCTGGCAGGGATAACAGAAAATATCCAAGGGTTTCTTATAGGCTCACCCAGAGTTTAATACCCCTCCTGCCACATCAGGAGAAGAAAGGAGGAGTGGGTGGAAACTTTTTTAAAGTATCAAATCAGTCAAAATGCTGATTTATTTTCTTAAAAGCTTGGTGGAGATTAACCCCTGTGACATTTACAACACACATACATTAACTGGATTGAAATACCACTGGAGCTGTAAATGTGAGGGGGAGTCGAGGGAAATGATTGGAATGGGGAGAAAAAAAAGTTTGACATAATCACTATACACTCACCTCCCAAAAGAGGAAGGAGTGGTTTTCAGAGGCTGCTTCTCTCCCAGTTGTTTTTTTTTTTTAAGTGCAGCAATACTGAGTGGAGAGTACAGATTCACACACACCACAGCCACTCGTCAGCAAAGCTTCATCTGAAAGCTTTCTCTGAGCAGTCCAGTGAGAAACAAGAACCATTTGGTGCTCTGGAGCAGTTACTTCTCACTCCCCTTGAAAATAAATACTATTTTTCTTACGTTTCTGTTGACCTGCTGTGGTTTTCAGGGACAGCCCTTGCTTTGAGGTAAGGTTTGTCTTCTGCTCTGACCCTGTGCAGTGCCAGAGAAGCTTGAGGAGCTGGGGGTGACACAGTGGGGTTTGCAGCAGGATTTTTTGGGTTAGTTTGCTCAGTCTCTTCTGCTGCCTCAGTTCAGGCAACTTCAGGGCTGTTCTACATTGAGGACTTACATGGATGACCCTGGAACAAGCCCTGCTCACCTTGCTCATGTGAATAATCAGTTCAGCTCAGGAGGCAGAGCGTGATTCACCTCCACATGACTCAGAGACTGAGGTCTAGGTCTACGGAACTGATTCTGGCATTTTTTTAATTAAAGCTCCTCAAACATGCCACCTTTTCAACCAGCAGTGCTCTGTGCTTGCTGAGCAGCTCCTCCAGCACATTTTAGGGGGTGCACATGGAAACACTCACCCAAACCCTGTCTCCCTTAGTCCCTTTGAGTTCTTTCCTGCCTTTGCTTTCATTGCCAAGAAGATATTTTAAGCAGAAAAGAACCCATGAAACATCCAAAATGATTAAAATACATCTGTATACTTAAAAAAGACAAATACATTGTGAGAAAATGAATGTTACCAGCCTTTTTTAGTCTGCATTGAAATTTGAACATTTCCCTACATTTAACTTTCCAGCTTCCAAGGGAATTTTTTCCCCAGCTTGATCATCTTTTTCATCAATTTTTAAGGTGTTTTTGTGGTCCCACCTTATTTCTGAGATATACCTTGCCACAGCATTTTCAAGCAGCTGATCCAGAAAATGCCATGCCAGAGGCAGAGTTATTTTATCATGATGAGAGCAGTGAACGAGCCATTCAAATCGAAAAGGCACCTTGAGATAACTGAACAAGATTAAATTCTGGTAGCTATCCTTTCTTAATTTGGCACTAAAATATCCTTATGTTCTTATATGAGTCTGGAAAATGTTAACAATGTGATTTGCAAACTTTAGATGGCCAGAAGTGCTTTAGGAGGTCGGCAGGAGAAGGCAGCACTTTTTGCTGTTCTCTCCAAATGGATACTCCACATTTCTTAGGCGCTTTGTGTTCGGGGGGTTGGTTTGTTTGTTTTACAGTAATTGTGCAAGAATCGTGGCTTTGTCTTACCTTCCAACTCTAACCATGGGCCCCTGTTCTTTGAGCAGAAAATCTCTGCTGATTAAGGAATCTAACATTTTATATGCCCCTTTTTTTTCCCCTTGTACTGCAAAAGCTGATGAAAAAGTACATCTGAGCAGTTGTTCTTTGGTGAAAGAATTGCTACTGTAGCTTCCTTTCTGTGTACATTGGTGTGCTATGGAGGCTTTTATTCCTGGGTTTTTGCATTCAACACCTTGAAACATTTCCATGAAAAGAGTCTCCTAAGTGTTTTGCCCTTGCCTAGAGCAGTGTCTAATGAAAAATAATCATTATGAGCAAATTCGGAGATGAGAATACACCAAATATATCCTACTTAAAAACTTGCATTCAGCAAGATTATAATAATACACAGGGACTGTATATCTCTCTACTTTATCAGGCTGTGGGAGGCAAACTCCTTTGACCTATGAAGTTGATCTGTGAACTGTGTCAAAAAATTCAAAACCTCACGGTTGAGGTTTGTGCATTCTATTAGCATAATTTACCACCCAAGCTGTAAATGTACACTTTGCACAATGGCATGCTGGACAGATAGCATTTTACAACTTCCTCAGGGGGAGTGTTTATATCTAACATTTCTTGTGTACATTTGATTATAAGTTTGCCATAATAGCTGCCTTTTTTTCCCTTTTCCCGTCCTTCCCGTGCTCCCCCCCTCCCCTGCCCCCACCCTGGTTGCTCTGTAAGTACCTAATAAAAAATGTCCTCTCTACTTCAGGTCCTGGATGCTTCTTTGTGCCACATAATGGGCCAGCAGAACCCGTAGGAAAACTAACTTTGGTCTGGATTTACCCACCTCCTCCCAAGGGGGACAGAAGAAGGGATGTCAGACCCTTGGGTTGCCTTTGGGTTCCTTCAGCTCTCCGAGACAGAGTCTGTGCATTGGAAATAACAAAATGGAAGAAGGATCCAAACCTGAAGTGGAAATATAAGAAGATCTTGGCCTTTTTAAATTTTTTTTTTCTTTTTGGGGGTGTGTGTGTGTGTGTAAGGGGTATTTGTAGAGCTTACTCCATGGTTGCTAAAGCTTTGTATGACCAATTCAGAATCAGCAGGATGATGTGTGCCATCCCCCCCTCTGCCCTAGCCCCTCTGGCTACACCCTCCCCTCGCTTTTTTTTTTTTTTNTTGTTTTTTTTTTTTTTTTTTTAATTCCTGAAATTAAAATGTGTTGGAATGCTCAGTGCTGCTTTTCACTCTCTTTTCAATGGGCCCTTTAGTTTTTCACACCAAGGTGTCCTTTGGGGTGCCAGGTCAGGCTACCAAAACAGCTTCTAGGAGGGGATTAGGACCAATTAACATCTTTGTACACAAAAGCCACTGGCAGCTGAACAGGCGGCCTGGTGGCCTGCTCGGGAGCTGCATTTTAAATAGGGGCCTTCTGTACTTGAGCTCAAGTGGGAAGAGGCGGAGAAAGTTTTTATTTATAATTGAAAATGCTGCTCCTGGATAAAGTCTAATGAAAGGCAGAGTGGTGTTCAAAAGTATCTAACAAATACCATTTGAATATTGGCCTTTATTGTATGATTTCCATCAAGGATAGCATAACAATATAGGCATTTCTTCTACATATTGAGATGAAGTGATTTTTCTTGTAGAGGAAAACAGCTTCATCCATGCATTGCATCAGCCCTTCTGGTTTTCATTTCGTGTTTTAAATTCAGCTTTACATTGAAGATGCCTGGTAGGATGGCTACTCAGGAGCGATATATTTTCCATAAATCTGTTTCTGAAGGGAATTCTGCCTTTCATCTACCTGATCCACCAAAGCTCAAGTCCATGGAAAAAAAAAAAAAAGAGAGAGAATTTAAGTATATGCATCAGGATGGAGGGGGAGGGAGACCTACAGAGAATCACAGTGTTTCATATGAGTAAATTTGCATTTATAACCCTTGGGTTTGTGCAAAGAGGGAAAAAAAATAAAGAGCTCCGGGTCTCAAGTGCTGAATTCAGCTGAGTCAGACCCTTGGCAAAGGTAATGGCTTTAGCAGCTTGGCCCTGGGTGCTTTGCACCTGACTTAATATCTTTACTTCTGCTCTGCTTTGTTTTCAGTGCATATCACTTCTAAATCATCACTCCTGCAATCTGATCAGGCATTAAAGCAAAGGCAAAGGGAAAGAAATATATGGTGTGAGAATTACTGTGGTAGGAAACCTAGCAATTTACAAGGGCTTGTAAGTGGGAGTTGTGTGAACTCACAGCAATGCTGTGACGCCTGTAATGAAACTGATTTCTGTGTTTTGAGGATGAGCTGCTTTCAAACACAATATTCCTAATGACTGCATAAGCAGACCTCCTCCCCCTTTCACAACAGCAATAACAGGACACTTTTATGTACTTTTACCACTCAGATAGGAAAGCAATTTCTAGGAGTTTCCTAACTGTGTGTTTGGTAGGGGAAAGATTCACGACAGGAAATAACAGCACACATGTAATAAGTTCACCAGGCAAGCGGGTACTGACATCCTGATTGATATGATTCCAAATGAAGGAATTATAAGGTGGAAGGATGGTGCACAGAAGTTTCAGAGAGGCTCGCATCGACTGGCTGAAAGTAAATCAGAGGGAGATCAGAACTTCAGTCAGCCTGTGCTGGCTTGGGCTCACTGAAGGATGCAGTCTGCTAGAACAGCACTGGAGTAGTCATTTGCCACTGTTTTTATTCACATATTTTTGGTAAGCAACAAAAACATGGATTTCTCTCTGGGCTGACGCAAATAGAAAAACCCTAATCACGATCATTTTCAACCTCCTGGCTTATACAAATAAAGAGAGATTCCACTTAGTGCGGCGTTCCGCAGCAAACATTAATACACTCGCTATGTGTGGCTTTGCTCCTTCCTACCCCCTCTTTAGTTGCAGATACTGTATTGTATTCCTTCCGACATGTTGATTCTACCTAATGTTAAATGGTAATTGGCAGTAGTATAGGTGGGGAGAGAAACATTGTTATATTTTGTTCATTTTTCACACTTCAGCAGTTATTCCTTTCTCTCCATGGCTGTACGCTTATTAGTGTATGAAATGCAGGTGTGTGGGAAATGGCAAGCACACATTGACAGGTTATTTTGTTGGCCACTGCCTAATTAGTAGCATAGTGGATGCACCCTGCTAAGCTTTAGTGTGGTGCAGTAGAGCTGGTCTGTTCTAATTTCCTCACAGCTTTGATATTCAGCAAGAGATTGACGGTTTGCACAAAGAGCCAAAGCGCGACGGAGGCCTGCAGAAACAATGGCCCTTCTTGCTTGTAGACACCACAGATGTGAGAGAAAGCTGACTAAAAACAATTGGCCGACACTGTCTAATTGTCTCCAATGTCAGCATCATTAATGTTTTCCCATGTAAAAAGTAAAAGGCCAAGGTTGTATCCTCCCTTTATTTTGAGTCACATGATTATGTAACTTACTGAGATTCAGATTAAGTGTTAATTGTATTTGTGCAATAAAGAAACTGAAGCTACCTTGAATTTAATGAATATGTACTTAATTAATTTTGACAGCCTTTATCTTTATTACCTATTGAATAATCACAATCAGAATTAATAACATTTATAGGCAATTAAAATTACAGCCTATTTAATGATAATATATGTTTACATCTTTTGCTGAGATACAAATTATGAATACTTATTAGCAAAGAAGTTGTTTCCCTGCCAGGAGGGTTTCTTGTCTGTGTTAACAGCAACAAACAACAATAATCAGTTCAATGTGTAATAGTGCCTTTCACATCAGACAATCTCCCAAAGCACTGCACAAGGGCACATGAGAAAAGGCTTCGTGGAATTTAAAGGTAATCACTAAATGGCAAAAATTGTAGTGTGCCTGGAACAAATGCTTCAAAATTACACGCAATAAGACAAGGCCAACAACATTTGAGCAGTTTCAAAGCCTTATGTTCTCGCAGAAAAAAATAATGAGAATAAAAAGGGTCCATTGAGGCTGCAACATCAAACTCCTTGCTGACCCAGTAATACCAGACCAAAGATTCAGTAGCTACAAAATAGAATATCTCTACTGGTACCAGCATGGCTAAAAGCCTTTTGGCACTGAGATTTTACATAGAAATCCTAACTCCCTGGTGCTGCAGAAGGAGCACAGACACAGCTCTGATTCTATCAGTGCCCACAAGAGTAGGCAGCTTGATGTGATCCAGAGCAAATCATACAAATAAAGATGCTTTGGAACAGTGAGTCCTCTCTGCCACTGTCCAGGACTAGTAAGGGGTGAAAATTAAAAGAAAAAGGAAATAAAAACTCCAAAGAAGGAAGGAGGATTAGGCCTGGGGTTTGCCAGGTACGACTCAAACCACCAAATGCACCAGAGAGAACCCAGCTGCTGCATGTGCCCACAGAGGTGCTGCACACACACCCTCACTGCATCAGTCTGCACAAGCCACTTCACTCTTTGAATGTTTGTTTTATCAACATCTCTCCCTTGTCTTTGTCTCACCACACAGCCACTGTCCTCAGAGAGCTGCTGCCAACTTTCACTAAATATTGGGACTTTGCATGGCCCAGCTCAGGA
The DNA here is from genome assembly GCA_013397915.1 of Daphoenositta chrysoptera. Lineage (NCBI taxonomy): Eukaryota > Metazoa > Chordata > Aves > Passeriformes > Daphoenositta > Daphoenositta chrysoptera. The sequence goes on from VZRO01000860.1 coordinate 431,767, forward strand.
GAGAACTGGGTCTGACACCAGTGACCTATGAGAGATAAGCAGGTATTTCACCAGGCCTGACCACATGGCAGTGTGATAAGTCCTGGGAAGCCAGGGTTCAAAAGATGCACGTCCAGACTCCCAAGCTCAGAATGAGCTTTGCTTTGCTCTCCCAATCTGCCATCCCTCAGCGCCCACCTTGGTTTTGCAGGGAGAAGGTTCTTTCTCACTTCTGGCCCCGAATCATCAGGGCACAGCCACTTGAAAAACCTATGTCAGCAAAGTAATACTGAGTGCCTAAAATCTCAGTGCAGGAAAGAGCAGGGTGATGGCTGAGTGACACCCATGTCTCAATCCCCGTGTCCAACACATAGGCTGGTTTATGCTAATTTAAAAAAAAACCAAAACAAAACAAATAAAAACCCAAATCACCAAACTAGTGAGATGCAACACAGCCCTTATGTTATTTCATGTCTTTTGAAAGTTAAAAAGAAGCCTTAAAAATGCAATTATTTCTGTCCCAAGCCACAGTATCTAAGAAATACCAAGGGTCCAATACACATCCAGTGTAGGGTGAACACGGCCCATCAAGATGACCTAACCCTGAGAAGCAAGGATATAAGGATACAAGCCAGGCTGAGCCTGTTGACCCCTGGAACAGTGATTTCTTCCTGGACTTCCTTTGTTTATCAGCACACATACAGCCTTTGTAACACCTTCTGAGTGGGCAGCAATTAGAAACCAGCACTGACTTCGAGGTAAGATTCTGCCAACTCCCTTCTTGCACAGGGAGACAAATAACCAGTTACTGCTGGGCATCGACAGAACAAATAAACAATACATCACTTTATAATAGCTGCTGTGCATGAAATCATTATGCTATCTTATAAAATCAATCTCTATATATTGTTATGTTATTTGTTAAGTTGTGAAGTGCATAAACAGTAGTTTCACAACCCTGATTGCCTGCTGCATTCTCTTTATTCCCATACAAGATCTGCCTCTTAAAGCCCATAATTCATCAACTTTATTACACTTAAGACATTGACTTCTCTTTTCCATCAGGCATAAGGAAGTGAATCATTCATCCTTTATGCAGCTGTCTGCTCTTAAAGCATCTTTCAAAAAAAAGTGTACTTGGTTGTATTTAAGATAATTGAGAGCTCAAAGCCGGGTTCCTTCAATCTAGGGTTGAACATTAACCTTTCCTGCACTGCAAAGCAGATGCAAGGAGGATGTGCTACTCACAGAGCTACTCAGGAAGTGCAAACCAGGAGCAGATTCTGCCTTGTAGCAGAAAGTGACCGGTGAGTCCAGGGTGTGTTTGACTTCTGCTGGAATGACAGCCAAAGGTGAGACCTTGCAGATTGTCTTACAACTGATTTTATTCAGAGATTTGGGGGGTTTTAGCCATAATAAAAGTGCTGGAGTTCAGTCCTAGCCAAGCAGTGAATTTTCAGTTATTGGCTCTATGATGTTTTTCTCTACATACCCAACAGAGTAAGGTACTGCAGGATGAGCATGCCTGAAAGCAAACACAGAGTGTCCAGAGGAGCTGAGACCGTGCCCCTGCATCTGTCAGTGAATACAAGACTCCCATCAAATTGATAACTTTGTTGTACAGGGCAGCAATGAGAGCTGGAACTTGTTACACACCAGAAATACATGCCATGTGGAGGGATGTGCCTTGCTGAAGGGACATCCCCAGTGCTCCCTGTGCTGCACAGGAAACATGGATTTAGCAGGGCCTGCAGCACAAATGCACTGCTTAAAGCACAGCAGTGGGCACCAGCTGATTGAGGAGAGCTGCCCAGCATTACCAGCCCAGACACAACATTTGTTCTTGCTGCAGAAGATATTCCAATTATCCTTTTCTCAGATACCAACTGCCTCGGAAGCCAGGATTCCTTTAATTGTGGTTTGCATTAACAAATATGAGGTATCAGCTTGGTTTTCCTCAATTCATTTACTGGCAAATGATGAACTACAGGGCTTTGCAACTTCCAGGGCATTTTCTCTTCCTTGACGTGGCAGAATAAGCAATGTGCTACGGAATGACTTGTTTGAAGTGAAATTATGCCCTTATAAACTGCCCTTGCATTCCTCAAAGACATTCAGTGGCTGCACAACGCACCCTGTTACAGCCATACCTGACAGCAAAATGACAGGGGGTGAGCACTTGCAAAAAAATAATGCAGTCATAAAAAAAAAAAAAAAAAAAAAAAAAAAAAATCACAGGTTTTGTCTGAAGTGTACATCTACAGGAAAAAGCTGCCTTTTAGTGCAGGGCATTCTGAAGAAGTCTTTAGCAGTGTCCTCACCATCTGCATTGGGAGGCTGTGATCTCTAGATGTTGCTGCAGGATACAGCAGCTAGGAGCTTCTGCTCCTAATGAATGCTAATGTTCTCCTTAAAAACCTTTGGGATTCTTGCATTGTACAGATTAGACCAAATTTCCCACCAAAAGTATGAACTTTAAACTATGTTTCAAAACCCAGTCCTCCACAAGTACTCCCCTTACCTGTTTTCAGTGCTTATTTTATCTTCCCATTCAGTTTTCACCTGAATGCATCTTGTTTACCTTAAAAAAAGGAAGTTTCAATAAATGGCCCTGTTTCATCCATTGCTATGGTACCCATCAGGGAGATGAATAAATGAAGCAAATCTTTGTGGAAATAAGGAAGCCAAGGAAAAAAAAGTAGGTGAGTTTTGTAGTTTCATTCACTAAGATAATGGTAGTCTGCAGTAATGTATGCAAGAACAACAGTATTGACTTGTAATCCATTATGAACCAAGATGTTAGCTTTGCTGCATGGTCATGTGTTCATTTTTTAAGACTTCCCACTGGCTTTTAGTACTTTACATCTTCATTAAGGATTTTAAAAGCAAAGATCTTTACTTACATTTAAAATACTTTCCTGGTGCTGTGATGAAGCACAGTCACTTGCTAATGGATTTCTGAATGCCATTTTCATTATAATATTTTTATAAGACCCCTCTCTTCCTCTACTAATACATTTGCTTTTGTAAAATGGTTGAGACTGCTCATCATGTACTTTAGGTATTTTAAATATTGTTCCTGTTTGCCATGATGGGAGATAGTTGGTGTTTTATTCATATAAGAATAAAGCCATAATCCAGTTTGTATTTGGCAGCTAAGTGAGTTTATGTAGAACTTACATTTATCCCTGGGATGGGTTAGGCAATCCTTCAGTATGAATCAGCAATGCAGTAACTTTAAACTATATACTTGTAATATTGGCTGAGGCATTAATCAATGCAGCCTTTATATTTGTGAATGTCCAGGGTTCCATAATTCCATAATTTCATACCAGTGAACTGGGCTGCATGGGATAAATGGTATTTAGGGGAGCTGAAGTACAGAGAGCTTCACTGGGGTCTGGCAATGAGGACAGGGAGGATGGAGCCCTGCAGTGCCCCTGCCCTGCTAGAGACACTGCTAAGAGACAGCTGCTAAGACACAGTTGTCTCAGTTAAGGCATTTTTGGGTCATTCCCCATCCCCAAGTAGGAAGATCTCCCACTCAGACATCCCTGCTGGTCTACAGACATAAAGATGCCCTTTATTTAATCGACCAGACCACAAACCTGACTCCAGTCCAGCCCAAAAGCCTCTCCTGGGGCTGCTTTGCTCCAGCCTCTTTAGGCAGCCCTGCAGCTCAGGGGCTGAGAGGCCAGACCTCCCTGATGCACACAATGGCCAGGAGGTGTGAGCAACTCCTCCACTACTGCTGGCCATCTCTGACTTCTTGGTGGCTCCTCCAAGATGCCCACCAACCACCTGAAAACACAGTGGTGGAGTCTCTCCTGACCTGCTTCAAAACAAAGTGGGAAGGCAATCGAGCTGGTTATAACACCAGTATTTCAACAAAAGGCTCTCTGTCCCTGTCCTCTACTGCACTCATCTCTCTTGATTTAATTTCATGGGAGGTAGAGCTGACTTTTGTTCCTTGGATATAGCTCTCCAAGTTTATGTCAATAGAGATGCACATGGACCTTAAGTAAGAATAATCTAAAATAAGCGTGATTCCTGGCAGCCCAGGACACCGAGCAAACCTATGAGGAATGACTGCTGTAAATACCAGTAATGTTGAGTTAAGATACAGAGGTTTATTACAGAGCTTTTGCAATGTATTTTTACAAGTGTTTTTCAGTCATTTCTGCCCCAGTATGTCAACAAGCTGACCTAGAGGCTCAGGATTTGCTCCAATGGGTAGAAGTCAAGGAAAGAAAAACATTTCTTGAGCTTGATGAGTGTTATATTCTGCCTTAATGCATCTTTTAGCTGACCTGACAGAAATATTTCAGACCTATATATCCTGAAAATCTTCTTTCAGTTCATCTGTGATATTTGTGCTGATAGCTCTCCTCCCTTGGACCAATGATAACAATGCCTTATAGAATTCCTGCATAGTTAAAAGCAGACGCTTCCCTTACGAGGGTGATGAATCCCACATGTTGAATGTGCCAAAGCAAGGACAAAAGGGCCAGAGTCATGAGCTCAAGGTCTGCTGACAGGCAAAAGGAAATGAAAAAAAACAGCAACAGAGGCAGTCTAATGACAGCACTGGTATTGCTTCCTTTACACCAGTCCCTGCATTATCTATTGAAGATAACTGTTTTTTGGGGGGAGAGGGGGCGGGATTAGGCTGGAGAGGTTTAGCTGGTGCAGTGTCTGCAGGAGTTTTCATAGCAGTGAGGATGACCAGCACAGGGTTCAGCTAGAGCTGGCCAGGTGCCATTGCTCTGCAAACTGAACACACCCCTGAGCAATTCCAGCCATGTGATCCCATAGCTCCAAAGAGTGGCTGGTGGGCACTATGAGCAGAGGGAAACTGGAACCTGAAGGGACCTGGCAATACCTGATGGTGCAGTGTTGTCCATTGGCTGAGCTGCTGGAAGAAATGGAGAGGGCAGAGAGGCAGGGGGAGACAAAGCACACCCCAGAAGGCTGATTTCCTCTGCTAAGTGCTGCCCACCTCAATGAACCCTCATTCCTACTTGGATTTGACCTAGTCTTTTGTTTGTTTGCTATTTCCCCTGATGGTCCCTTTTCCACACATTTCTGTCCAACTTGCATTACTTGACCATTTGCACACACCTTGAACTTGCTGCAGTTCCACTGAGGCTGTTGGCTTCCTCCCACACATCACAGAACTGGAAAGCAATTGGTATTTTGAAGATATTTCCTCCTGAGTTCCTGATGGGAGGATGATTTTTTGTTGTTTGACAAAATCCAGTTGGTTCTTAACCTGGAACTCAAGGCAAAGACATGTTTCAAAAGTATTACTGAGATACTAAGTGACCAGAGACAAAGACAGTAGAGCATTAGAAACAGGAGAGCTAGAAAAGTTATATTTACTGAAAGTGTGGCTGGCTTTCAGTAGCTCTGGATACACAGGAATGTGTTCTGGTGTGAGTGCATAGGAGAGGAAATTGAAATTTAAACTGTTCATCTTTAGGTTGCCGGCTCAGACTGGGTCAAGATTTATTTGTTGATAAAATAAATCTGAAGCTTCTAGAAAGAGACAGAAAGGTATCAGCATCTGTCAGCACTGGTAAATTGTATGAATGTCTTGTGAGTGGAAAAATTTAGAGTGTTTTTTGACTGCAGTCTGTTGTTTTTCAGCAGAAAGAATGGAGACTAAATCACCACTGGTGCTTGCCAAGGACTTTATCAGATCTGGATGGGCTTGAGACTCATTACTGACTCTGGTGCTTGCACCAGAGCCAGGACTGGAGATCTCATAGACCTGCAGTGCCAGCTCTCCCCAGACGGGCAGCAATCCTCACTTCTGCAAGCTGCCTTCATTTTCAGACTCTTTCAACCAATGGATTTGGTCAGAGATTGCCCTTACTTCCATCAAATAGAGCCGGTTCCTTTATAGAAGTAAAATAGTTATTCATAAATGATAGGGCAGAACAGGCTGTTTAGACCAGCTTGGCAAGCTGGACCATATCCCACACAAAACACAATTGCCTGTGTTTTTCACTAACCACACCAGAATGCCTTCCTTACCAGATTAATAAGCACATGCTAGCTAAACAGACACCACTCTGAGGCACCGTAGGAAGCAAAAATGTAAAAGCATTTTCTTGCCAAGCATTTGTTCCAAAGAAATCTGCTGTTCAATACAGGCTGCCTGGTTTTGGCTCTTCTGATGCCTCTGGAGTGGCTCAGAGGCCTGTGGATGTGTTTGGTGGAAGGGAGAGTGGTTTCTTCAAATGCTGGTGTGGCTGTAGGTCAGTTCATTTAGTGCGAGGGCTCAGAGCCGGGGTGGAAGTGCTGGTGTAACATTTTTGCTACAAAGCCATTCTGTACCTATTTCAACAGCTAGTCAGGAAACACCTTGGAGCTGGTGGTGTTGCCTAAACTGTAGGGATGAACCTCCTGTCTCACCTGGGCAGTGCCATGGGCATGGGAGACTTGATTTCAGTAACAGCAGAGAGTGAAATGGCTCTGTATCTTCCCCTCTCTGGAGGGGATGCAGCTGCTTGGCCTTGTAGCTGTAATCCTGTCCTGAGACAGGAATGCGTGTTACAGCAGCCTGGCCTAATAGAGGGGTTAGTGCCCCTTCACAGCATTCCCTTTTCCCTGCCTTCATCCTGCACCTGCAGCTGCAAATTCCTGCTCCAGCGAAGAATTGTCAAGATTAGAAGCTTTGTTTAGGGCACTCATACCCAAATCTTTTCTTTGGAAAGTGGAGCACCTGACAGGTCATCTTCAAAAGGGTAGTTGTTTAGGGTTTGTCTTACAACATCACCTAGAGGTATTTCCTAACTCATAGCTTGTTAAAACCTAGGGAGGGGAGGGACAGGAGGCAGGCAAGGATAGTCTTCAGCTTTCCCCCAGCATGAGTGACCATTTAGGATGGATTTTCCAGAGCCCATCTCCAGGTTGCTCTGGCTCAGGTGGTGAAGAGGCTGCGCTCTCCAGGATGACCCTGTCCTGCCTTGTCCCTGTGTTCTGCCTTGGCAAAACCAAACTGTGTGGCCAAGAAGTCTCCTGGCTACCACAGGGATCCCTGACTGGGTTTTTAGAGCTGCCACAAGGTGGTGAGGTGCTACAGCTTCCCAACCAAGCAGCAATAATTTGTTTTGATGTTTTTTTTTTCCTTAAGGTACAAAAAAACAGTGGCAGTGTAACCACTGAAACAAATCCAAAATTTGGTTTTACTCAGAAACTTGCCACTGAATGCTTTAATTCACATCATTATATTTTTGGGAATTCTATAAACAAAAGTAAACCTTATAAAGATATCTATGTGACACAGCTTTGCAGTTAGTCTAAAAACTTTTACAGTAGGTTCAGAAGTGTTTTGATTCCCACACATCTGTATATAAATAATAGGTCTGAATCTTTGTAGGGAGTGTTCAAAAATTAGCCAGTTACAGGTTTTGGGGTTTTAAAAATTGTTCTATGGCTCTCTAATTGAGGACAGCCTTCTCTAAAGACAAGTTCACTTACACCACCCACTAGCCCAGTCTTTTTCAGTGCCTTTGGCATTATGTATGAGATCATTCACTGAATGGTTTAAAAACTGGTTTTTATCAGTTTTCAGTGGCCCTTAGCATTAGCACATCCCATTGGTAGCAACACCTTGGGATTCAGGCCTTAAATGAAAGTAACTAAGGAAAGAAACGCTGTCTCTTCAGTTTCCTTATTTGAAGTGTAAAATTTTTAAGATCAAAGCCAACCTATTTTGTGTGAACTCCTCTACAGTATTTCAGCTCAGGAACGCAAAAGCAGGATTATTATTTTATTTTTTTAAAGTATCTCGGCTGGATTCCTGCACATCCCCTTTAAGTGGCTTGTACTGCAGAACAGTCTGATCTCTTCTCTGGCACCTTTTCTCTAAAGCTTCATCAAGTGCTGCCGTTCACAGCCTGGATCGATTCAGAACTTCGCCTGTGGAGGTGTGGGAGTGGCAGGAGAGATGTCCTCAGGGAATGTCGGGACCTCCAGCCATCCTGGGGGGCTGTGTGACACCCAGAGCACAGGGACACACACCAGGGGTGGTGGTTGGATGTCTGCTCCCCAGGGTGTGCTGAAACACAGAAATGCTGCTGGGGTCACACTTTGCATATGCATTTTCTCTAAGATGGCCTGATAAGATTTTCATCTTACCAGGAGATGCTTGGTACAGCCGATGCAAATTACATACTCATCTTCCTGCAGCAACAGAAGGAGAAAATAACAGAATAAGGGATTGGGTGTTTACTTTGGCTTCTAGAGCAAAGTGTAAGTGGCTACCATAGCAATGTGAAGCAGATTTTAATATTTCTTGTAGTTTAGCAGATAATCAACAATGGCAAATTGCTGTTTCACATGTAAGGCAGCGTGGGGGGCTGGTGAAAGTAGGAGTTGGAGATGTCTCAGGCGATGACAGTGGAGAAGTCTGTAAACATCCAGCGAGGTGCTCCAAATCACTTGAGCCTTACTTAGATAAGAGCTTCTCAGTCCCTGCAGAGCAGGGATGTGGCTCAGAGGCCAGAGCTGCAAGTCTGAATGAGGGAGCGAAGTCAAAAATCCGCAGCACAAATCAGATCACAAGCCTCTCATTCAGGGTTCCTCGGCTGGAGGCGAGTGGCAGGGAGCAACACAAAATGGCTCTGCTGAAGGCTGCAGTGGCACTGCCACGTTTTTCACACGAGCTGCTCGCAGAATTTCTTCTCTCCTTTCCACCTTTAATCCTTGGCAATAGTGTTCTCAATGAACCTTTTCTTTTATAAATGTTCCTCATTATCTAAATTGCTTTTTGTCTTTCGGTTATCACTGCCTCTTCTTGTAGGCGGTGTTCATAGGAACTTCTTCCAGGGAGAGAAAAATGATGAGTAACCCTTTGTTTGCCTTTCCATCTTCTCTTGATTTTAATAAGACATGAAAGGCAAAAATCTGAGACATCTGTTGTTTCTTACAGCCATTTCCACAGAGACATTAGATAGCATTTCAAGCACTCAACTGACAAAACAACTCACCTTGTGAGAACACTCTGATTTATTAGATTGTTTTATTGTACTAGTTTTGTACAATGTAGGAAATAATTTTTTTTCTCTGAGACTCCCTCCATATTTTGCATAAAAGCAGTATTTTCACATAGTTTTATGGTTTTTGACTATATATGAGTAATGATATGCTTGATATTTGAAATGTGAAGGAAGTTAGTTAAAAATAATGCAATTAAGCCAACAAATAAGTGACTGATCAGACCCAGAGAGGTGGCTAATGCCTGATTTGCCATCTATTTTAATTAACAAACCTTAATGCAGAAAAAGAATACAAATCAAAAGCACTGGCAGAGTGAGAATATCATATATTCTCTTTCTGGTGGTAGAATTAGCATATACTCTCATCCAAAGAATAGAATAAATTTCGTTTTGTTAGAATGGGGTGAACTGAGAATGATTTTAAACTCAAGATGGTTCCTGGGAACCAGCATGACAAGCAGGACTTTTACCTTCAGTGTCCCTCTTAGGAGGTATTGAGTGACCTGTTTGGATGGAGAAGACCCACTGCAGTGTCCTGCTGGCCAAAAGGCTCCGTGGGGGCAATCCCTGGTGGGTACACTCTACTCCATTGTCACTGTCTGTGATTCTTGGTTTCAAACTCTGGTGGGAACTTGCAGATTTTAGAAAGGGCATTCAATGCTGAGAAGCCAAAGGCAAACCCCAGCTCCAGCTGACCAGTGCCTGAGGCCTCACACAAATGAGTTATCCCGTGTAGGCTCCAAGAGGAGGGAGCCTTCTTAAATTTTAACATTTTGGGCCAATTTTAGTACCAGCAAAACTCCACTGAGAGCAGTTTTTTATCTCTCCTGAGCAGCCCTTTACGAACTTCTCAGACTTTCCAGTTCAAGATTGATGACACAATTTCTTTACCTCTGTTTATAGCACGGCCAGTAACAGTGCTTGTGTGAGCTGTAGGAGCTGACCTGTGGTGCTGCAAATCAGCAAAATCAAGTGTTGCAAAGGATGTATTTCTCTGCCACCTGATGATGTACAGTTGGGCAAGTGGCAGAAAGTTTGTCTGATATTTTTATGGAAATAAATTTGCTTACTCCTTGGTCCCTTTACTTCTGCCTCACTGAAGGACTTCCAGAAATGCTGGTTAAGCTGGTGAGAATCCCAACGGCAACTTCGAGGTTTGTCTCTGTCCCTAAATTCTTACAAAGAACCCAATTTTCTGCTCACATGAATTGATAGAGTTCCACAGCACACAATGATGCCATGGTGATTTTTATCAGCAAAATACCTGGCATAATTATCTTAGTGTAGTAAGTGTGGTCAAGTGGTGTAATGTAATCCAACACCAGCTAAAGAATGCATGTGACAGCTTTGTTTTGCAAGAAGGGAGTAGAAAGGCTTGTTGGAAGGAGAGCCCAAATGCCTTTTAATTCAGGGAACTAGCATCTGACCCTAATTATGTGGTAAAATGGAGGTAGTGCAAGCACCAGAAAAGGGACAAGTCTGCAACAGGAACAAAAGCATCAACTGCTGTTGAGCTGTATGCAAAGTTCAACTGAGAGGGAGAGAGAGGCAGACAAAGTGGCTCCAGTTGCACATAAATACTAGATGGAAAGTGTGTTGAGGGAGCAGGGCAATGGGTAATTTTTCATAAGCTGCAAAATTGCTTAATAAAAATGAAATGACTTGCCCTTTCTGTAGAAATTAATTATGACGGCAACTTTTCAGAGCAGCATAATAAAGATGTAGGCAAAATAACAGTGGCATTGAATTCAAAAGCTATGCATAATGAATGGTCTATTAAGATGCTTATGATCAGTACCAAAAGACCTTGACTGTTGTATAGTAACGTATTTATGTTCCTAACTAACTGATTTTATTATTTAGTTTGACATTATGTTAGTTGTTTATCAAAGAACAAGGTACGAAATAGCACTGCAAGCTCCAGGAGTAACTCACCAAGAAATAAGTTTTTGTATCCAGTGACTATTCATCAGCTTTCAGCGTGCTGTTTCCCTAAGATTTCTCCCATCATAAACATCTGTCCACACCAAAATCAGATTATGTTCACATTTCACCATGAAATTATGAGCACAGAGATATTTGATCCTATATGGCTAAGGTGTTTTCTTTTTCTTTTTTTAATAGACCATTCCTTCCTCCTAGGGAAAAAAAAAAAAGACCTTTTTGCTATTGTCACTTACTATCACATAACACCTTGTTGTTTAAAGATTCCTGTACAACTTCTCTTCTTTGCTCTGGCAGCCCAGTTATCCAAATTGCTGCAGAATAAATCAAAGAACCCCAGAGGAGCAAATCAAAGCCACTGCAACAACTGCTGAGGCACAGCCTCCCCAGTGATACCGGTGAAACAGTGTCCCCCTTTCAGGAAAGGGGTCTGGAAAGTGACTGGATTTCTAACTTTCCAAAAGTGTGGTATTTGTCTCTGACAGGCTGGAAGCACAGGAGATCTCACTAGTGAGCTATCTGTTATCTCTAAATATGTGTCCTTGCAGGTGTTGGCAGGTGTTCACACCTCAGTGGGTGAAATCCACCACCTGTCTGTGCTTGAAGATAGAGGAAGCACCCATTTCAACCAAATTATATGAGGTGAGCACCCATAAAGTACGATGAACTGCTAGGAAGGGTGAGTAGATTTAATTCGCCTAGTTATATTTTACAGTTGCAAATTTAATATCCAGAATTGTCAATTATGGTACAATTAGGGCATTTTAAAATGCCAGGATAAATACTTCATCTTTCTCTGACTTATCCCCCAATCAGTTTGTGCCTTTTTTTCTGTGCAGAGAGACAGACATGCTTGCCAACCTAGATGGAGATGACTAGCAAAGATCATGCCAGTGTCTCTAATCAAATGGTTAAGTTTTTCAAATGAATCTGTATTATCAGAGGGTTTTTTTTTATGTTTAATCATACTTATACCCCGGTTTGAATGTGTGCTGATTAGTTAGTTGTCATCCTAGGGAGACAAGAAGTGCTTATATTTACCCTGCTATATTATGCCGGTCATTATTCAGCACTGATTGGTTTGATGGAAAAATATATATTACCTCAGCAAGAGAAGCTGCTTAGTCTTATTCATCGTGTTAATTAGCTGCTCAAATAGCTATTGCCATTTCTTTTCTCTTTTTTTTTTTTTCAGTTTATTGATAGTTGTTTATCTGTGCAGTGATTAGGTAGTTTATTTTATCTTGTCCCCCCCACTTCTCATAAAATATGTCTGTTCTGAAAGCAGTGAACACATGGCTGCAGTCACAGCTGTTTCCACCAGGTAGCTCTCCTCAACAGGAGGGTGATGAACCCTCAGCAGTCAATTCAGGCTTTGCAGGGACTGATGGATTGCACGGTTTCTGAAGAAAACGCCCTTCTCTCCCAGCCAGAGGGGTCCACTGCTCCCCTCCTTGCTCTTTCTTGTTGGAGATGTTGGGGGTTTATTTATGTAGGGGAGGTAAGGCTGCCTTTGTACCCATTAAGAGGTCTGAGTGAATTTTATCCCAAAATGAGGAATGGGAATATGCATATTTTAGATAGATAGACAGAGATACATAGATCAATGGATAGACAGATAGATAGATAGATATAGATAGATAAATAGAAAAGCCACAGCTACAGCAAATTCCTGACTGTAGTACCTATTTGATAAGGTACCAAAATCTTTACTTCTGTATGCACAGTTATGAGTGTTGTTATGTTAAATAGCTAATTTATGAGGAAAAAAAAAATCCTAAGGATTTATCTATAAAGTTCACAGTTTACTGTCTCTAAATGGTCCCAGGACAAAATTGTTCAAAAATGTGATGATTGTTTCAAATTTTATTATTCAAAATTTCAAAATTCAAAAATTCTGTTATTCTGTGAATTCCTAGCTCTTCACTCTGGATCCTATAAATTTAGGAGTTACGTGACTAATCACTACAACCTGTTTTAGTTTGCCATTCTGTGATATTTTCAACTTGCCAAGTCCATCATTTGAGTACTCATCAAAGTCCCATCCAGGAGGTGAACTATGAAAAAAAGTTGCAAAAATGACATGTAAACAGGTACGACAGCCTGAGTTACACACACGTGTTGGGAATTGCTCATGTGCATCAGCTTCAAGCACTAGTCAGAATAACAGGAGGTGTCCAGCATCTCACTGAGATCTATCCCAAAGTAAGACAAAGATAAAAATTCCAGTATTTCTTTTTCTCTATCATTTTTTGTATAATTATCCTACTTTATATGATTGATGGCTACTGAGAAATTGCAAATACCAGATTCTCATCCACTGCAGCTGTGAGTTGGTGGAATCTAGAGGTGTGATGAATCCATCTGAATTTTGGTCTCCCAAAGGACATGGATTATTAGTAATAGAGTTAACTTTTCAGCTATCTCCTAACTCAGAAAAATATTAGCAACAATTGATTAATATATTATTACTATTATTATTAAGAATAATAACAATAATACTACTCTAATAATAATAAAGAACACTATTGTAGTAACACCCATCCTACTCTCGCAACTAACATGGTCTGAAACGAGGAGATCCTTGTTTTAAATTCTGACTTTTCAAGGTATTGTAACTGGATGTAGATCTAAGTGAATAAAAACAAAAAGAAAAATTAAGAAGCCCCAATATAGAAATTATGGAAGTGAATCCTTTTGATGTGGACATGTTACTTTAACTTGAGTAAATAAATAAAATAATGGAAGAATTGACTTGCTGTCTTTGCAGATATCAAAGGGATTTTATGCCCTGTTCTGGCTGCACACAACAGACAGAACATTGTTGGAGGATGAAAATGTCCGGTGTCTTGGCACCGTGCAGGGATAAGCAACCCCACAATGGCTCTCTTGCAAATCCTGCTATTACACTGCATAAAGGAAATTGTTTTGGAAACGAAAGGGAATGATATCAGCAGTGGGAAGAGGGACTTGGAATGAGACCTGTGCCTGAAGCGAAGCCAACAAGGCAGCCCAAGAAAGGACACTAAAAAGTAAAACATTGGCAAAACTGCTCTGACTTAAAAGTGGGGGCTATTCAAAACCAAGGTCATCTCAGAACTCCAAGGACCTAAATAGGACCTCTGTGTTCCTTCAAATGGAGGCATTTACTGATGTGTGCCTTTATTTGTAGCTTTTACGTTCAGCTTCTGGTTACAGGCACAGATTCTGGTTGACTCTTTTCCACTAGGCTGAAAAGCCCTCAAGTATTTAAATTACCATAACCAAATAGTTTGTTTTCTTTTTGCTCAATTAAAAAGATCAAGGGCTTGAGGTCTTGTGTTGCAAAGCACTCCCCTCAACCTTTAAGTCATTTTTCTTCTCATGTGCTTTCTCTGTAAATTTTTCTGTACCGTTTTTTGAAGGACTGGATGCAGAAAATTTATTTTGGTCCTGCCAGTGTTACAGAAGAAACTTTTTACCCTGCTGTCAGCATACCCCAGGTCTTTTGCTACAGTACCTTACTGACAGCACTTACATAATTACTTGCACTTTGCCTCCCACTTTCTTTACAGAGCCTTCATTTTCCAAGGTCATTTCCCATTCCTTGCGTACAACTAGGAGAATTAATTCATACCTTTGCCTTTGGTACACTTAAAGGTGCTTTGTGCTGACTAGTTCAAAATAAGCTGACTAGCTTCTGAACTTGCCTCCTTTGCCTTACATGGGAAAGCCATACCAGGCTTCTGAGACATCAGCACAGCTCACATGGTTCCCCTGGCTCCTTTCCAGGATGCTACACGTGTCATTAACAACCTCTAGGACAGAAAATGCTGTAAAGCATCAATATAGAATCTCTTCATGTTTTAAAGGTTTGCTAGGTCAAAATGGGAAAACTAGAGGCTACTGTGTGGGAGGAAGGAGGCTGGAGGACTGAGCAACAGTTTGTGGTAGGGTCTTTTTCCTTTCACTCTCAGGTATTTCTGACTAATGTTGCCACGTCTGTGTGTTCTGACCTGCCTGCCACAGGATCGATGGGTGTTTGCCAAAGAAGGAGGGAGGGAGGTGTACAAACTGTACCTTTGGCCATGCCAATCTGGAGATAGCTGCTGCTCAGCTGACTGCTGCTGGAGCTCAGCAAAATGTTTAAACAGAAACAAACTCTGCCTTGCACTTAGTGTCAGCCTTGGGACAAGCTGGGTAAGGTAACCATTTTAATACAGAGATTATCACTGGATCCCCTCCTTTTTCAGAACGGGATCGTCAGAGAATAGCAGAGAGAAGTGTGTTCTGACGTGAATACAGCAGGTCTCTGTCAAAGCCCTCTGCCCTAATGCTGTTCCAAAGTCTCCTTAAAGTGCTGGACACTGGCATGCAGTTGTTTCCCTTGGATCCTCACAAACAGTATTGCAACCTTCCCGTTTCTTTTTTTAAACCTTTGAGCTTTCTTTGTACCAAGGCACTCAAACAGCAGCTTTATGCCCCCACCACTCCTCTGGGCCACGCAAGGATCCTCATTGCAAAGCTGCCCTATGCAAGCCGTGCAAAAGAGCGTATTAAAAATGCAGCACCACACCGGCAGCTGTGTGGGGAGTGGAGCTGGAGGGCTCAATCCCAGCTCATGGGGGACTGACGCTGTGGGAGACCCTGCCCAGGGTCTGCAGTGGGACCTGGACAGGCTGGATCCACGGGCTGAGACCAACAGCATGAGGTTCAACCAGGCCAAGTGCAGAGTCCGGCACTTTGGCCAAAAATACCCCCTGCAGTGCTGGGGGAAGAACGGCTGGAAAGTGGGCCAGTGGAAATGGACCTGGGCCAAGAAAGCCAGTGGCATCCTGGTCTGTATCAGGAGTAGTGTGGCAGCAGGACCGGCGAAGGGATTCTTCCCCTGTACTCAGTACTGGTGAGGCTGCACCTCGAGTGCTGTGCCCAGTTCTGGACCCCTCAATTCAGGAAGAACATTGAGGTGCTGGAGCGAGTCCAGGGAAGGGCAACAAATCTGGTGAAGGGTCTGGAGAACACGTCCTGTGAGGAGAAGTTGAGGGAGCTGGGGTAGTTCAGCCTGGAGGATACTCAGGGGAGACTTTCTCACTACAATTCCCTGAAGGGAGGTTGGAGCCAGGTGAGGGTCAGGCTCTTCTCCCAGGTGACCAGTGACAAGACAAGGGAACAGTCTTAAGCCAGGGGAGGTTAGACTGGACACGAGGAGGAATTTCTCCACAGAAAGTGTCATTAGACATTGGAATAGGCTACCCCGGGATGCGGTGGAATCACCATCCCTGGAGGTGTCCAAGACTGGACGTGGCACTTGGTGCCACGGCTGTGTTCGGTCATAGGTTGGACTCGACGACCTCAGAAGTCAATTCCAGCCCAGTGGATCTGCGATTCGGTTCGCAGCCGGGCGGGCCGGGCGCGGCTCGGGCAGGACCGGGGTTCTGGTTCCCGGAGCTGCCCGCGGGCCGGGGCCGCCGTGCCCGCACCCGCACATGCTCACTGGGGCGCCGCGGGAGTCTGGGCATGTGCAGAGCG
>VZRO01000860.1:448652-500679 GCA_013397915.1 Daphoenositta chrysoptera
TGCCCGCTCTGGGAGCGCAGAGCCCGCGGGACCGGACAGCTCCAGGCTGACGGTGTCCGCCTCGCTGTGCCTCGGGAGAGCCGAGCCAGGCTGTGCCTGCCCTGCCAGCGTGCCCCCTCTCCCGCTCCGTGCTGCGGGCTCCGAGCCTGGCCCTGGCCATCAAACACCTGCAATCCCAGTCCCCAGCAGCCAGCAAAGTTCCCGCTGACAGCTCAGGGCTCGCCCAGATGCGCCATCAGTTTCTGTAGAGCTTTGGTAGCTCCATCCTGGGCTGGTTCGGTGCCGTGTGGGAGCCGCTTTTGGTGCTTTAGTAGAACAGTCCGGAATTTCAGCACGTTCAGTTTCATGAGTGCATAGTTTGACTCAGAAACTAAAACACTGTAATATGTACTCTTCTGCAAGAAGGCTCATGGAAAAGAGCTTAGGTGCTCATAAGCCATTTTTAACCTCCCCTGTGGTCAGTCTGTCCCTGAGTCAGGTTGATCCAGCAGAGGTGCAGCCTTAGTTAGTCAGGTAGGCACATTCAGGCGTTTGAGGATTTGTTTGAATCGTGAACATCTGCTTTTGCACCAAGAGGTTGGTGTTGCCTCCTGTGCCACAGCTTCATGTGCAGGAGGTGCGAAGGAGCCACGCTGGAATTCACAGCTGGAAATTCCCACAACTGAGCTCTCCTGGTCTCCTGTGAGCCTGGGATGAGCTATTTGGAAAGGACCTGTTGGATAAAATTGTGTAAGAGTGAAATTACTGGAGTGTGATCAGTGCCCATTTTTCTGTCATTCATTCTGACCATAAATGCACTCCATCACCTTTGCTGTATAGCAGAAGCTTTTCTTAACCAAATTTCATCTGGACATTAGTGGACTACTTATGACGTACTTTGGCACTTTTTAGGTTTTTCCTGTACACTTAGCTTTGGAAATTCACGATTACCAGCAGCACAAGTTAGATTCTGCCTTGGAAGGATTTAGTGGGTGTAAAACAATAATCTTACAGCTGAGTGTTTTGATAATCTGAGACCAAAAAGTAAGGCTCAAAATCTGATTCTCTTACTAATTGTTTGCTTCCCTCCCTAGAGGGGGGAAGTACTGTTGCCTCCAGAGGGCATTTGTTAAAATGACAATAATCAGTTGCAAAAAAGGCAAGTTTGGGTTATTCTTTAGAGAAAACCGAGCCTGTTGAAGTTGTTTAGAGCAGGGCTTCAGTTCTGCTCTCTGAAAGTCTTCTCCGCCAGTGGGCTGGGTATCCTTTAATGTCTAAGGAAATGTTACAGGCCTGGAGGAATTAGTTCAAGGGAAAGTTACTGTAACTTGAGGACTGGCTGTCCCAGATCCACCTGAGCTGTTGAAATAGAAGCTGTACTTAGCAGACACCGTCCTGTAAGGCTCTGCTCTTGGTGGATGTTCATCCCTAAACACAGGAGTTCTAGTGTGTTGTTGTGAGGCTGACATGCGCTGTTGTGATTATGTGGCTGGTGAGAAAGTTGTTTTATGTAGGCAAAAAGTTAGCCAGTGGAAAAAAAAAATGCTCTTCCGTTTTACACCTAAAACTAAGCAAAAAATATGGTAGCACATATAGTTAAATTGTGTTAACTGATGAGTCTGGTGTCTAGAGTAAAAAACTCAAGCAATGAAAACGTAATGAGATAAATGAAATTATTCTAATAGTAAAATAAAATATATTGTCACTGTAGATAAGTAAATTTGCTTGCTCTTTATATACTATAATTTTGAATAAATAGTGTCTCCTCCCATTCTTATTGATAACAAAACAAGACTATTTTAGATACTACCAACTTCCCTCAAGTAATTTTAGGATGGTCTGTTAAACAGAGTTTCTTAATTTTTGTGTTTATTGCTTCCAAATTTAGATAACAGTATTATTTTGGAAATAAATGCAGTTGGTGGAAGGATCTGCTGGATCTGAATATTTGGGTTAATGGGTACACAAACTTGTCTTATCTTTATTTCGTTCAGAGTGGTGTACGGCTTCAGATTCCTGTAACATTTTGATGTGTAGTCAGATTTGTGAAAAGCACAAATTGATTTGGAGGGGTTTCAAAAAACATTCATTGAGTAGCCGTTGCCTTGGTTTCTTTTTCAGGATGTGATTTTCTAGTCTTGAGGAACTTGCAGGTAAATGAGCTGTGTGAGGAGTGGTGCCAGAGGTGGGGGGGAAGGCAGGTGGCAGCGGCTGTGGCTGAGAGCTGTCACGTTTCAGCTGCTGCTCATCCTTCTCCCAGCCAAGGTCAGGAGATTCAACCTGAGGCAGGGGTTTTGTAGCTGCCCCGTCAATTCTCAGTGGCAGCTCTGAAGCTCTCTGGGGCTTGGGCAAATTTGCTTGGCTGTTTGGCAGAGCTCTGAGCAGCAGCAAGGACACTGAAGCCCTCTGTGTGCAAGATACTCTTATCTTTCACCTCTGCTGAATTTTCCAAGTCCTGTGTGTTAGACTCAGATACCTGATACTGATCATTCTTCAGCTTGCTCCATTACCAAGCTTAAGGTGAGCATCATGAAGAAACAAGATCTCTGTATTGATGATATTTTGGACTTAAAAGCGTTGTTTGAGTTTTAATCCTCAAACAGTTCTCTGGAATGGCTTGGTTTAATAAAGCAGGTCCACCATAAAAAATACTATTGCCTAACTGTACTTTAAGCAGATCCACCATAAATAATACTATGGCCTAACTGTACTTTAAGTGACATTTCCAGTGGTGCACACTTCTATTCAACTGGGCCTTATATTCCTATGGGTAAGACTTAAAACAAAAAAAGAGCAATTTGGAAAAACCTGGAGTTATTAGTGGTTGATTGTAGAACCTGAGGAACGGTAGCAAACTTGACTAACATGGTAGTTAATTACCTGCCTGGAAGATTGCCTTATTTGTTTCTGGTTTTATTGGCACTGCTGGTACCTTGCCCTTAAAGACAGAGTCATCTTCTGCAATGGTCCCTGTTTTGTTCAGTTGAGAACAGGAGTCAGTGATCAAAGTGTCTGGAGTTATAAACTAGGTAAAATTACACTTCAACAGTGCCACTGTCACAGCCACATTTCTGGTCAGTTTGCTAAATTACAGTGGTTAACAACTGCTGTTAACCACACATGTACTAAAGGTGTTTATATTGCCTGGATTTTCTTCTTCATTTTCAAACCTTGCTCTAACCTTACTCGGTGTTTGTTGGCTGGATTTGATGAAGTGTGATGATTTTCCAATCTCTAGTCCCAAGCACTATAGCTCTGTACGCTTTTTTTAAAAATTATGACCTATTTGATCTCTTAAAACTTCTTCGTATAATGTTGACACCTTTGAATAAGGGAACATCATGTATCTTCTAAGGAACAGGCTAGACTGCCAATCTGACAGCAATATCTCAGAGCAGTACCTTTTAAATGTTGCTATCAACAAGCTCCTAATGTGGTCTGAAAAATTTATTATTCTTTGTGGCAGATGGGTAATTTTTATGGCCAGAGGAATTTCTTAGATTGCCTTGTTGGCTGCTGTCTTCCCCTCTGTAGTCATCTGCTCTATAATTTATTTTTCCCCCGTGTACCTGTGTATATCTTCATACCCAGCAGCCATTATTCCCCAGCAGAACCCATCCTGCTTGAATGTATTAGAGTTTAAATGTTTTTCCCACTTCAGTGTCTTGTGTTGAACTGTATCTTTTTCTTCATATACTTGTGAAGGCAAATCTTTTGGTGTGAACTTAGTGGTTGGTCTTTATCAGGCAGTGGTGTGTTTAGTTTTCCTGCCCTATTTTTTCAAGGAAGCTGTAAGACTGCAAGATGCAAATTCAGGGTTTAATTAAATTCACTTGTACACACTTTCACAGATTTGAATAAAATCAAGGCATACAGGAACACAGATGCAGGAGCTGACTTACAGTATTTGTACCTAACATTTACCTTTGTGTACTTAGGTTATTTTTATTTGTTTATTTTTTTTAACAACTGTTTGGTAATTGAGCCTTGTAAGTTTCAGCAAATGGAACTGATACGTGACCAAAAGCTTATTTTGCCCATGTAAGCTTTAGGCCTGATAGTAGTTTTATATATTCTGAGTCAAGATTTGGAGTCATTGTAAGGTGATGAGTGTGATGCCATCCCATACATTCACCTTTACAGGAGGAGGTGTTAAAAATGCTGCCCAGGCACATTTGGAAACAGTTTGCACCTGGCTGGTGCCATATTGCATCCTGTGGAAATACTGATCACCTGGATTTGGCAGGAGGGATCTATGAGCTAAAGTGGGGAACAAGGGAAAAATTGATCCCTTTTGGCTTTTGTTTATCCCCTGACAGCACTTCACAATCTTGTGCACGCTGTACCTGTAGGAGGCCGTTGTTGTTTGAGAGTTTGCACGATATTTTTGGCCTGATTTTTCCTATTCCATGTGCACTGGGAGGAGGAATGTGGTGGCAGCAGTTCCATTAAAGCCTCTGGTGCTGACAGGGGTAATTCTGTCTCTAATGATATATCCAAAAAGCCAGGTGTTAGTTTACTTCTACCAATAAAATCTGACTTGATTAGGATAGCTTGTTTCATCTGGAGCAGAGGACTTCCTGCACCATCAGCTCTTTCTCTTGCCTGTACCAGTGAAGACACGCCTGGTCCATGGTGTGGAAGCATAAACACTGGGATGACACTTGCTTCCTTTGACAGCTCTGCTTATTTTTTCATTAAATAACTAGGTTTGAAATGCAGAAGTGGCATTACTTATTGATTTGGCATGGATGGGCTCTCAATCTACTTGAAGGCTACCCTGGTTTGCAATATAAATAGTGAAGTGTATGCATGTAGCATTTTTAGAGTTTGGTTTTTTTGGTTTAATTTGTGTTTTTTAATATGCAGCTTTAGGAAAGGGGTTGATTAATTTTTTAATAAAAAGAGTAGGAAGAGTCACCTCCTCACTCTATGTAAATGAAGGTGTCTTTTCTGTTGTTCACTGTGAATTATAGTCATTATATACTTTTACCCTTATGGCCTTGTTTTAGTAATAAGTGCTTTTTAGCCATAGTAAGTACCTAATATATAAAACATCTAATTTAGATAATACTTACATTTTGTTAGCAAATTCAGGTTCAGGAGACACAGGTTCACAACTGGAAATCAAAAGACCAAGTCATAATTAAAGGAGCTTCTGCATACAAAGTTACCTACTTAATTTAATACTGATAAAGGGCATTGATACGTGTTTACAGGACAGTGCCTTCTGGCCAGCTGAGCTGTGGAGTGAGTAGTTGGTGAGTAAGTGTGGTCATTGTTGAGAAGGAACATGCTGTGTTCACTCACGTTGGCTATTTTGGGGTTTTACTTTTTAAGAAAGAGCAGGGTTGGCTGGGAATATGTTTTGGGTGTCTTAAGAGCTATAGCCCAGAATATTCTGTTACTTTCTCCTTCAGGGTTGATGATTCAGAGTTCTCTGTTCATGGAGCATGTGAAGAGAGCTTTCGAGGGTGGGGCAAATCTCTATTTACATTTTTCAGTCATTTGTAAAGTATCGAATAGCAAGAGTTACTTTGCCTTAAAGGAAGCAAACACGAGCAGTTTTCAAGTATGAAGGAGCTTGAATTGTGTCTGTTGACACAGTTTTCATTACTTTTCTTGCATCTGGATAGTAGAAGTCCCTTCCCTTGTTTTCCTGAAGGGAGCAGGGAGTAGCTCAGCAGTGGAGCAGTGATCAGGAGGCACAGCCTTGGTGTTCTGTGTAGGAAATACGTTGTTTCACGAGCCAGGTTTCTTGTTTGTTCATCTGCCTGTTGAGGTTTTTTTTTCCTGCTTCTTGAGTATGGGAGGTCGGTAAGAATCTTAGGTTCATAAGGAGAAGCGGGAACAAAGTAAGGGGATGGATGGGAGACCCTTGTTCTCCTGGTGCAGGGGTCAGCAGCTCTGCAGATACCTATACACTGCATCAACCATCCTTTCTGGGACTGTTCTGTAACCCGAGCCAATGTGGGTCTAAAGTGGTCACTGCAAACCAGTATATTCACCTTGTAATTTTTAAACTCAATCAATAAGATTGTTTAACCCTACATTGATCAAAAATTGATTGTTTTGGGAGCTACCATCTTTTACAGACACTTCCTAATTGCTTTAGTTCTAGAAGGATATCCAGTTCATAGGATATTAATAGGCTATTAATGAAGTTTATGACCCACGTTATTTAAGAAGTCTGTGTAGACAAACAGAAGAGTTTTCAATTCAATCAAATGGAGAGCTAATTTGGGAAGAGGTCCTGCTATATTAACTTTTTTCTTTTTTTTTGTCCTTGTGTAGCTATTGGCGAATATGAAGAGCTTAGAGCAGAAAATAAGAAAACGAAAGAAGAGGTTTGTATATATCAATTATTCATTTAATACTAAAATGCTAAATACCAGAATACTGTGTTGACTGTGACATATTGTTGACTGATTTTTTGAGTTCACTGTTGCTTACTAATAATAAATATTACTGTACCTATGTTTTAAGGAGCAATGAATGCAACATTGGACACGTGTACACCACACGAAAAACACACCACATTGGACACATGTACACCACATGAAAAACACTCCNTCTCACAACTATTCTGGCTGTCCCACTCCAGAAAAGTTCCTACTAATACACTTTAGGTGATTGCTGCTTTTCCAAGTTTGTCTGTGATTACAATGTGAGAATCAAGTCATGTGTTTAGAGAGAATTGTTTCTCTTAGATCTAAGTCTTGTTTTATTAAGACTTCATTTGCACAAGGGACTTAATTACTGAAGAGAAAAAAAGAGAACAACTTCCCTCAGCCAGCCCTTCTGCACATTCAGAATGTAGGAATATGATTTCTGAAGGTAGGGAGGAATGCAGGGGAGCCAGTGGTACACTATATTGTAAACAAAATTCTCCTTTCTCCAGCTTGAGTGAGCTGAAGATGGTAGCTTTCAAATCCCTGTTAGCTGCCAAGACATGTAGGTTTTGTTCAGCTTCTTCTGAAGTCATTTTGGAAGGGTCATTTTTAGTTACAAATGTTGCAATTCGAGGCTGTATTGAGAAGACCTTGTCCTTAACTTTTTTTTTATTATTAAAGAAAATTTGAAACTCATGTTCACTTATGATTCAGCAAAGATTGTGTATTTCTACTAAGGCCAGCATATTGTTCTTCATTCCCTGCTATCCACTGACCTGCTTGTCCTTTTCACTTTGCTTGTTTCTGCATTCCTGTTCTGCTGTCCTTCACCAAAGTCTCAGACACCCCAGGAAATCTATCCTCTGTCTTTGCTGTTTGGAAGAAATGCTCAGAAGGAAATTAGGCTAAAACTGACTTAGACCAAGCTTCCATCCAGCCCATAATCCTGTCTCTGACAGCAGAACAGGAGGCCTGTAGGAGCATGTTTAACACCTGGGCAGGTTTTTCTTGCAGCCTCCAAACCATTTGCAGCCTGGGAGCTTCCTGAGCTGGAAGTGATTTCAGCATCGTGCCCTCCACTGCTCTCTTCCTTTAGTTTGTCCCATGCTGGCTGTTGGCTTCTCTCACATGTGGGGAGTGCCATGCCAGGACACGTGTACACCACATGAAAAACACTCCCCAGCTTTGCCCTGAACCCAAGGAATATCAGCTTTGGCGTTTCTTCCACAAAGCTTTGCTTAGCTTGGGAAAGGAGGAATGAGGAGACTTTTCCTGAGCTACATTTTTATTAATTTTTTCTTTTCTTCAAAGGGAATTTCAATGAAAAATCTTATTTCTGAAATTGAGATGGAATGAGATGTTCTGAGGTTGTTTCTTCCATTCTGCTCCTCTTGCCTCCTTGCTCCTCTCTCTCACAAGACTCCTTTCCTACAGCTGCATGTCTCTAGTCACTCCTGTGTGTTTCATCTGGAGCCTGCTGTGAAGTTTTTCAGAATACTTGCATAACACCCAAAAATCCTCCAAGCCTGAGCACATGGGGATTACATTCCCAGCTGAGCAAATCAGTTAAACACGTGCTCAGGGCTGGATTTTCAGTTGTTACGCAAGTATTCTCATCCAAAAACTCCATCCTGCAAGTTAGTGTGCTTGTGTGAGCAGCCATGGTTCATTGTTTAAGTGCTTGGACTCAAGTGGTTCAGTGTGAGGCCCTCAGTGCATTTCCTCCACAAAAAAAAGAATGTCCTGATAGAGAGTTCATGGTTATATTTGCTTCCAGTGCCAGTACTGGAAGAGACTATTCCTTGCATTTTGGCCCTAATCCCAAAAGGTCCTTAGCATCTTTAGCTTTGTATCTTAGTTTGTGCTGTGCAGGATCAAACCTGCCTCTGGAAAAATGTAGCACAGACTTTCTCTGCCTCTGGGTGTGGGAAGTTGTGGGTGACTTCTGTTCCAGTTTCTGCCACTGTCTGTCACTGTGAATGTAACCAAATGGCTTCTTCTGTATCAATTGTGGTCACATAATTGCGTCGACAGGAGAAAGAGAAGTTGATTTTTTTAGCAGGCGACTTGCAGACTGTTTGTGGAAAGTGCCACAGAGGAATTATGTAGCAGCCTGTGTGTGTGTGCTTTTGATACACTTGCTGGAATACTTTTCTAAGTCACTCCTGTACTTGTATGGCTCTGAAAGATGAGCTGTGCATGCAGAAATTATCCTACTTTCCATTAGACACAGGGAGCTTGGTGGATGATGGGCAGCTAACTTAAGATATAATTTTAATTTTTGAAAATTTATGCTCTTCCATATTTTTTCTTAAAATTAGGAAGTAAATTGACTTTTACGTGGGTTACTTTGTTCAAAGCACTGCTGCTTTAAAAGGATGCTAATAACCACAAAAATTCAGGAGCAAAATACGAGGTCTTTGATCCATAGTGTTTCTTCCTCATTGCCTTGCAAAACTGCCAATTTGGAGACACTGGTGGAGTCTCTGACAACATTTCCCCAGATATTTTGTGTTAGTGTTTTAAAATATTTTCAGAAACAATGGAGCCAAAATGGTATTGGCAGATTACATCTCTTAGGTCACCTTTTTTTATTGATGTAGCCAACAAAACATTCATACCAGCCCCCCAAAAATGGATAACTAACGTTCAGCTGCACACAAATGTGAGTAACTTAATATGCAGTTCTGACATATTCAGAGTCAGATCATGAATAAATATTTGACTACTTGCTAATCAGACAGAAATGACTCTGAACGCTGGTTTTGACAGTGTTTTGTCATGCTGCCAGTAGGGAAAAAAAAAAAGCAAGACAGCTATCCAAAACAGTAGGTGTAATACTGTATCTGTGATACATCATTCATGGGGTTTGCTCTGTGAAAGCTCATGTATGGAGTGGATTCTATGTTTTGTCACCCAGTGGGAATGGGGAAGGGATTCTGCCTTGATGACATGCTCATTGTTTCCGTGAGTAGAGTATTGCAAATGTCGTTGGATACTTCTGAGCACTGCACCAAACTCACAATTTTAGAACAAGCATTAAATCTGCATACATTTCACAATCTGTGTAAATGGGAAAGAATTGTGTCTTGTGTTGCTTAGCAATAGTTTAATTGACTATATGACTACTACGTGAACTTCTTGCATCTTAATATCTGGACTGAACAATCTCCCTGTTGTTTTTGCCCTTTGAAGGCTTTTTACTGAAGTCTGTAGGAGCTCATGTGCAAAATAGTTGGCAAAAAAGAAGCCTGTTAGTAGAGAATAGACAAGAAACTAGAAATTCAAGTATTGCCTTGTGTATTGGGTACCTAGAAGGCAAAAATCTGAAAGGAGTGGGATTGACAAACCTTTGGAACTTGTGCCTGCAAAGATGAAGAATATATGGAGTTATTCACAAAGTTAATTTTGGCAACTGGACAGTTAATTTCTAAAAATACAGATGCAATGTATTTTTACTGCTAAGAGATTATCATTGACTCCTATAGTCAGTTCAGGACTGCAATATTGTCTATTTACATTGTCAGGGTTTTTTTAAGTGAGATTATGGTGGTATAAATATTAGATTTCTAATACTAGATATATTAAATAAAATAGAATAAATGCTTATTTTACTTTGCAGAGAAGCTGGAACTCTTAATTAAGTTAAAAACAGAAAACTGACTGGCAATCCAGGAGTTACAAACTTCTTAGTTTTTATTCAAGGGTACTGTTTAGTGTGGAGCTATCTCTTAACATTGACAAGGGGAAGCTTAGTAAATACATGGACACTGTCTCTCCTCAACAGTTGCATGTGCTTAAATGTGGAAAGTGAAGAGTAGATTTTATAGTAATGTAATTTATAGTATTTGCCTTTTAATATTTAGGAATAGTGATACTTTTGTCCATTAATGATTCTACTGTGTATGCCTCAAATTGCTTTTTTTGAGAAGTGAGATGGTTATGAACTTTTAAGGCTTCTGTGGAGCATTTTATGAGCAGCTCATACTTCTAAATTTTGATTTTTAAACTTTCCAGTTGTAAAGGTAAGGTCAATTTATTTTAAAGGCTAGCAGTATTTTTTACTATGAAACATAGTTTATAGGCTTTTTTATTTTTGTGTAAATTTCAAATTTGGACCAGTTAAAGTAGTTAAAGAAAATCCAAAATTTTTCTAATTCTTAGAAGATAAACTAGGGTATTTTTTTGGAAGGACCTATAACAGCTCTGCTTGCATGGCTCTGATTGCAAGACAGAAGGCAAAGTGCTTTCCATTGATCATTTCAGCAAGGGCAGCAATCTCCCGCTCTCCTTTTCTTCTTCCTCTTTCATTCTGAAGCACGGTAGCAGCAAAAGGAAAGTATTGAGAACTGCAACTGGGAGCAGGAATTGCTCTGCAGAGACCCAAGCCTAGAGACCCTGATTGTGCAGAGAAATGTGGCAGTTATGAGGAGAATAGTCAGCTCGCCGTGGTCCAAATGGAGCTCTCGCTGCAAATAGCACTCGAGGTGAAGTGGAATAGGTCACTTAACTTCCCCTTTCACCGCACAGGCAAAGCTGCTGTGCCTTGCAGCATGCTGCCTGGAGGATTTTAAAAGGAGTTTTTCCTGTTGTTGGGATAAGGAGCGTGCTATGTCCTCTACATCAAGGTTTCCATCAGTAGCAAAGTGTTGTTGGCTTCCACAGGCAACAGATGAGATCCTTAAAAATGCTAATGTTCCTGGGTTTTAAACTGAGCTCTAAAGGCGTTTGCTCACTTAATGTGCAGTGGGCTGAAAGCTTGCAGTGTGCAGAAAAATCCGTGGGTGAAGTATGGCAGTGTGGTTCCAGTGTTTCCTGGGAAATAGGAGGAGGCAGCAGCTCACACCAATTCCCCTTTCGTGGCAGAACTGTGCTCTGCAGGAACAGCCAGAAACACTTTTTGCATCTTTCACTTCCTTCTGCTCTGTGGCTGCACTTCTGCCACGAAGGTAACACAAATTTTTGCTGGGAAAACAGAGGGAGGGGAGCGAGCAGCAAGATTCATGCCCAGGTTTCTCTTACCCAGCTCTCCTGTGCAAGATTCTCTTGACAGGTTCTTTGTTAACGGGGCCCCAGGAAATGGTGAGTCCTCATCCAGCACTGCTTGCTCAGCATGTCTTTGCTCCTTCTGCAGCTCTGCCTTGTTTCACAGTCCTTGCAGCAGCTGGTGGCTGACCTGTCCCCCTGCTCAGCCCCTGTCCCTTGAAGCCTCACCACCCCAGTGCCGTGAGAAGAGAGATTGCTTGTTGAGTGCAGCTCCTTTTGCTCCCCAGATATCCATCAGCTGCCTCTGAGGCAACACCAGTGGCATCCTCGCCTTGCCCAAGTGCAGATCCTCCTTTGGGTCTCGTCCAAGGTCCTCTGTAGCTGACAGAAGAGTGCTCTTGAATTTGGCTGCCTTTGAATGGGACTCTCCCCCTTCTTGTTGCTTAACAGCAGGCTCCTTTCCCAGCTAACTCAAAGTGGCTCCTCATGTGGAAAAACTGAAAATCGAGCAAAATCATTTCAGGGTTGTGTTTTTTTTTTTTTTCCCGGTTCTGTTCCAGTGGCCAGCATCCTTGTAATTGGGGTTGGACTGTAAGGAGCTCAGTCACACAGATCTCTTCCAGAAGTTAACTCATGGTCCCAGGTTGATTTATTGCTGTGAACATGCCCAGCTGCATGTGAGGGAGGATGTGTGTGTAAGGCACCTTGTGTGCCAGTCACACCTCCCCCTGGGTCATGTGTTTTTCACACTGTGATTAATCACTGACTGTGTCTCTTGTGAATTTTACTCATTTCTTTGAGTTCTTTCATTTACTTACAGAATGGGTTTTCTTAGAGAACTCTATTCGACATCTGTTTTATTCTTTCTGTTTGAAGAAACCGTTCCATCATAAGATCAGTGATTGCAGTGTAGTGGTAGCAATAACCACAAAATTAATAAAACTGGGCTGGTGGGAACTCCTTAAAGCATGAAAATGAGTGTCATTGTCTCTACAAAGCTGAAGCATTGCTCATGATGTTATGAAACTAAACAGCATGTCCCTGATGATTGGCTTTGAGGTTTTCCTTGCACATGGTAGGTATAGAAATGTAGGCCTCTTTTCTGAGTCTGTTTGTTAAAGAAAGTACACTTAAAGCCTATTTTTGACATGCAAAGTATTGCTGCTACTGTTGGTGTAACATGAATAACTGTTTATATCAGTTTTGGATAATGTGTCTCTTTAAAATATTTTCAGAGCAGCTCTGAATCGGAACCTAAATCAAGTACAGTGTGGCAGTTTGGTTAGGAAATACTCTGAGTAGTGAATTTTTTATGCATAATTTCCATCGATCATACATGGCTGAAAGGAAAAAGAAATGCTTTGATAGGCTTCTGAACATTATTGTGCTGGCAATCGATCTTGGTTGATTTTGCATATTGTGACTGCTAATTAAATAACTGGGATCAGTGTTTCATTTCAATTTTCTCTTCTCCTACAGTGTGACAAAATCAAGCAGGAACGAGATGAGGCTGTCAAAAAGCTGGAGGAGTTTCAGAAAAGTAAGCTGTTAATATCAATGTGATTTTCTTGATGCAGACAATTGTGAACATAGTTCTGCACACTCTACAGCAGTGTTAAGAATGCTGAGATTCAGGTCCATTTGCTGTTTCTTCTTCAAAGCCATGTTTCAAGGAGCTAATCCAGTGAGACTTTGCCCATAGTCAGACTAAATACTCTTACAGCATTTGTCCTCTGGCACAGGTAGTCATTCTCAAGGTGCAAAGTGGTGAAAATACCATGGTGCAAATGTGGCTCTATCTCACCTGAATTCTGCAAGTGACTTTTGGAATGATGCCTGCTTGAAGTGAGTGGGATTTGATGCTGTTGCTGAGATTTCTAATAATAATAATGGCATTTTTTTTCATGAAGGCGTCATAGTACTTTAAGCATAGACATGCCAGGAAAGGTTTTTAGGACGAACTGCTCTCATGTGGTAATTTTTAGAGCAAGTTCTGTCTGGTCTGGGCTGTGAGAATGTCAATATTCAGTTTTACACTTTTATGGTAATGGTTCTATTGAAACCGTATGGTGTCTGGAAGCAACAAAGCACATCTAATGGGAGTGGAAGTATCCTAGTGGAATAGCTCCTTAGAAGAGACAATTACAATGGGATTGTGGTCTGTTATGTCTGGTTTGTGCCAGTACAGTGAACTGCACGATGAAGCATCAGAAATGTGGGTGAAGTTAATGCAGGAGAAGGAAATCACATGGTCTGTACTTTTGTGTGACTGTGTTAATGGAGGAATTTGCTCACTTCTGTTTTATAATAGTCGGTGTGATACGATTATGGAAAATAATCTAAAATCAACAGGAATTGTCTACTGCCTTAAATGATCTTAGGTAACTGTTCTGTGAAGCAAGCATGTTCAGTAAGAAGTATAATTCCTCTGGAAAAATGGCTGCCTGTTTTGTTTTTGTTATGATATGAGGAATACTGGAGTGTGGCAGAAAATGTCAAGTAGTTAAGACTTAAAATTTGAGGTAATATTTGATGTTGTAAGATTTTATAGGTTTCTTTTATCTTCCTTTCACATTTTTAAAGGACATACCTTGTAAACACAGTGATAAAATGCCAGGAATATTAGGATTTTAAAGCAATAATAGAGCCCATTATTTAAACGACAATATAAAAGGCAATTATATTGATGAAGAGCTACATTGGCTTTGTGTCTGTGAATAAACTTGGCCTGTACTCAGCTTCTATTTGTTCTCCTGGCATAAACACATATTGTGTGTGATTCCAGTTTAATGGGGCCCCGTTTGTATGCCAAGCAGCTGCATTTTAGGCCCTATTGCGTGATTTCATAGCTCTCTGAAAATTGGTTCTATTGAGCACAAGAGATAGAAGGTGGTGGTGGGGGGGAAAGCTTCAACACACAATCATTTCTTTTCAATTGGAGCCAGCAAGGTTGATGACAACATGACCATTGTGTTATAATGATAAGACCACTAAGGATCTGTACCTCTCATCAAGGCTTTCACACAACAGCAGATACAATTTAATTCACTGCTCTGTCAGCAGTGCTGATACCATTATGCCGTCTGTCTCCACAGTTATAATCACTGTCCTCCGAGAAATGCAGTTGAAATGATCTTGAGCAGTCAAAGAAACTCTCAATTAAGGCTGCCACTTCCAATGTGTCAGATTGTGTCTTATGCACTTGGTACAATTTTCACTTCCAATCCTGTTTATTTACAATGTCTACCAGTAATTACGCTTAACATGTCATTTAGTGAGGGTGCCCCTGCCAAGGAGATTGTTGGGTGCTGCAGGACCATTGAGGGGGAGTTTCTCGCAGTCAATGCCATCAGCAGCTTTTAGTCCCTGATGGGATGCAGTAGTAATGTTGATAATGCAAGTATCGTGCTCATCAAGTCATAATTAGATGCCACTCAAATGTGCCACTTGTAATAACAGTGTTGATTCATGTTTTCTCGGTGACTGCAACTACTAATTAGTTAAGTGGTTTTTGGTTGGCCTGCATTTGCTGCGGATTATTATTACCCCTGAAAAAAACTGTCAAGGTTAGAGATGTTTCAGGCCACTTAGTGCTTCTTTATGAATATTAATATTGACATAATAAGAACTTTGGACGGACTTAGGAAATAATATATTTTTTGTATTTAATTTGGAAAGACTTTTTTCCCCTGAGTTAATCATAATTGCAGGTTAATTAAGTTTAAATGAACCAAGAGTAATCCCTAGTTCTGCCACGAGAGCCCGATCCTTGTTTCCTAACTTTAGCCTTGCTTGAGGCCATTAGATTCCTGTCTGTAAAATGGGAGCAGCTCTGGATCTCCACTTCTCCCTCATCCCACCCAAAGCATCTCATTGCTCAAAGCTCCCAGGGCTCAGTAGAATAAAAACAGAAGAGATAGGCACGTGTACCATCTAAAACTTTTCCTCTCTCAAAATAAATGTAGCAGCTGGTATGGCAGACTTGGAGCAGATAATTTCTCCATTGTCAGGAGAAATGGAAATAAAAAAGACAACCAAAGACATAGGTCTGGTTTCTCTGCTGTTAGAAGACTTCATGTGAATATAATTTTTAGAGCAAGATTTACCAATATGCTCCCCTGCCTTTTCTTTTTTGTAGATTTTCCGTCTTGCATGCAGCTACTCAACAAACCAATGTGTTGCTGGTTTCCTCTGGTAACAACAAAACTTTAACAATGAAACATTCAGTTGATACTAAGTATAAAGCTGCGTAAATAACATTTGTTCATGGCCTTCTTTTTCCTGTCCTGAAGTCCTGTTTTGTAGTCATTAAGATGACCTCTGTGTATCAAAGAGGGCTTAAATACCTCTCTTCAGTTTTTAGTCAAAACTCTTGGAAGAGGGCAAGAGGGCTTTTCTACCCAGTGGTGTAAAATCACTAGGTTTTAAAGCTTATCTTGATGAAAAGGAAAAGAAATACTATTAGAGAAAATCCTG
Organism: Daphoenositta chrysoptera; assembly: GCA_013397915.1. NCBI lineage: Eukaryota > Metazoa > Chordata > Aves > Passeriformes > Daphoenositta > Daphoenositta chrysoptera. The sequence goes on from VZRO01000860.1 coordinate 464,486, forward strand.
TGTATTTACACAGTGTTTTCCAGCCTTGTTCCTGCTCCAAGGTGTTGTTCAGCTGCAAAGAGCTCCTTCCTGTGCTTTGAAATCCTGACATTGGCCTGAGAAGGAATCTGCCATGCAATGACTTGCAGAATTAGGGTCCAGGCTGCTGCTTAGGATGGATGAGAGTGCCAGGAGCCAAGGGGGAATTGCATCCGTGAGCCTGAGAAATGGAAAAGTGTTCTTGGGTTTTCTGCTTTGCTCCCCTGTGCAACCTTAAACCTCTCCCTTACAAAAAGACTTTGAACATCACTAAAATCCATATGTACTGCTGGAAGTAAAGTGGAATTGCAAGCCAAAATATATCTGTACTGGTAAATTTTTTCTGGCTCACATTGGTTTCCTGTATTACAAAACAAGACTTATTGCAGACCCTTTTGGTCATTCTTGCCTGTCTTTGACAGTGATGTGTATCCACAACTGTAATAGGGATTCTGTATCTGCAGAGGACAGATGTGTCTCTTGCTCCTCCAGCTGTGACATCAAATGCAGTAGCACAGCTGTGTATTCCAGTCAGACAGCCCAGTCTCAGCCCTGGTCTCAGGGAGGATTTTGTGGTGTGTTGGAATCTGTGTTGTGAACAGTGAAGGTAGGTGAGACCATGGAGCTTATTTTAGGGCCTGCTCAAAAGCAAAGAGAGACTTCAAATAAGAAACAGACCAGAAAGTGAAAAGAAACTTTGTAATATACCTGATTTAATCTTACTGTTTAAAAATACTGAGGTTCCAGCCTTCTGAAAATGTCCTGATGGCAATCTTAAGGGATAATCCTAAAGGTCTCATTCTGATTCCTCAAGTGTTAGTGAAATAAAGATAATGAATGAGGATGGTCAAGGAGGTTCCTGCTGGCCTTCAGCTTCCATAAATTTATGCTCAGTTCTTCAGCTGCCCCTCTAGTGCTGCAAACATGGCTTGAGAGAGTTGTTCAAAGAAACAAGCCAAATATTCAATGCTCAAAACAGTTCCTGTCTGTGCAGATTATCTAATGCACTTGTATTTGAAATGCTTACATTGAAAGTTAGCAAAAGGAGATGTGCTATTTCTGATCATGGGAGGCATGTGTCAAACACTGGAAAATACTGACTAATTTTTGAACTCTTGCCTTAGTTTCTCACATGGTTATTGAGGAAGTAAACTGTATTCAGAACCATCTTGAAATTGAGAAGACATGCCGTGAAAGTGCTGAGGCTTTGGCTTCTAAGGTGAGAAGAATCATGGTGATGCTGTTCTATTTGATCTATTTATTCACCTGTTTATCTATTTATTTATTTAAAACTTGAGATTGGATGCATTACCCTTATGTGTTTCTGTATAATCTTGCGGAGCTGTGAAATAGCTTGGGAGTGAACTAAAAACTAAAAACCCGATGTGAGATGCAAAATACCATTCCTGCCTTTAAAGAAAAAAAATACCCATTTTAATGTAGTTTCTGTTTTCATGGACCAGCATCCTGATCTCTAGTTTTCATATGCATTTAGGTTAAATGGAAAATAAGTTTTAGAACTCCTCTGTGTGAAAACAATAATGAGTATTTCAGTGTCTAAATCAAATGGAAAAAGTCAACCACTGCATTACATTTCAGGTGATTGTTTATGAAAGCAAAGCGAGGGCAGGGGAAAGGTGACCTCCACTGCTCTGTTGATTGCGTCTAGTCTGATGAATTTAGCAAGTGTGTAATTTTCTATATTCCATCTCATCAGAAGTGCATTATTATTAAAGAATGTTTTTATCTCTCTTATATATTTTTGGTTGTGTAAAATGCATCTGAGCCACTTCATCAGAAAATGGATTACAGCAATTTTGAACCAAATTTCATTAGCAATGCTGACTGCCTTTTTTTTTTTCCTTTCCCCCCTTCCTCCCTCCCCATTCCCTGCCCAAAGTACATCCTTAGATATGGTAAAAATCACACCAGCAAGAAATCACTTTAATTTAGATGCATTAGCAATGTACTTTCTGGAGGTATTTACTTAATTGTTTGCATAATGACACTATATTAGAATTCATAAGATAGACAATCAGCATATAAGTAAGAAAATGAACACATTTATGCAACTTGTCTTCTTCTCTGCACTTTCCCTGTAATGCATGTACAAGGGCAGTTCAAAGACTCCCTTTACTCCGTGGGGCTGTTTGTCACTGTGAGCTGGCTGACCCATGCAGGGTTCCTCACACCACTCTCCCCACTTGCTCACTTCCATTCTTTGGGAATGAGGTGAAAAAGTTCTTTAGTAAATCTCACCTATTTGAAGGGCTGAGGATAAGGGGGATCAAAGATGATGGCTTAGGTAAAAATTCGGGGTGACATGAATGTACAGTGTATGTTTTCTTTGAAGCTACATGTTGGGCTTCTGAAGTCTGTGTTGACTTTGACATGCAGAGTGTCATTAGTAGAAAATTGAGTCTCATTCTTAGACCTGAGCACAGGGAAGGCTTGGCTGGTTGGGTGAGCAGTCACCCTGACATTTACCTGAATAGCCCTGAGGCTGTGCTGAGCTCTCAGAGAGCTGCTGCCGTGGGGTGTCTGGATGCAGGGCAGTGAAGGAAATTATGAGAATTAAACATTTGTGGTGACTCCTGTTCAGTTTTTCCTGATCAAGACAGAGATGCCTTGCAGAATCTCTTCTGTACCATCCACCAACCAGTCGTGTGTTTGAGCATCCAAACCAAAGTGGTTTTTGACTTGTGGTCTGACCCATGAAGAATTGGTTCATGAGATGGCTTTCATCTTATCTATGTTGACTCTACAGTAATGACTCAAAAGAATTCTGAGATTATTCTGTTGTGACTAGGAATACAGTAGTGGTAGTGTTTGTAGTTTACAAGCAAAATAAGGCATAGGAGAAGGTAAGAATTTTTATTTAACCAATTGATACAGCTGGGAAAACCAGATGAGCTTTCAGGGGCACAAACTCTTCTTCAGGTCATTCAGTTGGGACTCCTGGTACACGTTTAAAGGTGAGGAGCTGAAACAGCTTCACAAAACATGTGTAGCATTAAGTCAGCTTGATAGATGATTTGATTGATTTGAACCTACACAGTATTTATTAAACAGAAGTACTAGAGAGGAAAAAATGGCATGGATAAAGCATCATGTTGAATTCAAGCTTCTCAGAGAAGAAAGTGGGCAAGCATCCCATCTTCAGACCACTCTAATGTTGAATGGAACATTTAATTTAATGTTACTTTTGTCTTCTTTGTTTGATAGATCTTTTAATGATAAAGGACAACAAACAGTTGACTTTTTTTTTTCTTGCCCAACATCTTAAAGACAGACAAACTAGCTTCTTACTGTTTGTCCTTCTCACCTTTCAGCTGAACAAAGAAAATAAGACCTTGAAAAGAATTAGTATGCTTTATATGGCCAAACTGGGCCCAGAAATTATCACTGAAGAGATTAACATTGATGATGATGAATCATCCACGGATACAGAAGCTACCTCTGGATCATGCAATTCTGTGCACTGTCAGCAGCAAATAAAAGGTGAGCATTGTTGATCCTACACCACCATGCAAGGCAGTTGTCTGAACAACAGCAGTGTTGGTTTGGACCAGAGATGGCTCTGGTTCCAAGTCATGCTTCTGGGAGTGGTCAGAATCCAAGGATTTCCAGGAATGACTAATGACATGGTAGGCTGGTAGTGTGTAACATAAATGGTGGGGGATGTACAGCCTGCAGAGGAAGTTAAATGCAGCAGGAAAATGAGATCTACCCAGCTAAGAGAGTTCAGTGCTACTGAGTCAGTAAAAAATATTTCCTAAGACACTTAAAGTAAAAGTAATGTAAGAGGACAAGGTCATCTTCAACTGCAATGTCATTATTTCAGAGCTTGTCAGACAGGACTCTCCATTTCTGTTTCCATTATGTACTTTTGTATGCACCAACTTCGTTCATGTTCCAGAGCTATTACCAAACAAGCAGCTTGAAAAGGGACTGTTGTACTGGGTAAAACAGCAAAGCTTGAGGATGTGGAAATAAATTGATAAGACAGATTTGTGCTTTTTTTCAGAAATTTCTGGTTCTTTTTTGAAGGGCAGTTTATATTTCTATCATCCAAAATCAGCTGTGATGAAATCATCGTGATTTTGTGTATTGTTTTGTCATAGTGTCCAGAAAAGGGGAACACCCACATTCTGGATTGGGTGACAAGAGAGATTAAATGTTTAACCTCTTAAAAAAGAGCTTTCACTGTTTTTCTGACTGTAACTTAGAGTAGCAAATGATGTTTAAGTACAGATTTTCTGAACTTTCAGTTTAACCTTGTTAATTGTTGTCTTTTTTGAGTGCAGCAGCGGCAATGAAGTGGTACAAAGTATCACTGAGGAAAAACAATGTATACTGTAACAATGCTGGGGAAACAATCCCACCCAAGAAATAAGGCGTCACAGTATCCTGTAACAAGCAGATTTATACCCTATAGATGTAGGAAAAGAGGCAGCAAATGGTGTGATGCACACCATGCAACCCATGTGAATGGGAAATAAGACTCTGGAATACCTCCTGCCTTTATTGGAGAAAGGTGTCAAGAATGCATTTAGAGAGCAAACACTGGCTGCAGATCAGATGGGAGAATCCTTAGGAGGTGGCAGGGTCAAACTAGAGAAATATTGTAGAAAGGCTCTGATCTGCTTTCTGTCTTGATGAACAATTCATTAAAGCATGGAAAATGGTATTTGGGGGATCTTCTAAGTCCTTTAGCCTTCTCACCATTCAAGAAAGTATTGGATGTTTCTTGGAATGCTTTCTTCCCTCCCACCACTTTTCTGTGAGGATACACAAATAAGGCAGTAAAATCTAAGGCTCTCTGTGGTATGTGGATATGCCTTCTTCTCTGGATGGTGGGGTTGATATATGTATTGTAAAACCAGAATTAATCCAGGTACCACAAATTTCGGTGGGACTTTTCTTCCGCATTAATTTCTCTGCAGAGCACAAATCCATAACACGGACACTGTGTATCAAGAATCTTCTGGGAAAACAGGTCTTTTTATTTGCTTTAGAAAATGTATGCCTTTAATTTAGAAGACAATAAATCTGAGGCTCCAGAACTGGGACAGGGGATGCTGGTGTAGAATGGACATTTTCAAGATGTGAGGCCAAACAGAATGACATCCAGCATGTCATCATCATCTGCAATTGATTAGCCATAATTTTCTCAACTCGTGGCTGGTATTCAATGAACAGCAATGCTGTGAAATACTGGAAGCAGGTGGGGAATGAGAGCACTTACTGAAAGCTAATATATATCAATAAATTTTGATTTTTGTGGTGATTTTATGTTAACCTAAACCTTGATATATTATGTATGCAAACTGATCTCCTGTTAAGAAGTGATTATAATCAAATGTTTTATTCCATTGTGAATTTAATTTATTTCATATTTTAATAATTAAGGAACAAAAAATCTGAGGGGAAAATTACAAGCATTAGCTCTTCCATCAGTAAAGGTTATATTCTGACTCTGTTCACATAATGTTACAAAGACCATAAATTGGCAGCTGTTCAGGACAATTTCTTCAGTGAAAACCTCCCAAGTATTAACTGCCTGTTGTTTTGTTTATTTCCCTTGTGACAAGAACTCACGGTCCAAAAAGAATTGAAGTGCATTAATTTGTTTTAAAGGATGCTTCTTAAAAATTGCTTTCTGCTGCCTCCATAGCAGAGTCTCTGTGATGTGACAGTCTCCTGAGCAGGACTGAGGACACTGTGGTGGCTGGATTGGCCCTGTTATAGCAGGAAATGAATCATTCAGAATGCAAATAAAGACAGCAGGACTGAACAAGGAGCTTACCTCAACAGAGTAAAGCTGAAACTGTGGCCCAGTTATAGATCTGTTACTTGACACTTATGCAAAGCTCATAAATTATTGAGGAGGTTCCTTGATTACAACTGATGCTGGATACGTAGTTCAGGTGTTTCATACTCAGCTGTACTTGCATTGCTGTGACATTTCCTTTGTTGGTTTTCAAATAAAATATATTCTTCATTTCCTTCCTCAAACTGCAGAGCTGCGAGATCAAATCGTATCTGTTCATGAGGAAAAGAAGACCTTGGCCATTGAACTGGAAAACCTGAGGTGCAAACTTGCAGAAGTAATTGAAGAAGTATGTATTGTACCATGGAAGGCGAGACCATGTTAGCGTGGAGTCGGTACTTTCGGTATCTTATTTTGCTAAAAACGCTCAGTTGTGAAGTTAATTGAATACTGTCTAATCTCAAGTCCTGCCAGTGATGGATCACTTAGGGCATGTCCCTGGAAGGGACCCTCCACGTCACAGTCCAGTCTGCTGCTGTAGCTGGCACATGACTTCTCCTTATCAGTTTGATCTGTTCTAGTGCCCATATTCCAGCTGTCACCTCCCCTTCCTGACAGCCCCTCACCCATCACAGCCTGCAGGTGTTTGGATTGCCTTAAACACGTAAGAAATACTTTTGTGGGACACGTAGTTTAATCACTGGTGTTACTTCATTGAGTATATCCTTAGTTTTAGCCATTGGCAGTGCTGTGTCATGGTAATTAGACCAGCAAATTGGCTTTTCTAGCCAGCAGAGTTTCATTCCTGCTTGAAAACTGGATAAGCCATGTACTGATGCAAATCAGGACTTAGTGGCTCTTCCTGCCTGTGAAACATTCAGAAAGACACAGCTGACAGGGCTTGGACAATAAACAGAGCCCAGGAAAAAAAAAAAACCAAAACAGGAGTCTGACTATATTAAAATGCAAACAGTCAAGTAACTTTTTAACCAGGTGCTATGGCACCTGATCCTGAAAGGTTCCTAAGATGTTGTATTTGTGACTGGAACGTGCCATGGGAGGATTAGTTCATAACCCTTTTATGACATCTGTTATAACATCTGTAAGGTGGAGTAAAACTGCTTTCCATCCCACTGGAAACCCCAGCATCAAACCAAACCTAGGGAACAGAACTACTGACAGCAAAATACTGCTTGCATTATGTATGTGCTGTATGCCTTATGCCATTAACTAGAATGCTCTTGTTTTTGATGTGTTCTTTATACTTTTCTAGGTGAATAAGTTGAAAGAAGAAAAGGCTGTTTTGACAACTGAAGTTAATAAGCAACAAAAACTGTTGGAGAAATGTAACAGAGGTGTGTGGTCTCAGCAAGTTCTCTGAGAGTTTGCTGCATCCTTTGCAGAAGCTTCAGAGCTTTTCTGTTGCAGTACAAAGAGCAGGTTACAGAACAGTGACTGTGGTCCAGATCTGACCTTATTGCTTCAGGCACTGCATCAGCTCATGGGCTGTGCCAGACTCTCTGTACTCCAGGAAAATGTGAATAGCAGGTGGTGTGGGACCACAGGGAAACTTTTTCCTGTGTGGCACAAGTGGCAAACTTGGGCAGGAGGGCAGTCCTTCACAAAGATGGGGTTTGAACCTTAATCTCCTGTTTCCCTAAATTATTACACCAATCTTCCTTTTAGTTGGGACACAGCTTATAATTTTGAAAGTCTAAAGACTTGGGAGCAACTTGTTTTATGTTCAGAGGATGATGAGGAAAAGGCAGGAGTGCTAGAACATAAGAAATATGATTTCCAAGTTACAAAAGAAAATCAGAAATTTTCTATTACTGGAAAGAGAAGAGAGGTAAAACCAGGGCAGGGAAAGTCTAAAAAGAGATGTGGCTCAGAAAAGGAAAGCTTTTACTTAATGAAGATGAGTGCTTCTACATGAGTAATAATTGACCCAAAGACGTTCAGAGGAGAGGGAAAAGGTTTTAGTGCCTTGGATTACTCTGCCCTTTCCTCTTGTTGCTTACTAAGCTTTAAGAAATTAAAAATTGTCTAGTAAAAAGCCTCATTGGGTATTTCACATTTTCCTGAAGTGGGAGACAGTGGGTCTGGCTGAGATATAGTAGGGCAGATCCTGTAAGCTTTCTCCAAGTGTCCATCTCTTGCCCCTTCCATGTGTCTGCATTGCCTAAGCCATGACAGGCAGTACCTGAAGGCTCCCACAACACCAAACTTCAGAACAGTTGATTAAACAGATTAGCTTGAAGCTTTTGATGGGATAGTGTGGCAGATGAAAATTTTCTGAAATTTTTTCTTTTTGCTAAGCATTATCAAAAGAACAACCCCTGGTTTCACATTTGCCTATTTTCCTGGAAGAGTTAAAGCAAGATTTTTTTGTATGCTTGAAATGAGCTACCAAAGTATTCAATACCTCCTGTATCCTGTGTTTATGTGGCATTGTATTGGAGCTGTGCACTCAATGCATTTCAGTCAGAGTTGATGAATTTATCTTAAGTCTTCTATGTATGTGGGTTGTTAGTTGGGTATTTTTTGTGTGTGTGGTTTGTTTTTGTTTGTTAATTTGCTTTTTTACTTTGGCATCATTTTGAGAATTGGATGGGCTGGGATGTATATCCCACTGTCTAAATTACCACTTACAGTTCCTACCTTTAAAAACTGTTATGCTCATCTCCAAACCAGGTAAACAAATACAGATTCCTCAAGAATAACATAATCCTTGATAGATTCAGCAAAGCTCTTTTGAGGCAAAGAGAGGCAAAATATGGTCTGTGGTACTTGATGCCTGTTACTGGAGATTTTGAGTCTGAAAAGGAGGAGGAGTATTAGTCTATTCAGAAGATTAGTAATTGTGCATATATGTGGTGAGGTTTAGGACAAATATTGCAAAGAGGACTGTATATGGAAATGTGAAACTAGGTCATGCTGTCAGTCAGGCATTCATGGTACTAGGGAATAGCAGCTTATCTGGGTAAATCAAACAGTACTTCTTCTTTTGATCTGTTCCACTTTTACTTCTGATCTTGTTTTATTCTTATAAACAGTGTCTGTGCTGGCAGTAGAGGAATATGAAGAGCTTCATGTAAACTTTGAGCTGGAAAAGAACCTGCGGCAGAAAGCAGAGTCATTTGCACAAGAGGTGAGCTGTCAAGGAAAAGGGGTCGTGTAAAAGGAAGACATTGTAACTGGGCAAAACCTTATCAGCTTGGATGACTTGATTTCAATTCCCAGCTCTCATCCAGCTCCACATATGACTTAGCCAACATCTGTACTTCATCCATAAAAACGAGTTTGCTGTTTCAACAAGCGTTTATAAAGCACTTTGGAATTATTCATGCAGTCTTATCTATGTCCCCTTTCAAGGCAAGGCTTTAAATTTATAATGGGCTAAGTTAGCCACAGTATTTCAGTGTGGAGTATGTAGTTGTTGGATCTGGGAGGGATTAACTGCCTTTCTAGTGATATAATTTGAAGGACTGTGTTTTTCCTTAAAAATATGTGGACTCCTAAAAAAGATGTCGCAAAAATACAGTATCAGTTGAGGGACACATTTTGAAAGATTATATTGAAAGTACTTTTTGTAATTGACTAACAAACTGACTTAAAACTTAAAACGCCGAAGAAACGCTGATTATTTACAAACAAGTATTTCTTGGGTTTTGTCATCATTTAGCTGTGGCCTCTTCCAGAATATGGGCCCCTGTTGGTGCAGACTGTCTGAGTAGCTGTTCACTTGAAGATTTTCATTCCATAAACTTCTCTTACCCAAAATGGAATCGCTGCAACAGTGAACTTCAGGCCTGCATTATTCTTCCCTTTGTGTACCTGCTTGTCTTCCTTTGGTATCGTGCTATTCAGAAAGATTTTTAGAAAGCTTTTTAAAACACCTGACCACGTGACAACAAAGACATTGCTGATTAGCTTTTGGGGAACCAGTATTTAAAATTACTTTAAAAACCTGTTATCATTGGCCTGGTTTCACACTGATGGTGTCCCTTGAGTGACCTGAGACATCAGAGACAGGCTCTGGCCCACCAGTGCATCCAGAGCAGCACAGATTTCTGCTCCAGTGAGGCTGTGTGAGCTTCCTCTCGCATGGATCATGTCACAAGGTCACAGCTGTGTTTTGAGAGCTGAGTTTTCTAGGATGTGCTTACAGTAGCTGTGTTTGGATTATGCTAAGGATATTGGGGGATTTTCTGCTTGCTTTCATTAGCCAGCTGTTTTCTCTGTGTCTGTAAAATGTTTTAAAAACCAAAATTTCTGCTGGATTTTCACGTGGATTTTGCAAGAGCCGCAGTGGTTGGTTGTGATGTGTGGTGTGGGGAGAAGGAAGAGCTTTGAGTAAAGGGCAACACTGCATGTTCAGTGCTTTGTTCTTGATCTGTTTGGAGCACTTGGAGAAAGGAAATAGGCTCCAAGTAATGTGGCTGTCACTGCAGCTGAAGAATGACACATCTTAGTGTTCTGTATTAGTGTTTGTGATGCCTGAAACAGCCTAAAAGTGTGTTTTAGCTCAGTAAAATCCAGAACTGTGAAGGTGCCTGTTTGGTGGTGGGCACGTTGTCTGTCCAAGGGGCTGAACCACCTTAAGTTTGCCTTGATGGTGTGGTTAGCCCATGCATTCAGACTCACCCCTTTCCCTTCCTCTGTAGCATGGAAGCATTCATCCTAACATTCATCCTAACATTCATCTTAACATTCATCCTAACATTCATCTTAACATTCATCCTAACATTCATCTTAGCATTCATCTTCTGTCTTTGCATTAGGGCTGCCACGGCAGGGAGCAGGGAAGGGGCTGCTGGGGGCTGCCTTTTGGAGGGATGCTCTTGGCCTCCTGCCCCTCTGACAGGTGAGGAGGATTTTCCACAGAACAGGAGCACTTGGGAGTGCAGGTGTGAGGATAATGGGCAGGTGAGCTTGTGTGCAGAAGCGAGCACAGATGGGGGAGAGGAGAGACATGGAGCAAGAGAGGGAGGGAGCAGGCACATATAGGAGTGAGGGAACACTTGAAAATCAGAGCTTTTGATTAAAATAAAAAAAAAAACCAATACAGCTTTAATTATAGTCATGCTGCTGGCACCACCATAATATATATTTAATTAATCAAAAGCGATCCAACTTCAAACATTAGAATTCATGCTCTTTAGAGGTTCTAAAGAAACTGAGTAAATATTGTCAGCCGTGGTGTGGAGAGGGGGAAGGAAAAGGAGAGAGGGTTTGAAGTGAGTCACAATCCATTGTGAAAGGTACAGGAATCTGCATAAAAGAACTAAATAAATAGAGTGTATAAGGGGCGGAGGCATGGAAAAATCTGTACCTACCTGAATAAAACAGGGTTGTTAACACAGGAATCTTGGCAAGCTTAACCAGAATTCTAGGGTCAGGTTTTAAGAGACACTTTAAGATCTCTCAGCTGTTTGTGGAGCAGTTTATAAGAAAACAAAGGAAAGCAGAGAGTATCTTGAAGGCCATTGCAATAATATAGAGGTAGCCCTGAAAAGCACTCTCCCACAAAGATGAGCAAAATACAATACATGCAGCCAAAGCAAGCCAAAAGCAGGAGAACACGGTGTGAGAGGCAAATTGAAACTCTTAGCGATGTAAAAATCTCATGAGTTTAACAAAATAATCTTGCATAAGTGGTTTATTTAACATACATCCTGCCTTGCAACAATATTTTGTAAAGTGATGTTGAAGTTTAAGCCAAGCTTGGCAACTCAGCCCCACACAGCAACTTGCTCACCTTCCCCTGATAGGTTGGGGGAGAGAATTGCAAGTTAAAATGAGAAAACTCACAGGTTGGGATAAAGACAGTTTCCTAAGTAAAGCTAAAGCTGCACACAAAAGCAAAGCAAAACAAGAAATTCATCCACTGCTTCCCATGGGCAGACAGATGCTCAGCCTTCTCCAGGAAAGCTGGGTTCCACTTGGGAAGACAAACACCATCACTCTGAATGTCCCCCTCTTCCTTCTTCCTCCCCCAGCCTTACCTGCAGAGCATGATGCTGTGTGTCCTGGCTATCCCTGTGGGCAGCTGGGGTCAGCTGTCCTGGCTGTGTCCCCTCCCAGCTCCTTGTGCACCCCCAGCTCACTCACTGGTGGGCTGGGGTGAGGAGCAGAAAAGGCCTTGACTCCCTGCAAGCACTGCTCAGCAATAATGAAAATATATTTCTATTATCGAGGGTGTTTTCAGCACAAATCCAAAACACAGCCCCAAACCAGCTACTATGAAGAAAATCTGCTCTTCCAGCCAAAACCAGCACAAGTGAACAGTTTATTATTAGTGTATGCTGGTGTGGAGATAATCCCTGCACCAGAAGTTCTCTGGAAACCTCATGGAGAAAAAGCAGTGTGCTCTCAAAGTTGACATTGAGGTGTTTCTTTCCTGTCCTCTGTATCTTGGAGAAATAGAAATGAAGTGTCAAAATGCTGAGTAGTTTCTTGGGGTTCCTTTCACTTCTGAGGCTAGTGCAGGCTTTTGCTCAAAATGCACAGCTGGAAAAAGAAAATGTTTCCCAAGTGTTTATGGTAACCTGTAAAACAGTTTGTAGTTGAGAAGTTGAAAGGCTGCATTCAAAGGAACCATGATCCAGGTGGATTGAAACAATTCTGTGCATCTCTAATGTGCACCGTTCATCTTTTCATTGACTTTCCATCCTGTGCTCACTGCTTACACCATCCTACAGCTGTGAGTGCTTCTAAGTAACTGTTGCACAACAAAATGTGTGTATTTAAGTTGTTTTTCCTCAAAATACCTGCATCCCATTCCTGGGCCAGTGCACAGCTGACTTTACTTACTCTAGGACTGAATATTCCCATTTTGAAAGATAAAAGGTGGCTGTCATCTTGGGGAAAATCACTGTCACTCCTGGCAGACGTCTGCACTACTCGTGACTGAATGCAATGAGTTTGGGTATGTTGATGACATGAGCTCCCAAAGAACTCTTCCTCAGATGCATTTGTGACCTTTTGGGTTAATTTGTGAGGACTTTTGCATTAACATGTTACATCTGTGAGTGGATACTGCAAAACCAGCACTGGAGAGGCAAGTCCGTGCTTTCATGTGCCACACTCTGTGCTTTGCCAAGGGTGGTTCAACAGCAACTGGTATCTGAAAGGAATTAATTTTCAGTCCAGCTGACTGAGCTGGATTTAATAATTAAAGAGACATGATAAGTAGTTAGTACTTGAATTCTCCTGAGCTTGGATGTTACCACTTTTGAAGCATGATGTAATGCTAATATGTTTCATCAGGCTTTTTCCCAGGAAGAGTCTTGGGGAATGGTAACAGATGTATGCTCTAGGAAACTCTTTGGTCTCTTTCTCTTTCCCCCCCATCTCTTTTTGTTCAGGCAATTAACCTATGGGGAAAAAAAAAAATGAAGATGTTTCCTCCTTTTTCATGTGGTGTGTGATCTACTTCTGAATCTGTTAGATGGTGTCTAAATGCTGTAAGGCTGTGAGCATTATAGAATGTATCACTATGCTTCTACCACGACAGAAAGAAAACTGCAGGAAATGAAGAAATAAAAAGCAATAGAGATTATTTTTTCCCCTGTATTTTGGGCAGTTATGCCTCATAAGTGAAGAATGAGTGCTGTAGTTTGAGGAACCCTTTTGTACACAACAGGCTGGTAAAATAAATAATGCTCTGTTTTTAAGGAAGTCACACTGTTGATGGGAATCCAGTTTGCTCATGCTCAAAACTACATGCTCCAAGCACCACTGTGGTGAGAAACAAATGATGGACAAAAAATAGGCTTAACTCATCTACTCCCATTCTCCCATTCTAAGTGAATTAGACCTCATCTTTTGAGCCACAAAACTTACTAATGCTGCAGCTTGTAGCTCTTTAGAAACAGTCCCTTCAGAAGCTGTCTGGCAATTAGCCAGGTAACTAAAACCAACTGTGTTGTATCTTTATTGGTCTGAAATATTATGAATCATCTGCATGAGTGACTGTTGGCTGTCCATATAATGGATATGTCCTTTTTCATGGTCACACTGCTCACTTTTTCTGTGGCAGTGTGAAAATCCAACTAGATTAATCTTTGACTCCTATAATGGAGTTTATATATATATACTTTTTTTTTTTCCCTGATGAGCCATTGAACTAAAAACCATACCTGGAGTTGTATTTTAATCCTAGATTTGGAGCCACTTAGTGGCCTGTCAAGCCATAACCAGACACGACCACTCTGTCCTCCCCCTCACATAAAATCCTTCAAACAGCCTGTTCTTTTGGGGAGATACAAGTACCTTGATCCTACCTCTCAGGACTTATTTCAGGTCTGAATACAGGACTGTAAGGCTTCAGGGTGCACATAATGCAAAAGCATCAGCTCCTGCAAACTGTGCCCAATGTAAGTGGGTAACCCCTCTGTGACTCTGATTCCTCACTGGGTTGTGGAGGGGATGGGGCAGTGCTGCTGAGGATTGGAATAAGGACCAGCTGCTCAGTTGAGTGATCTTCTCTTTTCTATTTGACACTTCCCAAGTTTGACTCTGCCTTGCTACTTACCTTTTGCTATTCTATTTATAGTGGACAGCATGCCACTGATTTTTATTTTACTTTATGCAACCATTGATTACCCTACTAGAACAACACTTGGTATATTGGGGCATTTTTCTTCCTTCAAACTGTAACTAAGACAAAAAAGTTACTGCTCACAGCAAATGCCCAAAGGATGTATAGATGGAAGTGTAGCCACACATGGATATTAAAGAATTTCCTTTGTCATTGTTTTGCTCCTGGGAGAAGGGTTGGTTGGAAAGCATCCAGTTTTATCCTGAACTTATCTGAACAAGGATCGGTGTTCCCAGGGACTTGACACTAACGGAGTTGCTTTCTAACTTTTTTAATGAGGAAGAATTCCTTTTCCAGCCCTGCTGTAAACAAAAAACAGCTGCAGTGAATGCTCTGTTGGGTAGGGGCTGGAGCAAGGGGCTGAGAATGAGGTATGGCCTCACTGAGGTCAAGGGAAAAACTTCTATTATTTTCACCCCCTTTTTTCCACCTCCTCAGTTTTTGTGAAAACTCTGCTGATGGAAAGTGGACAGCTCCCAGATTTCCTGTATTTTGCAGCTTCTCTTTGTAAACTCAGGGAGAGAAAGATACATAACTGGTTTGCAGAATGCTGGGAGAGTTTAAAAATGAGAATGATAGGTGTAAGCAAACAGTTTTTCTTTGTGATCTGCCTTTAGCTGCAGGCATGGTTTTCAGAAGATTCCTGCACTATTGACTTGTGTTTCCAGCATTGATTGGGATGCTCTGTAGATAATTGTCTAGCAGGTGGCAAAGTCGGAACTAATCCATCAATTGGTTAAATTCCACCTAGTCCAAATAATCTTGTTAGTAGCTGTTTTGCCCTTTCAGCAGTCACTTTAATTAATATTCAGGGTTGTGCAGACAGTCAGGTTTCCGCCCTGTTGAACCAGGAATTGATTTTTTAAATTTTAAATTAGAATTAATTTGTAAGCGTCTTTTTTGTCCTGTGTCAAACACACAGAGCAGCCTCTCAAAAATTTGAATCGGTACCACCAGCTTGTTTTCTGCTTTGTCTGGCAAGACTGTCCTGTCTGGTTTTGTCCCTTCCACTTAGAATATGTTGGCACTTAGAGAAATTGTGTAAGTATCTTCTGAGATGGATGGGACTCCCCATGAGAATTTGGTTCCCATGAGTCTGATTGCAGCATTACCTTATAATCAAAAAAAATTTTTTGTGGTGTTGAAGACACTTTCATATTTGTGAGCAGGAACATATTTGCAATATCATGAAAGGAATGTAGAAGGCTAATTGAAAATGCAGGACTTGATGTGAAAGCTTCTGAATGAAAAGGTTTTCATCCAGGTCTTCAAAAGGATTTTTTATCATTTTGTTGCAGAAGAACATGAAACAAAGTGATTATGAATTTTCTGCACTTGGTGAAGTATCTGCTCAAGTTGAAGAAATCAAGTTGCTCTACTTGATTTCTTCTTGTTTTGGCGGCTTTCTGCTCCCTCAGGCTGGAACAACTCTGGTTGGGCTTAGTGGCAGGAACTTGGTGAATAAAAATCTGGAACTGATCACCTCAAACTATTTTTCAGATTAAAAAAAAAAAAAAATCCAGGTTTTCACTTTGCTTTGAAAGTTCACAGTGGGTAAACTGTGATGTTTGCTGAAGTTGGCTTCTGGAGAGAGGTTGTTTCTGTCAGGGTTAAATAACTTCTGTGAGTGACCTAACAGGAACACAGAAGACTTTGAGACAGTATTGAGTTGTTTTGCAGTGACTTAGAGGCCTTTCTCAATATGATGTTCAAAGATGCTGCTTCTTTTAAGAATATAAAATGGTAAATGAAGGAGCTGCAATACAAAGGCAAAGCTTTATGGATTTTTGTGGGTAGCTTTGACTCTGAAATTCTCTTGCCCTTGAACTGGTTTGGCCACAGCCCTACTAGCACAAGGTAACATAAGCATAAATGGGTTTGACTGGCAGAACGTGGGGACAGAGAGCTGATGTCCAGTGCACATTTGACTTTGCCCTGTCAGCGCTTTGCTCCTGTTTGTTGTACAGCACCAGCGCCTGCGTTCATCATTTCCTCTCCATCAAACGCTGCCAGCCCTGTGCTGGCTGCCCCGTGGCACAGCTCTGCCCAGTGGAGTGTTCACTGCAGGGTTCATTGGCATTAGGGCCGCATCAATTGGCTCCCCCTGGCACGCAGGGTCGGGCAGGCTGCGAGGGGAGCAGGTCAGGCTGCCAGGGGGCAGGTCAGGCTGCGAGGGGAGCAGGTCAGGCTGCCAGGGGAGCTCGGAGCTCAGCACGGGCAGTGGCTCTGGTCTGTCTGCACAGCTACACTGGGAGCTGCCTGCTGGACAGGCTCAGCTGAAGTGTCTGTGCAAAGAACGCTTGCCACAAACCTGCAGCAGCTCATAGGTGTTTAATACCCAAGTGTATTAAAAGAAATTACTCACAGAGCATTGCAGTAGCACCAGACGGGAAGAAACCGTGTGTTTGTTGTCTCGGTAGTTTTGGTTTGTGAATAAACAGGGTGGGAATCTGAAAAGATGTCATGGAACTTTTGTATTTCTAATACTTTATTCTTAAAATATCTCCTTGCTTTTGCTGAGCTCTGCAACAGTGTTTTTGCAGTCTGAGGGAGTACCTACCTGCATTCTCAGGCTGCTCTCTGTTCTCCTGCCATAAGTGGCTCTGCTGACCTGTGCACACTCAGGTGAAACCTCAGCATGACCCAGTCCCTGTTTCTGCTCTAAGAACAGGCACAGCTGAGTTTGTCGAGTGGAAGCCCGTGTTGCCTGGGGGGAAACCTCTACCTGAAAGAGATGTCAAGGTGCAGAATAAATTCACCAGGAATTTTTTTGTTGGGAAGCAATCTTTTTTTTTTCATAGCTCCTAAATAGTCTGGGAGGAACAGATCTCTTAGGGAAACTGCATATGCTGGCAGCTTCTGCACCTCTTAAGTGAAACCTAGAGAAGTGTGTGATTTGTTTATTGATGTCACGTCTCTTCACCTTTTGATTTTTGCCCGGCCTCCCACAATACATTCATTTGCCACTTTAAAAATACAATTTGGGAAGAGGAAGGAACACAAGGATCTGAAAGGCTGAAGTCACCTTAAGGCTGAAATTGTCCTAAAAAGCCTTTTCTCAGGGCAAGTGCCTACACTGATTACACAGACATGGACTGAAATTAATTTCCTGAAGAAATTAATTTCCATCATTCACATATCCAGCTAACCTTCAAATAAGTGGGCTTTACACCAAGGCTTGCAGATGTGTTTGAGGAGATAGCTTGTGAATTCATAGATATTTTGTCCTCTACCTAGAGTTCTTTTAATCTTCCCAGACCTCCCAGAATGGGGATCAGATTGTTCCCATTTCCAGGAAACAGAATTCAGAGGTGTGTTTAAGTTCTGAATGCTGCCAACATGTGGGTGATTGAGGTGTAGCAGTGGGTGGTTCTCAGCAAACACCTGGTTCCTTTCAGTGTGAGCTTAGCTCTTGTGAATTTTGCTCTCAAGCGTCCTTTCTCCTTCCTTTCCCCTTCCTTCTCCCTTCCTCTCCCCTTCCTTCTCCCTTCCTTCTCCCTTCCTTCTCAGCTTCTTCCTCACTATTCCTACCCCATTAACACGATGTTAATATCTCATTTTCTTTCGAGTTGCCCTTTTAGCATTAGACTGTGCCTGACTGTTGTTTTTGTCGGGGGTGGGTTTTATTTTGGCAGATGTTTATTGAACAAAACAAGATGAAAAGGCAGAGTCAGTTGCTTCTGCAAAATTCTGCTCCTGATCAACAGCTTTTGAAGGCTTTGGATGACAATGCTAAGCTAACTCACACATTAGAAGAAGAGAGGCTTCAACACCAGCAAAAGGTAAAACAGAATTTCTTTTCATCTCATGCAGAAGTTTTTGAAAACCTCCTGAATTTAAGGAGTGATATGTCTTTGTTACATTCAGAATTACTTGAGATCATGTCCCCTTTAAGAGCTCAGAGTTTAAGAACTAAATTTCAGAGAGGGTTGTGATTCCCTTTTTCTGGGTCAGTGTTCAGACACGAGTACAGAACTCGAGGGCTCTTGAGCCTGAAGGCTCTGGTTCAGGTGAGTATTTTATTCTGGGTGCCAGTAAAGTGCAATTACAAGCAGTAAGTCAGGTTTCATTAAGTGAAGAGATGACAGGAGAATATTTTGGACATTGAGTAATACAGAGGGTGTCTTGGGGGGGATAAGCAAGGAAGAACACGAGGCAGTGCACATTTGTAGTCTGGCTCTTGCTGAACAGATGGATGAGGGAAAGACAGAAATACTGGAGCAGGGAAGTGGGAGGTGAATCTGCAAAGTGGTGTCAGAGGATCTAAACTGACAGGATATAAACAAATGTATTCTCTGAAACTGGACTAGATCAAGCTTTTCACTGGGAGAAATCACCACTGCTTCCCAGGAAAGCCTGAAAATGAGCCTTCCTTTAAACCTGAGGCCTGTTCCTAAAACTCTGTTAGTAGAGTAATGCAAGGGTTGGGCAGAGAATTCTGTCCTTTCATCCATGCAGCAATACTGAGACTATGCAATCTCAAATGCTTCTGAATGAGTATTCTGGAAGAATAATTGCCAGTTCTTAGAAAACCTCTGCATCTTTGGCTACTTTGAAGTCTAGAGCAAAATGTACATATGGAGGGAGCTGGGAAGTTACTGCTACTCTGCATCTGAATGCTGCCTCTGAATCAGATATTCCATAATTCCCCCACTGGCATCTGCAGGAGTTGAGACAAGGGAGTTTAAATAATGAGTTTGTCAGTGGAAGCAGTAAAAGAACAAAAATGTCAATGTTCTCGTGCTTCAAATGAGGAAATGTTCTGAAATTAAATTCTAATTATGTGATAAAAACTCTATAAAAAGAAAAAGGAACAACATAAAGCTTAAGTACTTTGGAGCTGAAGACATTTTAAAGAAGAGATAAAGCAAGTTGGGGTCATAACAGAAAATTCTGACATCTCTCAGAAGAATCTTTCCAGCTCTCGTTTAAAAATTTTCCTTTTTCTGGGACTTGTGCTTCACTCGTGTTCTATAACATGATTTTTTCAGGCATAACTGTGCCTAGTGGGTTGTTTGCCAACAGGAGGGACAGAAAATGTGTTTTATTGTAATGAATGCTCTTGTTTGCCAACTGCAGATCAAAGAATTAGAAGAGCAACTAGAGAATCAATCACTGCATAAGGAAATTAGTCGCCTTAAACAGCAACTAGAACTTTTGGAAGAAGATAAAAAAGAACTGGAGCTGAAGTGTCAGCACGCAGAAGAAAAAGCTAGAGACCTAAAGCACTCAGGTAAAATCGTGTCATAACTTTCATTTTAGGGTTAAAGTGTGTGGGGTGGTTGGTGTGCATCTAATGGAGTTCTACATGTTACATTTGAGACCCAGAAGCTTTTGTGTAGCTGTGATCCAGACCTGTGCTTCACAAGACAAAGCACAGCAACTGCCTTCAACTGCAGAACATCTGTGTCCAAAATGTGTGTGAAGAAATAACCTTGTAAAACTTCTGTAATGGACAAAAATCCTGGTGTTCAGTTGTCCTGAATCTTGGACAGATGGATCAATATATGGGAATGGGTGTCTGTGTGAAAGACACAAAAGATGGTGCCTGGAATTTAAAGTCACTCAGTTGATTTTTAATTTTGTTAACTTTTTAGATTTAAAAGTAAGTGTAAAATGCTGTAATTTTAATTGCAAGAACAGAGAACTATATCCACTTTGGAAATTTTGTTCTGTACTTCTGCCATAATTCCTACTGTACACAGAACAATTGCTAAGGATTTTTGGAACTAAAAGAAATTCAAGACTTTTTTTTTCTCTGTTTCTGCCCTTCCCCAGTTAATTATATTTGACAGCATTTCAAGTGCAGAAAAGTAATATCCACATTTTAGGTCTGACATGAAAACAGGAGAGAAAAAATCCATTCTGCCACCACCCAGTTTTGACCATTTTTATGGGAAAAGCCCACACCATCTGTAAGAGAGATAAGTCTGAAGGCTGAAATTGTCAATTTCTTTCATCTCTTGTTAGTTCCTTCTCAAATACAACTTCAAATAGACCATTGCAGAAATGGGATAAAGTTTTCCCTGGTTTATCATTTTATATGAAGGATCCTGTATGAGGGAGAGTTTCAGTAGTAACTCAGGTTGGAGGTAATTGTTTTTTTGGAAATCCTGCATTGTTCTTGGTAGAAAATGTCCAAAAATGGACTTCTGGCAGTTGTGTGGTTTAGCCTTGTTAGTTCTTTGGTTAATTAGCAGTGTTTTTGGTTAAACCATGGCAGCTGGTTTTTGGAGGAGATGAGAGCCCAGAGCTCACTGTGGTTTGTTCCGTTGCTCTCGTGCAGTTGATGAACTTCAGAAGCGAATCCAGCAGTCGGAAAATCCCGCTCCGCCCCCGCCGCCGCCGCCGCCACCGCCGCTCCCTCCTCCTCCTCCTCCCAACCCCATCCGGTGAGTGCCCACGGCCAGGCACAGCCCTGCTGCCCTGCACCAGCAGAACCCCTCTCACCAGCTGCCATCCACGCAGGAAGGGTGTCTTTAAAGGAAAAATGGCTTTTTCCACCTATTTGGGGCTCCCGAGCAGCAGCCCACGCTCAGTGCACCCCCCCGACCAATTTTGAGCAGTGTCTGCCTTGCCAAGCTCAAATTGTCTAGACTGTGACTTTGGAGGAGGAGGGATACCTGTCTCCTCTAAATTTAGGAGATTATTTTTTTCTATTCACCTGATAGCTGTAATTATAGACTTGTGAAATGCTTTCTATTGCCAAGAAAACTTCTTTGAACCAAAGGATATGTTAGATTATTGTGTGTCCCTTCATGTCAGATACTGATGATGAAAATGCAGACTCCATTGAGTTCCCACAATTACTTTCATAAGTTAAAAAGGAGGGGAAAAAAACAAAATCACCACCCAGTCATCAAGCAGTTTTGGGCATAATTACCAAAATTTGGCCTGATTTCTGCCAAGGACTATAAAAGAGGAGGACCAGTCTATGATGCATCATGCATTAGACCCAAATGAATTAACTAAACACTAAAGGGTGCTTAGTTAATTTTAGAAACTCAGCTAATCTTCATGTTGTCTGCTTGGTTTTAAAAATAAATGGACTTTGATGACAGTTTCCAACCTTCTGTATTAGAAATGACATCCAGGAGTCTTGTTAACTACTGTGTTAAACATATGAATAGGTATGATTAGTGGGGAGAATTCATCCCTTTGTGCATCTTGCACTGTTTTTAGAAATGAAACATGTTCAGGAAGATTGTGTTTGGCCTTTTGCATCTTTTATATCCATTAACTCATTTGGCCTGCTTGCTTCTTTCTCACTGATGGATAGCATGAATTAACTGTGTAGGGGTGTTGTGGGATTTTTTGTTTAAATTTGTGCCCTTTACTGTTTGGAACAGGTGAAACTAATAATTTTAAGCCCTGTAGTAGGAAAGTCAGACTATTTCCTCATGCACTATGACGTGTATGTGTATAGAAGTTGTTTTAGGGCATAGGCACTGGGTGCTGGGTTTTTCTGGGACAGAGTTTTGACCCTTGATGGCAGGGATGTCACTCTGCTGTGTAAGGAATGATGTTCAGTAGGGAGTGACTGGGCTGACTGACACATCAGATGTGCACAGGAGCTTGTACTTGATGAATAATTTACTGGTGTGGACTTCTAAGTTGTGACTAGCGAGGGGATAATTACTTGACACTGTAAGAAGATTACAAACTTGGAGATGGTGAGGAGGTACTGATCACCATATTTAAGTGTCCTCTGGAGAATAATACTTCAACATCTACAGCTCTTCTTTCTGTTTATTATGCTGGAGCAGCTTCTGTTTGTCATGTGTCACAACGAGACACTGGCTTTTAATATTCAAATCTGGAGTGTTTTGATTTGTGCCTAATGTCTGTTAAAAAGAAATAAATTTCTCTGGTGCATTTTGATGGGAGGCATTGTGGGGGGTAATTCAGTGCATCTGCATTCAAGAACCATTAAATGAGTCTTTTGTAAGTGGCTGTGTAATCAGGTATGAGCAAGCTGGTGGTGTGTTCAGGCTCATTCTGACAGTGGGTGATCCAGGACAGAGTGACAATCTGCAGTTTCATTTCCCCCCAAGGTCTCTCATGTCAATGATTCGCAAGAGATCTCACTCCAACACCAACGTGAGCAAGAAGGAGAAACCCCCTCAGCAGGAGTCAGGTATGGCTCATCCCTTCTCCAGCAGTGTGGGCTGTCCACTGGTGCTGCAGGAAAAGCTGGTGGAAGGGAACTGTGGATAAAGATGGTGATTCAGATGCTTTTAATTGTCAGCTTTACAGCTACCCATGTCCCAGCACATCCCGCTACCTTGCAGTCCAGAAATGGGGCTGCAGCCCAGGGATATGTGCACCAAGAAGGGAGGTGGTATCTTGGTACTATAGCTTTGGTATTCCTCTGAGGGGTGGCTCAGGACTCTGGGCTTGTCTGCTTTGGAGAAAAGGAGGCTGAGGAGTGACTTTATTGCTCCCTACAGCTCCTGAGGATGGGACAGGGACAGGGAGGTGCTGAGCTCTTCTCCCTGGGATCCAGTGGCAGAACACATGGGAGTGGTTTCAAACTGCATCAAGGAATGCTTAGACTGGACATAAGGAAGAATTTATTTATGGTGAGGATGGTCAGACACTGCAACAGGCTTCCTGGAGAGGTGGTTGATGCCACAAGCCTGAGGTGTTTGAGGCCTTTAAGAACATGCTCTAACTTTTGGTCAGCCCTGAAGGGCTCAGGCTGTCAGACCAGGGTCACTGCAGGGCCCTTCCAGCTGAAACATTCTGTTGTGGTCTACTGCAGACTTCCTTGAGATCCCAGGTAAATTTGTGTGGCCCTCATGGCCATCTCTGCCTCCACAACTGAACTGTCATCAGCATCCAATTTACTTTTACCAAAAGGATTTGAATATGAACAGTCTTTGAGGCTGCAGGTCAAAAACCCCAAGGGAAGACCTTGCTGTAACTGGAGAAAAGTTCCAATCTTCCTGCTTGAGCTGCAGCCTGTGCAGGGCTTTGTGCTGCCACAGGTTACCTGGAAGAGGCAGAAGACCAAACCTACAAGGATTAAGCAGAAAGCAGGTTATATTCAGCATAATACAGGGAAATTTCTGAACTTCCACACAGCAATTTCTTCTGTCCAGAGCCTCTCCACAGAGCTTGTTCGTTTAATACTTCAGTTTTCATCCCTCAATTCATATCTTGTGAAATTACCACTCAGAGTTGACTGTAATTCTAATCCTTTAATAACACTGAAAACCTAAAACAAAACAGTCTTGCACCAAGGTGGCTCTGCATGCAAAGTAACAGCTGAAATTGCCTTTTATTGTTGTTAATGGAAGCTGGAAACTTAGTAGGTTGAGAACAGGAGTTAAGTACAGATTTACAAATGACTGTGAGTGCCTGACGAGTCAGAGCTAGTTAGACAGGCATTGCCAGTTAAATAACCAAGGGTTTTCTTGCTGTTTCTCTCTTCCTTCTGAAACAGCAGGAGTTTGTTTGTAGTGAATTGCTTAACTCATTTGCTGCCGCTTAAACAAAGAAGGGAACCT
Source organism: Daphoenositta chrysoptera (assembly GCA_013397915.1). Classification (NCBI taxonomy): domain Eukaryota; kingdom Metazoa; phylum Chordata; class Aves; order Passeriformes; genus Daphoenositta; species Daphoenositta chrysoptera. The sequence goes on from VZRO01000860.1 coordinate 488,394, forward strand.
GGCTGAAATTATAGGATATAACTGTTAAAAAAAAGCACCTGCTGTTAGCAGACTAATGGTATGTAAGCCAGGCTGGATTGTTGCATGGAACCAACAGGCAGGGAGTGGGGGAAGGAAAGTCTTACTCCTCCCATTTTCCAGGTGAGGAACTGAGGAATGGAGTGATTTGGGCAGGTTCCTGGGGGAATTCCTGGGAACTGGTTACCAGTCTGAGAGAAACAAGGTTGTTGGTCTGGATAAAACAGAGAGGTGACCTTGTACCAAGATCTCTGATGAAGAGTCAGTCTTATCTTTCAGTAAAGGTCTGATTGTGGTGCCTTGGTTTATCAGGGTTCCTTACCTTGAAGCATCCTAGATGTTTTGATTACACCTTTTTGTTGAGACTGTCACAAACAGTGATTGCAGGAAATACTATGAAATTCACTCTAAGTTCTCTACTCCCCATTCTTTCATTATTTATTAGCAAACTAACAGTTCTGACCTTTCTTCGATCACATATAAACTGCTTTTTCTCTTAATAGTTGAGCTGTTCTTAAAATAAAAATGAAAAAGGGACAAAGTTCTTTCTTGATCTAGTTATTATATCAAACTTGAGGTTTGTTTTGACCCCTGTTAAGGACTTAGAATGAGTGGTTTCTATCCCATACCACCAATTATGCTTTTATATTTGAAACAGCCTGTTTGTGAAATTAAAGCCTGACATTAAATCGGCTTAGAATACAGAAACCACATTTCTATGAATCATCAATAGTACCCTGACAAGTGAGAGAGGGGAAGTCTTTTTTAAATTCCTGTTATATAAGGTACAAGGTTGCAGCTTTGAACAGCATCAACCCTATTTCTCCATGTACTTGCTTTAAGTGCTCTTCCCCCCTCCCCTTTTTGAGATGTTAAAGGTCTTTTGCTTTGTTATTCAGAATGCTGATAAGTTAACAGGTATTGTTTAGGCTCCTCACAGAGCTTCCCATGTCATCTGAATATTTTGCAGTCCTGATACCAAATCTCTTGAAAAAGCAGCCATTGCCTTTCATGGTACTTTGGTTTTTAACTTGATGCAGTGTTTTTTGAAGGGGTGGGTTTAGTTCAGTCTGAGATGTTGGTGTGTTGTTCCAGCCAGGTCCTCAAACCCACGTGAAATGGGAGACATGGTTGGGGCATTTTCAGCTCCTCCTGTGTCAGTGGGGCTGTGGAAATTTGTGCTGAGCCACAGTGGAAGCAGAGATGTGTTCTTTCAGTCCCTGGTGCTTCAGCCTAGAGCACTGAGCATTTGCAATTCCCAAATTGCAAAAAAAATGAGCTTTGTGTTCTTCTTCAGGATGTGGGCCCTGCTTCTGTCCCAACTTCTGCAGTTTGGCATTTGCAAAGTCAGGATCCTCAGCATAAATTGGCATTTTAAGCTTGAGGAGCTTGGGACAGGTGAGCTGATAGCAAAGGTCACTGTATCCAGAGCTAGAACGTGGTTTTTGCTTTGTACCATTTCTCTGCAGTTCCTATCTGAAATGTGATCTGCTCTTTGACTTTTCTAGCAGGTGAAGAAGTTACAGATCTGAAGAGGCAAGCTGTGGAAGAAATGATGGACAGAATTAAAAAGGGAGTTCACCTAAGACCAGTCAACCAGTCAAGCAGGCCTAAAACAAAGGTGTGGAAAAAGTAGCAGACCAATAATTTTAGCTAAGTACAGTAATTTACACTGAAAAGAAACTTTTCTGTTAAATATTCAGAAGAATACATTTTCCTCCCCTCATTTACTTTGCTTGATTTTGGATAAAATGAATAAGAGCAGCATATACCTGAAGAACAGAAAAAAATGAAGACAGCAGTAAGTAAATAAAGGCCAGTTTCTTTGACACAGAAAAGAAGCTTGTAAACAAACAGCTGCTAAGAAACAAAAAGCACAGAGAGAATACTTGAAGTGGATAAAGGGGATGATCAACAAGCAGGCTATGTTAGCACTCTTTTTTTCTTTTATGCAACACTTACACCAAATACCTGAATGTGGCTACTTTAAAACCTTGCTTACCTCCTTCACAAAAGCATAATCTTTATGTACAGTCTGTGATTCACTGTGCCAAGAGCTGAGGCTCTTCTCTTCATCTGAGTAAGGAAATAGATGGAATGTTATCCCTGTGCCCACGGGAGGAGGGGGCAGAGGAGCATCCACACCCCCAGGCCTGTGCAGCAGCCCTGGGTGAGGTCTGTCTGCAGGTACAGAGCCTGCCCTGGGCCATTTCTCGTGGCTTTTAACATCTCTGTGTTGTGTTTGTTTTCAGCCAGAAACACCAAAGCCCTCTGAAAGTGCAATGAAAGAACTAAAAGGGATTCTGGTAAGAGAACTTCCACATTATATTTCATTTCCTTCTCATTGAGCTGACAGGGCCTTCTGTGCAAACTGTGAAACTTCTGCATTGTGGTTTGAAGCCACGGAGCAGTTTTGGAGCAAATCCCCCAATTCCACTTTTGACTTTGGTTTGACTTAAGGATGGTTTTGGTCTTGCTAGGAGAATTTGTTTTTGCACTCTGCTCTGGGTTTGTGTGCCCCTGCCACTAGAGGGGATTTTATGGTCTGCATCTGCCATAGATCCTTTGGAAACTTTCCAAACACTCAGTGGGGATGCCCAGGGATGGAGAGGCAGCTGAGTGTCTGTCTCTAGTCCCAGGTAAAGCCCCTGGACTGCACATACAGTAGATGCAGAGTTCTCCTCATCAGCTGCTGCCCTCTTACCTGTGGCACCAAATTCTTGTTAGCATAGGTGAAATCTAAATAAAGCAATAGCTCTGCTCTGTCTGCATTTATATGTAGAAAAAATTCATTCTGAATAGCTGTCCACATAACCACTTACCACAAAATCAAACCATCAGGCATGTTTGGTCCAGCTGAGAGCAATGTGCTGAGTTGGCTCCTGTTGTGTCCTTTACTCATCTGTTGCATTGCTTGTTTTTAACTGGTTGCTTCTTTTGCACAAGAGCTAAAATTGTGTCAGTCAGATGGAGCTGTAGTTCCTGCTCCCTGACTTCTGTAACCCTGAAGCTTTTGAAGTGCCATTTTGGCACGTCAGGTGAAATTCTGCCAGTATTGAAGCAAAATACTTTACTTGGACTCTCCAGAAGGTGATGCTCGTCATTGTTATCGTCCTGTGGTTAAACAGCACTTGTAAAACCAGTTCAGTGGTGTTTTGGGGGATGCAAGACAGTACAGCAGAGTGTAGCCACAGCCTCTGCTGTGATTTCAAATCACCAGTGGGGCACCAGTGATGTGTTAAGTTTGTTGTTCTCCCATTACGTGAAAGCAAGGGAAGAAATGATCTAGAGAGTCACCAGACCTTAATGCTGAGCCCTAATTAGAAGGACACATAATTAAATGTGGTGGTACATAGGAAAGGAATGAGATGCAACACTGAGGCTGTGCTTTAAGCAGAATTCCATAATTACAGGAGTAGTGGGATGGGGTGTGCTGTTTGGAGCAGCGAGGGTTGCACAGAGCCATCCTGCCCGAGGCCCTTTCGTTCTCTAATAGCTGTTTTATTTCCTCAGCACTGTGTCACTGGCACCAGGGGAGACTTGATTATGCACTTCAGAGGGAGCAGAGAGAAACCTGCAGGCACTGCACTTCTGTGTCGGGCTCGTTGCTTTTGAGCCTTTCAGGGTATTTGCAGTGCAAGACAAACTGTATAAAATGCAGCTCCAGTCTATTCTTGAGAGCAGTGATTATGCACAGTCAGACAATAAACATGGGGGTGGAATGTGATGGAGTAAACATTTGTTGTTACTATGCTAATTATGCATTTTGTGTAGACCTCCATATAATTGTTACAAACAAAACACATTTATGTTGTGCAAATTCGAGTTCAAGTCACTCCCTTTTTTAAGTTGCTTTTGTACACATATGTTTGTACAGATCTGGAGCATACTACTAATGAATAACCTGCTCAGTAAATTTCAAATAGTTTTGAAAGAAAATATTTTCACTTTTAGGCAGGAGTGAAGAATTAAGAGTTACTTTGCAGGGCTCTTGAAAGTAGCACAGCTTGTGCAACTTGAAGTGCTATTTCCTCTTGTTGTTGGCTATTTCTGCTCAGAAATTATGTGCTTATCAACAAAAGATGTCAATAGAAAGTTATTTATGGTCTGGAAAAATGCTATTTGAGTCTGACATGTTTTGGAAGACTGAATAAACAAGATTTCTGGGAAGACTCGGAGGGAGAATGAAATAGTATATGGGAACTAAATTTTCAGTTGCATTATAAACATTTTGGGCAAATTTTACAATCAAGTGCGTTCTGATCCAGTAACTGACTGTTGTGAGTTGGGAAATGCATGCACTATGCACTAAGTGCATGTTTAAATTCCTGTAGGCCAGTTGGTGAGGTTTCAGGCTTTGCTCAAAGCCTCTTTTCCCCCCACTTTAAGAAAAGTGCTCCTGGACTTTGGCTTCAGTGATACTACAGCTAGCCTTGGCATAAGGCAGTAATAGCATTTATTTCTGTTCTGTATGTATAAAAAACTGTTTAAACTTGAGATCTAACTCTGTGCAAAAGAGAAACCTGGAAGTATGTGGAGATGGGGTCAGGTTTATGGCAGATCAGCTACACTATGGGATATAATATGCTGCGGGTGTAGCTGATAAATACTGACTTCTGCAGACACGTGCACACCAGCACACACCAACAAAGGACCATGCTAAAATACAAAACTCACTGGAGCAGTAACAGATGGATCTCTGGCTTTTTGCTAACACAGGTTAATTATGTGCATGATAACTCTTTAGCAGTTTTTTAAGATCCTTTAAATATTAAGGTGGAGGGCATTGTCAGTTCCCTGAAAACATCAGAATTTGTTCATTAGTGATCCAGAGCATCTCTCTTAAGCCTGATATCACCCCCTAATGTGCAGTAAGTGTGGTTTATCCCTACATTAAACCCAAGTGAGGGTGGGGTGGTGAGCTGATCCCAGGTGCTCCTGTTGTGCCCATGGCAGAGCTTGGCACGCTGCTCTAGAACTCAGTGTGAGGGATTCTGAAGTTCTGCACATGAGCTGCTTGGCAAGGCAAAATCTGTCCTCAGAGAGCTTCTCATGCCTATTTCTTGCTGTAGGAAACACTGAATAAATCCACCAGTTCCCGAAGCTTGAAGTCCCTTGAGACAGACAGTGGTGAAACAGAGCTGGAGCGAGTCCTGCGGCGCCGGAAAGTGACCACTGACCAGGACAGTGGCAGTAAGTGCTGGGCTCCTCTGGAGTCCTCTTCCTCTCCCTGCATTAAGTGACTCTTGAACCTTTACATTCCCCTCCAGACCATTGCCACTGCAATTCTCCTTATGGAGAACTCCACCTTCTTCTACAGTGACTCCCTTGCCTGTCTCACCTGTTGCTTTTCATCCTGTTTTCTCCAAGAGATGCTTCTGTCAGGATTTCCTGCACACACAGACACACACAGTCAGGTTCCTCTCTCCAGCCTGGAGCTCAGATGTTGTTGCTGGAGTTACTGCTTGAATCTACTGTGAAAATACTCTTGAAAGAAATGCTAGCCATAGAAATGAGATTTAGGACTGGTGATTTGAATTATCTTCCTCTGCAGAGCAGGGGTCTGCAGACTTTATGCTGTGCTTTACTGTCATCTTCTGTAAGAAACTGTTGATGTTGTGCTTGGTTACAAACACAGCCCATGCCATAGCTGATGCAGCTGTGGCTGGTGTGAATGTCACTGTAGAGTTTTATCTTGGACTTTGCAGACAGTTCACTGACTCCTCATCAGTAGTGAGAAGAGGCTTTTCTGCCATCAGGCTGGGAAAGCACCAAAGTTGTGCCTGGGTAGGGCTGTGTGGGCAGCAGGACTTAGCACCCCAGAGGGCAGGAGGATCAACAAGTGCTGCTGTGGTACAAGAAAAGGGCAAATCTTGGTGGGGAGAGCAGAAGCTGCAAATGTGTATTTTGATACTCTCTTGCACTGGATGCTGTTCATTAAAACTCCATTTTGATTCCTGCAGTTAGCTGGAGTTCTGCTCTGCTCTTGTGTTGTTTCTAGACAAATCTGGATAACGGAAGCATTGAACTTTTTTTTGGATTTTAGGTCCCACTGGAATCTTGGCCACATCAGAATCAAAGTCTCTGCCTGTGCTGGGTTCAGGAGCCAGTGCCCCACAGGCAGCATTGAACAAGAAAGACGTGGAGACAGAATTCCCTTCCAAAGTACCCAACTCAGGTCCTGTCCCCAGCCAGCCTAAGGGTGCTACGGGCTCCAAGCCTACTTTACAGTAAGTAGAATATGAATTTCTAGATGTATTGTAGTACAAGATGTGTTTAGCTGGCGTGTTTTGAAAGTGATTTAATACCCATTTTGTTTAACAAGATAAATGTACAGTCTGCAGCTGTTTACCACTGTCTCCTCAAATAATTTGCAGTCTCATGTGAAAGAAGAAATTAAATTCTCTGTAATAAAGTTATTTCCCTCTAAAACCTGTGAACATTCTTCAAAGAAAAGTTCATCTTCTCTGTCAAAAAAAAAAAAACCTCAAGAGATTTTGAAAAGTAACAAGGTTGAGGGTTTTTTCCATATCCTGAAGAGAAGAGGGATGGTAGTTATATTGTTAAGTCTTGATTAAAAGTAGTTCTGGCAAATATTTTCAAAAATACAATCTTGTAAGTCATCTTGGTCTATATGCTGGTGTGCAGGGCAGTTTCTGTTGAACCAAAACAATTCCTGACTAGTACTCTTAAAAATTTGTTGGTAAAAAATTTGAATTACCTTGAAATGTCATGATTTAAAAACAAAAATTAGTGCTGCATTTGCACAGATGGGCAGCAGAATCTTTCATCACAGCAAATTGAAGACCTGAAACCAGCATCAGAGTTAAACTTACTTCAGCAATATTTATTGCAGACAGATTCCCTGGAGGATTGATTTGTTCTCCAACAATACCAGGCTCCTTTTGGAATTAGGCTGTGCCCTTGCTTCAGTTCCCTTGACGGGTTGCTTGTCAGTTTGTCACTTCAAGAAAAGGAAATAGATGAGACAAATCAGATTGGCAGAATATTGTAGTTATGGCTAATTAAACCTCTGATTTCCTGCTCTGTCAGTTAGAAAATACCACCAGTACCAATTCTAGCAAGTCTCCATTGCTTTGTTCAGAGGAGGAAGCCATGACAAATGAGCTGAATATTCAGTTTGCATCTATTTTTATGAATTGTTACTTCACTCTTATGCAGGTACTTTCATCATTTATTTTTGAGTGGATAAAGAGCCCAATTTCCTTTTGTGCTCTGCAGTTGTATTTAATTCCCACTAAGATTTAAAAGCAGAATGCCTTTTTCAATCATATGTATTTTCCCCTTTTATTTCATGCAAGTATCCTTAAGAGAAAGATGATCTTCATTTTAATTTAATCAGAAAGATGAAGATATGTTCAGCAGTTAATTTGACGTGAATAATGCCTTTACATTTTCTTGAACTCCTACCCCGACAGAAGGGTGAGGTTGTTCCTGCAAAATGTGTTTGTAGTTCGTGGATTTCTGTGATTTTGAACAAACCAGAAAACACAAGCAACTCCTGCCACCTTTTGTGTACCTTTATTCCACCGAACTAAGTGGAAATTGCATTTACAAGCAAGGAAATGAAATAATTGCAGGCCCCAAGGTCTCGCAGAATGCGTGGTGAATTGACAGTGAAAAGGATCTTGTGTTGACAGTCACAGTTGTTATGTGTTATAAAAGCCTATGTGAAGCTCAATTTATTTCTCAGCTTGCCTATTCAGTGACATCCCGAAAGACACATTTCACTTTAATTTATCTGTTTAAAGCATTAAAACAAATGTGGTGGGCCAGAGTCCTTAGGGCTGCAGGGCTTCCTTGCACTGAGTCCCTGCTGTAAACCTGCTTGATTGGCAACGCTCATCCTTAGGGATGGTTTTCCAGGGAGAGACAAGGTGCTGGGGCTCTCCTGCCCTTGTGTGGCGGGGCTGGCAGGAGGAGCAGGGACAGCCTGCAGGCTCCATCCCTCGTTGCAGTGCAAGTGCTTTCCTTCTCTCTCCTGGCTGCTGTTTGCAGCACAGCTTGGCAGAACCTCCAGCAGCTGAGGTGTGAAAGCCCTGTTGGAAACAGGGCTCCTTGGGAAGCAGGGAGCAGAGGGAAGTTCATGTGGCCAGCAAGTCTGACAAATGGGCTCTGTAATTGGGCAGTTTTCTCTGGGCTTCCCTGGAAGCAGCTGTTTGGATCAGCAGAGCACTTCTGAAGCAAATCTCGCTGTTCTCTGTGTTTGCTATGCTTTGATTTGTATTCTGGGGTGTTCTTAGTGCATCCTGGATCCCTGGGTTCATTGGATGAGTGAAGCTAAACCAGGGGATGTGCTCCAACCTTTTTGGGTGTCCTGGGGGGGCCACACAAGAGCTGGTTCAGTGAATTGCTCTGAAATGTGCTCTGAAGCAGGGGCTGCTTCCCTCCATGCTCTGCTCCTGTCCCACCACTCCATTCATTCAGAACAAACAGTGCCCTGCCTGGACTGCACACCCTACATGAGAAATCCTCTTCTTGTTCACACTTGAGGCTAAAAGATGCAGCTCCCTCATAGTTTGCAATTCCTTGAAATCTGACCAGTGACTTCTTCATCTGTTTGCAGCAGCTGAGCAGACCTTTCCCATCCCAGGGGAGGACTGCATGTCTCAAAATTGTCAGGTGTGTCTTGCAGGGCAGGGTTTATTCTCTTTTCTTCACCTAGATTTTAATGTACATCTTGCTATAGAAAACCAGAGTTTAGAACCCCTAGGTGAGGTGTTATTTCAGTGCAAGAGGTCCTTGTGTGTCTGGAGGCATTAAGGAGGTGGTTTGGAATGTGTGGAGTTTTGCTGAGGTGGTGCTTAGGGGGGAGACATCAGCAATGTGTGTCCTGCAGAGAAACTGAGGCCTCACCTCAGTGTGCAGGTAACTTCCTCTGTACATCTCTGCCCCAGTGTTTAGCCCAGCATGAGTGTAATTCTGTGACAAGTGCTTAGCAGAGGTGACAATTTATATTCCTTGGGAGCAAAGAGAGTTCCTGTGACCCCCCGCAGTGAGTAGGCACAGAAGGGAAAGGTGTGTCTGGCTCTGCCCCTGGGTTTTTGGTTGTTTGGTGGGGTTTTTTGCAGCACTTTGTAAACATTGTGTTTCTGGGGTGCAGAGTTCTCTGCTGACAGAGTGCACTACAGAGAGGGTTAATCTGATGATTTTATACAATTAAAGGATTTGTCCTCCCTCTCCTGGCTGTAATCTTAGTACCCCAAATCATCCACTGGCTCTGCAGGGAGCAGCTCAGCCTCAGCTGGACTGAACTGCAAAGGTTTTCCAGTGCAGCTTGAACATGGGCAATTTGGTTTGAACAACAGATGAAGAAAACAATGGGATGTTCTATAAGTTGGAGCTCTCCTCAGTTTTAACTGTTTTAAAAGCTACTGATAGATTTTTCTTGTCTTGTACTCTTTGTGTGCCTTCTCAGTGCAGGAAGAAGCTCACCCAGATTCTTCATTAAAGTAAATTTTCTGATCCTTTTAGCTTTTTCCAAAAAAAGCACCTGAAAATGGAAACAATTTCCATGCTAAAGACTGTCTGCAGTTCTGTTCTGCTGGCTGCTGTGTTGACCACCTTTGTACTCAGCTGGATTTAGCAGGGGCATTCTGAAATGGAGGTTTCTTGCTCTTCCTTCACAGGTGTCTGGTGTTGCAGGTAGCACTGGAACTATCAGAGAAGGGAACAAAGAGCTAATTCACCACTGTCACTGCTTATATTCCCTGTAATCCCTACTGGTAGTGGTGTGCTGGAATTTTTTGTTCATCTAAGACTTTGAAAACTTGGAATTGGTGTGTTTTTTACTGTTGCTCAGTGTAAGCGTGTGGTCTTCTCTGGCTTATTCTCCTGCCTTGTTAAGGATTCTGAAATAAAAGACACATCTGCAGTTTTGCTTTTGTTCTCAATGAATGCTGACATAAAATTCTGTTTTCTAATGGATGCATATTACAATGATTTTACAGTGATTTCATGAGTAGAGCAGCGACCCAGGTTAAATAATGCCAAGATTCCAATATTACCAGAGGAAACAAAGAAAATCCAAGTCTCAGTTGACAATCTGATCCTTAGTTTGTCCTTTTGTACTCCTACTGTAAATTTTATGCAAAGGTCACAGCAGTGCTAGTTCACAGGCTTTAGTAACCCTTTAGTATTTACACCTTCTGTAGGTTCTGTAACTATATAAACAGAGCAGATTGCTGCTGATACTCTTACATAACAAAGCATGGAACATTGCATATCCCATAGAATTAATCTCAAATGCATTTATCATCTAAATCTATATTTCACAGTGCAGATTTTTTGTGTTTAGTCATAAAAATATATGCATGACTTGAGAACAACTGTGTGTGAATGAGTACAATAGAACTAGGGTCTCAGTTTCTGGTTTAATATGTAGTTGGACAAATAAGAATATTGATAACAGCATTAACAATCTTAATGAGGGAAGAGCTTTTCGTAGAACTAAATGCAGATGCCTTGGCTGGACAAAACCGAGTTGTTCAAACTGTGGCAAACTCTGTCTTCACTCACTGCTTTTCCCAGCTTTATTTGTAGGAGTAGATGCTGTTTTTTGAAAAGGAGAACCAAAATTACGTTCATTCTTCACATTGAAACATTCTGCTCTTGACAAGCTGTTGAAAGTAAGCTGTGAATACCTGATAAATAGGGTTAATAATTTTTAACAATGCCTCAGCTGTAACAGCAGCATTGTCAGGCTGGTGCTGCACCAGTGTAAAGGATTTGAAGAAGGCAATACTAGTACAACAAAGTCGGATAGTAATTCTTATTTTTATGCTGCAAACACTGATTTAATCACCGGTTTTCTCCATTAAACGGCTTTATATCGACATCTTTCATTTTTCTGTCCTTTGAAGGTGGTAAATATGATTGCCATTTTATCCATTTTTGTTATAAATGAAACAGACTTCAGAGCGTTTGGCTGTGCATCAGTTGTTGGAATGCTGCCATACACTAATGCAGACTCCCCACTGTGAGCCCAGTGAAGAATTATACTTTGATTCACCAGATTGTATTAAATAGTCCAGCTGTTGGGATTTGAAAGATAGTTACCTCCAAAGTGAAATAAAAATGAACTTGGCATTTATGGCTTTGACCATTTTTATAGTGTTGGGCAATCAGCTTTTCAAAAGTAGCACTTTTAAAAATAACCCTCTTCTGGTTACACTGCTTTAAAAAGTTTAATTTGCTGTAACATTCAAAATACCCCACCTTGTATTTTTCTGGAATGATTGGCAACTTCTGCATAAAATAAGCATTATTTTCCTTTTGAAATCACTAGCTTCTGATGATAATCAAATGAGTCTGAAACTGTATCTATTAGTGCCAATTTCTGCATTAATTAACTTATACCAAAGTTCTAATGTTAGACACAATTTTTGTAATTAAAGATTGAACATGGAATTTCATTTGCCGTATCCAACACTGCAGCAGCAAGCTGAGTAAATTCTTTCTGAAATGGAAAGTGCAGCAACTGTTGTTTCTGTGATTATTTTTTTGGTTTTAACCTGTTCATTTACTTTGTCCCCATCAGGTGGGAGCTGGTGCAGTCCCCACCCCATGTTCTAATTGTTGAGTGGGCTGACCTCTTTCTTCTTTGTCATTTTTTTTAGGACAAAGACTGTCACAATAAGGGGCAGTTCATGGCAGATGGATCCTCTAGCTGAATTTCTTTCTCTGGCCTCCAGTTGATTGTACTTTTTCCTATCAAGGGTGCTGCCTTACCAGTATGGAAGACTGTTACTTATAAATGAGCATGAAAATCTAGAAGAAAAAAAGGAAAAGGGAGGAAGAAAATACTCTGGACAAGCCAGAGCAGTGGGTGTACGACCTTCCAGCAGCAGGGATTTCAGCACCTGCCCAGTTTGGGCTCTGTGGGTGTGGACAGTGCATCCATACTGGTGTGCAAGGCCCTTCCTAAGGATGGGCCAGTACAGTGGGGCTGGCATCCCTGAGCCTGCCCGGCTCCGAGCCCACAGGCACTGGGCTGGCAGGCTCTGGGAAGCTCAGAATCTGGAGGGGTCAGGCTCTGGAAAGCTCAGAATCTGGAGAGCTCAGGCTCTGGAGGGCTCAGGCTCTGGAGGGCTCAGGCTCTGGAGGGCTCAGGCTCTGGAGGGCTCAGGCTCTGGGAGGTTCAGGCTCTGGAGGGCTCAGGCTCTGGAATGCTCAGGCTCTGGAAGACTCAGGCTCTGGGCTGACAAGCTCTGGAGGGCTCAGGCTCTGGAATGTTCAGGCTCTGGAG
>VZRO01000860.1:507124-527340 GCA_013397915.1 Daphoenositta chrysoptera
CCGGGCTGGAGCGGGTCACACCCGGCTGGAGCGGGTCACAGCCGGGCCGGAGCAGGGCAGGCAGCGGGGGAGCCGGGATGCCACGCTGCTGATGGGCCACTGTCACCTCCCAGCCATGAGCCACTTAGAGTGCCCCCGGCACGGGCTCTCCTGCGTATTCCCAGCTCCAGCCCAGCCAAATGAAGAGCTTGGTATGCAGCTCAGACCTGCTCTCGCTATTGCCCTGCTGTTGATTTAGGTACTGGATCTTATTTCTGCCAAATGATTAACGGTGTCGGGGATTGTTGCTGTTTCGTTTCATCAGATATAGGTCTAAATATTTGTCAGACTCGAGAGCCTTTGTTTAGACTATACTATTTGAGGAGGGAATATATTAATGCTGCTGAGGCAGTTAGAATTCATAGTTCTATAATTATCTGTCTTATTTTTGAAAAGTGCATTCTGTGAAACTACGTTCTTAGCAAAAAAAACGAATTTCTGTCTATGTTTCTATTTTTTGCAATGATTATTTATGAGCAAGGGGGAGATTTCAAAAAGCTCAAAATATTTTCAATAAAAAGAAATTTCAACGAAAAACTTTGTTCTAAAGTGTGCATGTCAAGTGCTGCTACCCTATGTATAGAACATGGAAAATTATTACAAACAAGGGGGTAAAATGGCTTAATTCTGCTTCGTGTTTCCTTTTCTTAGGCATAACACAATTCCTGCAAGCCCTTTCCTTCCTTTCTTCCTCTCCTTGTCTCTCTGCCTCCCCTTCAGACTGCATGTCTTTATTCTGGCTTGATTGATACCTGAGCAAGTGAGAAGTGGCTCTAATGAACTGTTAAGCATTTAGCAGTGCCTTGGTACAGTGTAAAAAGAAGATGCAGATCCTGAAACAGGCAGGCAGATGCATACAAGTGGCTAAGGCTGAATGTGCATCGTCAACTTGGGGTTTTCTTGGCTTTCTTTAAGGCTTACCCACGCAATTTTAGCTTTCCAAACACATTTTGCTGGAAATGTAACATACAAAAGAGGGTTGTGAAATGAAGTTTTGTTAGCAATATATGTTTAGGGCCTCGAGGGAGGTGGGGTATTTGGCCTAAAATTCCATTTTGGCAGCTTTTCGACACGTTATATGCATGGTTTTTTTTGTTTTGTTCCTTTTGCACCGTGGGCTTCAGGACTCCAACCAATTAATTCTGGGGGGAAAAAAAAGCTTAATGTAGGCTACTCCTCGAGAAGGGGGCTATTTTAACATTCAGTAAACAGATAATCCATTAGGACAACAATATACATTGTGGCAAGTGCTATCCTAGGTTTTTTTTTTGTCAGCCCTTATTTATAGCCTTTTGATTTCGCTTCCCTCCTGGGGTGCAGTTTCAATCATTCTCCCTCCAATCTTTGTGCCCGTATTCATGGCAGGCTGAAAACAAAGTAAGAAAGAAGCTCGTACGCAGCGTTCCGTGGTTGGCCAGCTCCTCCTCTATGGCCAGCAGCCGGTTGTATTTGGCCACCCTTTCTCCGCGGGACAGACCTCCCAGCTTGAGAAACCTGGCACCCAGACCGACGGCCTGCAAGGAGAGAGGGCCCGCGGTAAAGCTCCGCACTCGGGAAAGTCATTCCCGCTAATTAAACACCCTGTCCTACCTCTCCTGGAGCACCCTCGTCTCTCCGCAGAGAGAAACGGGGGAAATAAAACCGCGCAGCGAGAGATTGGCCGGATGCAAACAGTAATTTTGGCTGGCATATGGAATGAAATTTTGTTTGGAAAAGATTAAATATGGTAGTGCTAAGAATTTTTGCTGAAAATATTGTTACTATGCAGGAATGTTTTAAGTGACTCGTAATTTTTTATAAACTAATGCAAGCAAATGGATCATACACACTTTTGAATATACACCCTGCTTTGGCAAATTTCCTGTGTGTTCTCTTTAAACTCACAAGAATAACCACTCTCTGTGGGGAAAAAAAACAACCCTCTAGAAAAAGCCCATTTTGTAAAATGTTGTTTCTTTCTCAAGCACAAAAAGGCTTTCTCCTTAAAAAATAGTACATGTTAAAAGCAGTATTTTTGCAATTCTGCAGCTGAATAACTTTCAATGCTTACCAGATCCACGAGGCTCTCATCTAAAGATTCTGCATCTGGACTTCCTAATATGGTGATATGTCTTTGACCTATATATAATGGGAGGGAAAACCTTCATTAGAGTATATTTTATATATTTGACACAGAAATTGTTTGGACTTCTCATTCTTTTTTTTTACCCTTCGGTTATCCAACCTTAAATACAAACAGGAATAAAACCCACCTCATTAAAATGTCAACTATATTAGTTTGCTACATTAAGATTCTGTTTTATTTTCAGGTGGATAAGGGAACATCTAACATCCTGTCCTAGTCTCTGTCTCTCACTGATCTGTCTGATCAGGCTATGCTATTTATTTTAAATGTGCTCCTCACTATAGGGATGATTTTTCTTCTCTTTGAAAAAGAATTTACTGTCCTGACTAAATAAAATCTTTTAGTTGCTATTTACTTGCTTTGATACAGCGATTCTGGGTGTTTTTAAGGAACAAGAAAAAAACTTAGCTATATTAAGTTTGTCCATCTATCCCTTGGGTATAAAAATGAATAAAGAAAACAGGATACAAAGAGAAATCTTACAAAGCTGCCCAGGTTCCTAGTACTGTTACCACAAAGGCTCAATAATAAGTAGTCAATAATTTTGTAAATGCAATTTTAAACAGTTTGTACTTGTTTGAATTTTTAAATTATTAATGCTAAAATTAATCAAAATTCAGATGAATTGATCACATCTCTTATTTTCTTGAACTCTGGTATCTAACTGCATGGCCCTTAGCTGCAGTGTCAAAGGGCACCCACGTTCAAAACATTCAGTGTATTAATTGACTACAGTTGAAGCCTTGAATGCTGTTTCAAGCCCCCTGACAGGGATTTGTGAATCAAAACTCGAATTTCAGTTTCTCCTGACAAGTGCTTTCTAAATTAGAAGTGTCAATAATTAAATAAGAAGATGTAATGTTTACAGGTGTGGCTTGTAGGGTTTGGTTTCAGCCTTTCCTCCCTCTACTCACCATGGAGAATTCCAGTAAGTTCTATGAGGTCTGACACCTTGGTTTGGTTGATGTATTTCAGGACAACACCACTGCACATTGCTATGTTTATGTTTTGGTCAGTTTTGAGTTTGGAAATATGTGTGGCAGCATCCTCAGCAATCAGGTAGCACTTGGAACCAAGGGCACAGCAGATGCTGCTCCACTGTTCTCTGTCCTGCATAAACAAATCGAGCAAGCAACTGGAGTTTAAAAAACTAAACTGAATGAAAAGCCTAATTGAGGAGGTAAAAATAAAAATTAAATAACAATTTGGGTTTAATTATAAATATGCCCCTCATGTAAACATGTTACATTTTATGCTGTATTTTAAATCTGTCTGCCTAAGAAAAACATACCACTTGGATTTTCCCTCGATTTTAAGATTTTGCTAGAAAACATAAATTTAAATCTGAAATTAATAAACACTATTTGCACAAAATATAGTTAAAAATATTTCAAATTAAATTAAGCGTAGGGATTTGCTATTTTGATCTCCTTCCTGAAATTTACTTCATTTTGATAGACTATAAAAAACCTTTTTATTGTTTTATTCAAAGGACTCATTTTTGTGTTAATATTTGAAGTGTCATAGTTGTTTGAACATAAAATAATGAACAGGAGACATAGACTCAATGACAGGACCCATAGGCAACAGCAGAATACAACGCTCTCTTTTCTAGCAAAGCTCCATTTTTCAGGGTCTTTGTTTCTTTATTTTAATGCATTGTCCACATGGTACATGGTCCAGGCTAAATAAAGGACAAGGATATGTAAAGAATTTGAAAGAAGAAATGTACCAATTAATTTGCTTGCTTTGTGCCCACAGAACACAAAGTTCTCATGTTAAAAACATTTCTACTTCATAATTCTGCCAGTGGTTATTCTTGGTCTGTGGATCAGACAGATTTTTGTACCTCTCTACTTGCAATCAGCATCAGGGGCCATTTCTGTATGGATTTCAAGCCTCTGCATAAGAGAAAACGAAGTTTTTGACATCTGAACAAAAGCTTAAATTTAAGCACCAAAGTGGTCTGGTGTCTGGCAATGAATTATTGAATTGGTACCAGAACTAATCCTCAAGGATCTAATTATCTGGGGCAAAGATGTGGCGTGGGTAAACCTTGGAGATTGGAGAGGAGGAGGAGAAGGAGGAGAAGGAGGAGGAGAAGGAGGAGGAAGAGGAGAGGCATTTCCCTTAACTCTGTACTCTGCTCCCAACTGCACTTCACTATCTGCTGTAACTCTCCTGCTGATTCTCATCTTGCAAATATTTTCCTTCATAAGAATTCCCAAAGAAGTTTGCAGCCCTGGCAGGAGTGGGGAATAACCTGATGTTTTGGAACACGGTAATTCAGAGTCAGACTGAAACAACACAGGGAGGCAAGGCTAACCAGAGTGAGGTAATACTAAACACAGTTATTAAAAAAATGAACTTTTAAAGTTGCAGTAAAGGACACAATCAGATGGATTTTGCAGTTCATTGGGTTTAGAATTACTGATTCAGGCACTGGGCAGATTCACAAAGCCAACATCACTTTGCTTCTCCCTTCAATCACAGTCTTTGTGTTTTGTTCATGACAATGAACTCCCTGGATTTATTTTTAAGAAGATAAAGTGCAATTTGACACTGAGGGCAAATTTTTATTAAGTTGTGCAACTGCAGAATCTTGGCCTACAATTGTAGGTTCTGCAGCAATGAAGTTTTTATTCTTTTTTTTAATACATGGAAATTTAACCTTATGTATATATGTGAATATTTAGGTTATGCAATCTCTTTTATCCATCTATAGTTTGATAACATGCTTAATAATATTGTGTTTTATTGTTTTAGTTGATTGGCCACACTAATTAACTCCTCTAACTTTGATCACAGAGGAAAATACAAGGTGTTTTGCTCCCACTTTAAACATTCTGCTGAGCAATGCTGCCAGTGACAGGACTTTGGTAATAAATACCCACCCCAAAGAACTGCAGCAATAAGATATTTTGGGGATTTTTTGGCTGAATATACAACAAAGTTCAAATTTTTGCTTCTCCAGCTTAATGTAATATAATATAACATAACATAATATACTATGATATACTACGATATACTATAATATACTATAATATACTATAATATAATCTTGCATTACACATAAATTTATGTAATACACTTGAATTTTACAGTTTCACCTTATAATTTGAATTGTATACATAAGGAGGAAAATGTAATAAAAATAACAGTGGTTTAGCAAGTAGAATCAAATAAAAAAGCAATTTCTTTTAATTCTTTAAAGTATGCGTACTGACTGTATTCTGTTCATTCCAGGATTATTTTCCATCAGAAATTATGTCAAAAGTATAGAAAAATTTGGATATTGCCAATAAAATATATTTAAATAAATAGTCAGATGCATTTTTAGTGATATTTTTGTGCTTAGAGACTTGTAAAACAGAAGCTTTGTATTTTACATGTTTTGCAAAAATGAGAAAAGCTCAGTGATGTGCCACTGAACAGTATCATCAGTTTTGAAAGGACTGCACTGTGGTATCTTACCTCTTTTCTTAAGGGATCTATTAAAGCAATAATAAAAGGAAAATTATTAATCATTTCCATATAAATGGCAACCATTTCATCAGGACTTTTGAATGTTCCAGTGAGTATTTCATATTTTCCTTTATCCTAGAAAGTAAAGTAAAAAGCATAAAAGATAAGAAAGCAAGACCCTGAAGAGCAGAGTGTACACATCTCTGTGAGGGCAGTGGGCTGTGTGTGCTTCTGTGAGAAGACTTTCACTCCTCTGCTTTACTCTGTGTCTGAGTTGTCAGCACATTGTTACAGAAAACTCTGCCTAAAATGACACTCTGGCTTCCAGTGGGCTCGTGCCAAAGTCTCTGAACAATGCCACTGCCAAGGGAAGAGAGATCTATTTCAGCATTTTCTGGGCATCTCTGCCAGTTTGACACAATTATAGAATAAACTTAGCAATATTTGACATTTTTATTGAATCTCACGTGAACAAAATCTCATTTTTCTCTTCAAAAAAAAAAAAAAAAAACCAAACGTGATTCCTTTTCCTCATTTTTATAAAGAAAATATCGCTGGGGAAAGGATAAACCAAGATACTGCCTTTCCCTGCCTCTTTCCCCTTTCAAAAAAACCCCAAAAACCTAGTTTAAAATCACTATCATCATTCTGGGAAGCACAAACTGCAGCCTGGGAGGAATTTTAAGAGCACACTGTGAAACTGTGCCAGGATATCCACTGCTTTAGTGACTTTAACAGTCCAATAACAGAAAGTTACAGAATTACTGATAATTCAATGGTTAAGATTTTGCACATTCTGGTATGAGGATACAGATATCACAGCCAGGAGAGTAACTGCTTTCACAAAAGAGATTGGTAATGGAAGCTTTGGCACTATAGAACACCCAAACACATAAAAGCTCATGACGTACTAAATGGAAATGAAGTTTCTTTTTCTGCTTAGAGATAAACCTGATTGATCTTGGAATAAGGGGCAAGAACTGTAAGACTTCATTGGGAGATAAATAGATTTTGTCAAATAAAAACATTAAAAAATTGAAATTAAAAAATTAATGTTGATGCATAGTGAGATGGGCACTAATGTGTATATAAACATATCGTAGTAAAATTAAATAGAAATGTTTGGATGGTTTGAAGAAAATAAGAGATGTAGCTTAATATAATGGAAAAAAAGCAGATTCAATCAGAATTTATAAATGCAGAGATAATTCATTCTGCTTGCTTGATTGGTACCTTAAAAAAATGGAGTTAGGAACTTGTAGGTGAGTTTGCAATGCAATAATAAATAATGTTAAATAGAGCTATGTTTATTTTAAAACCCAAGGAAGAAGATATTGAAAAATAACTTACATAATCCATTAATTCATGAGCAGCACAATTTATTGCTAAGTACATGTCTGTTCCTAGCTCCAGACCTGTATTTTTGCAAGCTGTTTGCATGAGGAGTAGCAGTTGTTCTAGATTATCATATCCTGTTGTCAGGCAGCCTAAGTGTGATATTCTTTTTAAGGGTGGTGGCTGAAAGCAAAACAAAAATAATCACTTTATTTACACACATATCTATTATACTTTTTTTTTTCATTTCAGTCTGCATTTAGTGATCAAATCATAAACTTGTTCTCAGAAATCTCCTTGGCAGCTTTAAGGACAATTCTCTAGCAAAGAGGGATTCTGAAGAGCTAATGAGTAGAGAGCCAGTAGTCCTTGGAAATATGTCTGGTCATGTAATCTCAGTCTTGTGTGGTCAGTACTGGTTTACAAAATGATTTTAAAGGCACTCTTAACAACCACTGAGTTGCCAGGAATGCTCTGCTGCTGTGGACCAATCCTTTGCACAAAAACATATTTTGCTTTTTAAAATAGCTTTTACTCATTTATCCTCAACTACAACATTGATATTGACTCTATGGAGAGTTTTAAGACTTCTAGAAGAACAAATTTCATAGAGGGGAAACACCTCCAGCCCAGCTGCATGCAGTTGTCTGCTTCAGGGACAGTATTCCTGGGCATGAGCCTCAAGCAGAGTTACACTGAGCAAGTATTTCATATCTCTTTCTGTTGTCAGGTTTTTTGTAGGTTTCCCAAATGCTGATTTTTAACTGTAAGGTCTAGGAATTTTGGGTTAAAAAGATGCAGCAATAGACAGCAGTAAATGCTGCAGCCTTCCTGCACTTCAGATAGAGGTTAAATCTGCAGTTTGGTGTGGTTTTCAAGCTGTCCATATGCTGTGCCTTGTTACATTCTATTAAAAGCATTGTTTATCTGTATAAAAACATTTTTCTCTGTCTAGTTTTTACTTCCATAACCTAAATAAGTTCTTATTCTTCACTGCCTACTTTCTATCATTTCTCTGTCATTTCTCTGTCATTTCTCCTTTTTTTCCCTCACAAAAAAGTTCAAACTCACATGGCGCCTTTATCAGTTTTAAATTCAGTTTCACTACTGTCTCCTTTAGTTTTCTCCCATTGAAATGAATGGAATTTTTTTCAGAGAATCTACAGCACTGTTTCCTTGTGTATATCTTACAGAAATATTCTACCTTATGATTGCACAACATATTGTGGTACTAATATGGAAAATACCCACCAGGAAAACACTGGTCAGCATCTTAATGATGATGCATTTTTAATTGTTTAAGCAACAATAAAATAGGAAAGCTTTTGTTCATCCACTCTTTTTTATACTTCAGAACACTAATGATTCTCACATATGAGTATATGACAATATTTAAATCATCTCAGAATGAGGAGCAAAACCTGCATGGCATTTCCATCCCACTATTTGAAAACTCATCAACAAACTACCGGTTTTGAAGGGATAAAAAAGATCATTTGAGTCATACAAAATAAAGTCCTGTACAATATTGTGAGTGCTGCCCTTTAGCTGCTGGTTTGTATCTGCCATTATCTATAACCTCAGTCTGGCCCTGGGAACTGAATGCAGCAGGATAAACAGGGGAGTTATGCTCCCAGGGTTAGGGAGCAGCACAGCCTGCAAGTCTTACAGGTCACAGTTTTATGGCCTACATGATCAAAAGGGCACATTCTCTGCTGGTGCTACAGGCCTGCAAAATGCTCATTTGGATAAATTACCAGGATTTCTGTATGAGAAAAATTACCAGATCCCAGAAATTTTCCCCTATTTCCTCTACTGTCCCCCAGGAAGGGAAGGTATAGTCAGAAGAATCTAAGTTATTATGTAAAATATGAGCATTTGGAATATTTAAGTCTTTCCTTGACCTTTCCAAAATGGTGATGTAGATTAATGCTTCCTTTCTTAAGAACATTTTGGTTCCCTGCTGCTGTTAATACCTTGTTGAAGGCTTAGAGTTAAAATCTCTTTTCTTACCAGAGCTTTCTTCGCTGAACTTTGTGCTTTTCCTTTCTTACTGTCTGCTTGTGGACCAGGCTGTTGGAGTGAAGGAAGAAAGAAATCAGCTCCATGGAAAAATAAAAAGATGACAGAGACACATCAGAAAGAAAAGAAAAGAAAAAAAAGATTGACGGAATTTTGGTCAAAAGAGATTGTAAGTATTTAAGTTAGGAAATAGCTTTATTTAATAGTTTAAGTTTTATTTTGTGGTGGTTACTCATTTAAAATGTTTATTTCTATGTGGACATCTGTCCAACCATCATTTGTTTTTCAAGACATTCTCACCCAGCCCATCAAAAATATAGGGGATCTCAGAAATGAGAATCTAGACTCTGTACTTGGAGAAACCCAACTATCTTGCTTTCCAAAAAGCACATGCACACACCAAGACTGATTTACTGCTACAGTAATAGTACCTTGAATAAAACATGTTACATGTGAGAGGTGTAGCAAGATCAGAATACATATTGTATATATTGTATATTCCCTCTGATACTATTCACTCCCAGTATATTTCTTCAGATAAACAGAAAGCCTTATGCTTAGAACAATGTTTCGTTCAAAATTTTCTAATTTAGTATCACCAAATGGCCAATGTTTTATTCATCTGTCAGAAAAAAAACATCTTCTATTCTGTGTCATGAGCCTGTAACAGGCTAAGAGTTCCATGTGTAAGTTTAAAAGGACAATAGTAGTAAAAAGATTAAATTAAGTACATCTCACTGTTAGAACACATTTTTATTGTACCATTTTGCCTGAAGACTCCAACAGTCTTGTCATTTCTTTCTGGATATCCAGAATTCTTTCTATGCCCTGAAATAAACAACAGTAATCTTCAAAAGGAAGTTATATTAATTCATATTAGCAACTTAAATCAGAAAAGAGACAACATTTATTCGAAATGCAAATTTTAATATAAAATCTTACAAAAAGCCCAAACCATTACAGACCCTGTAGCACAATCTCTGCACCCACAAAATGCAATCAAGTGTCCAAAGATAAAGGGTTAGTAGCAGTGGAATAAGCAGGAATATTTGATTATGGGATGTCAAGGAAAGCAGTCTCTCCCCCAAAAGAAGCCCCTCACAAATCTAACAAGTAAAAAATATCTGTGTCTGCATTTATATCTGAGAAATGGGAAGGTGATAATCCCAGTTCCCAATTGTGACTCTGCCTAAAACTTCCCAAGCTCTGACAAGACTGAGTGCATTTGCCTTCAGAATACTTCCAGGAAGCAGGAAAAAAAAAATCACTGTCTTGATTTTAAATATTGGGGAACGCTCCAATTAAAGGAATTCATTGCTTTTAACGCAAGGCTCTTTTTCCTTTTCAGCTGAGCTGGTTAATGTTGAGTGCTCACTTCATAAAGGACATTTCAGATTTTCTCAGTGTGCCAGTAAAGGAATACTGAAGGGGCAGAAGTCAGTCACAGCTGGCAACACCTCAGGACAAAGCTTCGAGTTCTGCCCTGCAGCAAAACCTTCCTCCTCTCCCATGGGCACTGGGAGGCACCCTGGCTCTGAACGGGGCACAATAATTAACACAATTATTAACCTTCTTAACAGCTCTGGGGACAATCCAGAAAAGTTAAAGGAAAAGCAAAAAGAAAGAGAATCGAGCTCAGCTATTTGTTCAGGTCACCAGCACACAAAGTAGAAATCACAGCCCTAATGGAGGCATCTTGTGCAGATACATTCTTTATTGCAACACATGGCTAAACAAAAAGGGAGAGGGCTGATCCCATCTGTCTCACACATCCTTCTTGCTTTTTGTGTTCCTTTCTGGTGTCAAAATTTCATTCTAAAGCAAGTTATTCCCAAATATTTTATGCTTTCCTGTGAATTTGTTACGAGTTTTGCCGTTTTGTATACTATATCAAACAACTGATAATATTTATCATCTACTAATGCAAAATCCATTATTGTGTAACACAATTCCTTGAAATCTTCTTCAATGCACTGATTTTTTCCTCTATATAAACATACATTTTTAACTTAAATCTTCATGGTTCTTCTTTTAAATCATCTTTTTACTTAATTTAATGTTATTAGTGTTCGAATTCTGCACTAACTAACATCTGTTAAAACTTTGGCCTTGCAAGCTAACAAAAAAAATGAAAAATATAGTTTGTAAGGACTATATTCAAAAGACCTCTATACTTATGTACATATGTAGTTAGTATGATGTCTATAGAATACATTTGTAAAAAAAAAGGAAATAGTACCTGTTTGAGTGATAACTCAACTGGTGGTATAAGCATAACTTCTTTCACTAATTTCAGTTTTGTAGGTAAATTTTTTTCACAGTTCAACAGAGTAACCATTGGGAGTGGTAGAGTCATTTCTTTAGGTGGCTCCTGTAATTGGGAGTGCCAGGTGAAAATAAAAATGTAAAAATCAGAATAATTTCTTATATATTTTATTTAAGGTACAGGGTTCAAAACCGCTACAGGAAATTGTGTCAAGGATGTATTCTATGAGGCAAATTTAATAACACACACAACTGGCTACAATAATTATGATAACTGGGACAAAATGAACAAAATTACAGAAGCCACGTGTACCTGATTGTGTTTGAGCAGTGCAATATATAAGTACAATGGGACATGGCTAATGGTGGCCCCAGCCTTTGCTATGGCAAGCGATGCTCCCCCGATGGCCAAGCTGCCCCCCAGCACTGGTTCAGCAGGTTCTGCAGGTGGGATGGGCTTCTCTTCCACTGCCACCTTCTTTACTACAAGAGAGACAGGAGGAAATACTTGCTACTAAATATTTTCTTGGTTCTGAACACATGCTTGTGGATCACAGTTATGAGAGTAAATACGGTATTGTCATTTCAGTGTGTACTCGATGTATAAAAAACCAGTAATTTATTTTTTTAAAACTTCATTTAGTCAGCTGTTTTATATGGAATGACCTTACAAGTAAGCAGAGTATCTGTTTTCACTCTGTTTCAAATGTGCTTCAAGTTTGTTTCTTTTGGAGATCTTTCAGCCACTGAAATACGTATTTTTATTTATCTGTGTTTGAATCTGATAACATTTTATAATTTTTCATGTTCCTTTCAAAAGCATGTTTTCAGTCTTCTTTACTGTGCTCCTTAAATGCTCAGACTTTGCATTAAAAAATGGAAGATTACATTATAACCTGATTAGGAGTAGAAATACTTGATTTCTTCTAATAATGACTGTGAAAAAAATTCAGGCCTATTACAATTGGAATTCCCAAAGAGAAAACAGGTCTTTAAAATATTACACATTAAATTTTCATAAGAATTTATTTCCCTTTCAGATAAAATAGCTTTTTCCAAAATGCTTTAAACCAAGCAGTTCCCACTACCATATTTATTGCCTGGAGTGCTGACATGAACACTTACAGGGAGCACCTACTGAAGCTGCAGAAAGTGGTCTGATTCCCAAAAACCACTGCTTTGGGGACTGTTTTATATTGGCTCCAAATAGCCAGGCACTGAGTCTAACAATAATATTACAGTCAATGTCACAATTAGTGAAAACACATAATAAATGTATCAGCAGGAGCTTGACTGAAGTATCATATACATCACGATGGTATCTGGATGGAGCTGGCAACTGCAGAGGTTAAATTTGAGGTGAAAGGTGAATTTACTGTGCATACATCCAACATATGAAGTGGGAGGTTTTTCACTGGCAGTATATGATAGTTGCAAATAAACTGATAATAATTATTTGCCAAAATTTTCTGCCCTTCCAACAAATGACAACAACCCTTTTTTGTCTGAGTTTAATGTATAGATGGAGATAACATATGGGGTTTGTTTCCTTTGGGTTGTTTGGTTTTGGCCATGTATTCTTCCCTTGTTTTTCTAGTCTCACACTATTTTTTCCTTTTTCCTCTAGTAGGGTGTTTGCTTACTTCCTTTTACTCTATACTACCCTTCATTCCCATCTCATCCCCTTCATTCTTTCTCTTTTGCTTTTCTCTTTATTTCCTCCTTTTCTCAGTGTTAGAAGGAAACTTTCCTTCCTCCCTCTTTCAATTGTTTTCAACTTCTATCTTGATTCGATTTCCATTTTCCTGCTCAGTTCTGTGATTCCCTTTTCTTTCCTTATCATTTTCATTTTTATTCTTCATTTGCATCCTCCTCCATTCTTATTCCTCACTCTGAAGAATAATAACCTCCTGTCTAAACCAACTGTAAAACAAAGGCAGAAACTCTGTTCAACCAATACATGTGAATGATGAGGAAACTGTATTTTCCCCTCCCTCATTCTGCTGCCAAAACCGCTGTGATCAAAAAGGTCAGGAGAGAGTAACCAAACCCTTTGAACACGAGACAGGGTGTCTTTTAAGATCTTTATCAGTATCTGTATTGCAGAAAATATTAAAATTAAATAAAGTTAAACCTGGTTTTCCTCCTCTTTTTTGCTTAGGTATTGGGGTTGGAGGGCATGAAGCAGGGGCAGGAGAGACTTTTGCTGCTGCTTCTTCTTCTCGCTTTTGAATTTCCTTTTTTTCTTCTACCTTTTTTGCAAAGTATTCACTGAGGGAAGAGGCATAAAAATTACTGGGTCAAAATATTGTTAGACATGTGACAAGTAGACATGTGATACAGGCTAAAGGACAGGCTAGGAGGTAGATTAAGTGCATGTATTTGAGCTTCTGCCATAGATTCATTGTGTGAAGCTGGAGAGTCCATAAATTTATCATATCATGATTTTTTGGTAGTCCTCTGCAGCACTGATTAAACAAAAAGAACCACAAGCAAGTATCACAGATCCTAGCACATGCTTTGTAAATCACTCTGGTTTGAAAGGCAGCTCTGAGCAGACAACCTGAGCATGAAGGATTTACCTCCTTTGCATGGGCAGTAACAGATCCTGGCATAACTTCAGCCCATCCACCAGCCTGGCCTAGGTTGCTGAGCCAGAATATGAATTGTACACTGGTTATTGTGTGGCAGTAAATTCAGAGGTGGCTGAATTTCAATTACATGCATGAAGTGAAATCTTCACCCATGGATCACTCAAAGCCCATTCAGGCAAACTGAGTATGTAAGATATATAAAGTAGTGTAAGCAATGCATTAAAATCTTATTTAGACTCACTTTCCAACTGATTCCTTATTCCCTTTATCAAGGTTTTCCCAAATCTAATCCACATGGAAGGCAATTAGGTCTGTTTGCTACAGTCTGTGTTCATTGTGGCAGCCCAAAACAGCATGATTTTTATATCATAATTATGAAAAGCAGGTAATAATGTAGTGCAATGGATCTGAGACAGACATTACATCCTAAAAACATTTTTTAAAATAGTAGAAAACATTGAATATTCCATAAATCTCTAGTTAACAATATAAATTGATGGTGAATATTTGAAATGTAATAATTTTTGTGATATGCAGGACCTACCCAAGCATCTTATCAGCTTGACACTGGTCAGTAGACTCCAAGTCTCTTAACATTGTGTTCAGTGATTCATTGACCCATTCCACAGCAGTATGAACAGAGTCATTTCTTTCTTTCTCATCAGCTTCAATTTTTTCAGGTAAAGCACTTTCAGGTATTTGAGAATGAGAAGCCATTACAATGGAACAAATCCTCTGCAGTAAAAACCCCAAACAACAAAACAATGTAAAAAGGTTTAAAACACTACTTAATTTTTAACTTGGAAATGCCATTTGAAAGACTAAGAAGTATGTCCTTACCAACTCTCCAAGTACATATCTCCAAATCTATTTGCTCCATTTGTCTTTTCTCATGCAGCACCTTCTTTTTAGCCTCTTATACTTTGCTAATTGCAGACATTATTCAAGTTTTTTGATCTAAACTATAACTACATAAAGAGGCAAAAAACCCTCTGGCAGATCTGTCTTATACATGTATTATACTATCAGAATCAAAGACCGTTATTTTAAGGACCATACAGTCACTAGGACAGCTTTTATTGCAGCTGTTGGTAGCCTGTTGTACCATGATTCATGAGCATTTATGCTTAATGCCATCCCTCATGATCAGTTACTTTTGTCTCACTTAGATAATTCAAACCTATCTTTCTGTACTGATGAAGAATAAATGATATTAAGAAAATTCACTTAAGGAAGACATCATTTACAAATGTCCCACAGGTGCCTGCACTAACAGTATTAACTTTACATCCTGTGAATATCTATGAGGTTACATGTAATTCAAGAGTTAAGTGAACCAGAGTTCAACTGAGGGAAAGCAGAAATAATTACTTCACAATAGCTAGAGCTGCATAGATGTAACTTGAATATTTCAGGTTGGGGAAGAGATGAGCCATCAGTTCTGCATTGCAGGTGCTGAATGGGTATGTTTGACTTTACTATCACCCACATCAACCTAGTAGCTCAGTGTAAAAGAAGTGCCTCCATCTATACTGTTTTTCACTTGTATTTTTCTGAAAGAGTGTCACACAAAGAGAAATATAAGGATCTGAAAATTAAAGAAAAAGATGAAATGGAAGTGAATGTATAAGGTTAGTATGGGGTGAAAGGAAAACCTACATGATCACTAAGACAGAAAAAATTTAATATACAAAGACAGACTATCAGATCCCACTCATAAAATATTGTCTAATTCACAGAAAATAAAGTTTTCATAGTTGCTGCCACTGTCTAACTTTTCATGACACCTTTTCTTTCCAAGTTACAACATTCAACTGTTGAGTCCCAGGGATTTATACCTTGTCATTAAAATGAAAAATTAAACGTTCCTTGGGATATGAGAAGAATAGTACGTCTCCCATATACCGTCCTACTAAAATAAATAAAACAAGAAGAAGCAGCTCATACCTGCTCATAGTTTTTAACTGTACAGTATATTTCCACTTCTAATGTTGGCTGACCAAGTCCATCAAGAACTTTTCTTCCAACTAATTTGCATATTACTGGAGCTTTTGAAAATTTAGAAAAGTAGTTAGCCTTAAATGAAAGAGAAAGAAGTCCATTAAAGTCAATATCCAGGCAAAGAGTCTTTTATTTCATGAAATATCTTTCAGTAAAATCCCCCACTGAACAAATCCATTATGGGTCCCTTCCAACTTAGCATGTTCTATCATTCTATGATTTATATGTTCCAGCAAGCTTTGAGCCCTGAGAGAAAGGTGCAAGCAAGACTTCTGGTAAGTAGAGTTCTTTCTTCTTCCAACACGGTCTTTAACGGGCCTGATGAACTATCATAATCCAATATATTTGGGTCTCTGTTCATAGTTAATAAACACCAATGTTGGTTTAGAAAAAGGATTATGTTTTTACCTGAGGTTTCTACATACTTCCTTACTAGTTTCGTTATGTAATCTGGTATCAGAGAGTCACCAAACCACAGCTCACCAAATGGGAAAACTGTGAAACACTTAGAGGTACAAAGAAGAGGAACATGCTAACTACCAAGCAAAGAAAGGAAAGGTGTTACCAGTGCCAGTCCCTTCCACTGATGATGGCAAAACACTTGGAGATGGGAAACGGTATAAAATGGAAAGAAATGTTTAAATTCCACAGCCTTTCTCCCATCAAAGACCATACCATTCTCTTTTTTTTTCAAGAGTTGCTCACTATTGTAGTATTGGCAATTTCAGTATAGCCACTAATTGAGGTTTTATTAGGACTACCGTAAACAATGTTTTGCCAAGTGGGAACAGATAAAATTGATCCGATTCTCGACCCTTCCTGTGAGGTCCATTTGCCTTTCATGAGCAGCTGCAATGCGAACAGCACCCAGTCTCTTGTCGCCGCTGGCCCGAGAGTCATCACTGCTGAGCAGCACTTTTGTTAGGGACGAACAGCAGCCCATCTGTGGACTACTTTGTTTTTGTGTCGAGACAAGCAGCCCGCAAGGACAAGAACCGCGGCTGCTGCGGACACGTACTTGGCGCAGCGTCCAAGTGCCACTGGCCACAAACACAGAACCATCGCAACCCTTGCCCGGGCCATAACTGACACCCCTGAATTGTCACCACAGAGCCACGGAGCTCCTCGCTGCAGCCTGAGGGCCAGGGCTGCGAGCGGGCACGGCGGGCACCCCCACGGCCCCTCCGCGCCGCCGCTGCCGGGCCCCGGGAGAGGCCNCCGCCCCTTCCCCGCTCCCCGCCGGCGCCGGGGCGGGACAGCGGCCTCAGGGCGCCCTGCCCGGGCCCTGCCGCCTCAGGCCCGCCCGCCAGCACCCCGGGCTGCTGCTGCCATAAGGACCTTTTTGCCTTTTCTTTTATACCTCTTGTGTATGCCTTTGTGGCCTCTTGTGTTCTTGGTGTTTCTTTTTAGNGCAGTGGTTGGGTTTGGCCCGCTTTCCTCCTCAATGCCGCGCCGGGCTGGCGCTTCCCTCAGAGGCTGCTCATGGCCTTCCAAGTCAAGACGCCCCGAGCAAGCGGTCCTGGGTTTTAAAAGTCTCCGAGCAACAAAACTGCAAGATTATGGTCCTGAAAGAGGGACAGGATGTGGTTTGGGAAATGTCTGGTGAAGACGACGCTGCAAAACGCCCACAGTAACTCCTGCGTTTTAAAGCCCTCCACTTTCAATGAAAAGAAACATTTCGCAATCTAAATGGTCATTTTTAGTCTGCAATTTCCTACGAAAACTTTCACTGTGTTACACTATTCACGGGTAATTTTGTTGAAGTAACTGAAAATGGAGATACTTAAAAGCTGTTAGCTGCACACTTCCCCAGCTCTAAAATCAATATGTGTGGACCTTTGCTCATTGTGTGCTCACTTCTCCAGGTGGGGTGATAATGAAGAAAAATCCCTCAGGAATCATTTTCTTTTCCTTTCACATCCTTTAGAAATACTATAGTACCTCTCCAGACAGTTAAACCCTCTTTTTTTAAAGCTGATTCCTCTGAAAAAGTTTCTGAACTGACACTACCTGTTCCTTGAGGAGAGTGGGTAGTGAGTGCCTCATTAGATTTTCTTTCTTCAGGAGGAGTTGATGTGGTGGGTGGCTGCTCCTTTGGGCACATAACTGCTGCAGGACGGGCTTGTGCAGTCAGAGGGCTGGGTGGCAGTAGTCAAATAGTGCCAGATCTTTGTCACATGCACAGGCTTGCCCCAGAAAGCTCCAGTTTAACTAAATATTCCTGGAAGAACAGGCTTCTGGAGGAAATGGTAATGGTGTGGCAGTCTCTGAGCACGATCATATGCTGGGTAATACCACCCAGTGTGAGACCTGTGCTTTCTGATACATTTAAGTGCTTCTGTATCAGTTTCCCACCTTCTGGCCTTTAACAGGCTCTAAACAAAATGCATCATGAAGGAACATGTTGGAGATAAAAGGGAGACTAGGGAAAATGTCAGACTTCTCTGGAAGGAAATGGCAGAACTGATTGCCTAGGATATGAAGAAGGCTGATATACTCGATGACTATTGTGCCTCTGTTCACTTGAAGTGCTCCAACTACACCACCCAAGTCACAAAAGGAAAAGTCAGGGACTGAGAGGACAAAGGGGAAACAGTCTTGGTGGAGGAGGGAAGAGTAACTGGTGTCATCTGCCTGGACTTGTGCAAAGCATTTGACACTGCCAGCACGACATCGTTTTCTCTAAACTGGAGAGATGGATTTGATGGATGGACACTTGGTGGATAAGGAATTGGCTGGATGGTCACACAGAAAGGTTTGTGGTCAATGGCTTAATGTCCACGGGGAGAGCAGTGACAAGAGGCATCCTCAGGGATCACTGCTGGGGTTGGTGCTGTTCCACATCTTTGTCGGTGACTCTGCCAGGGGGACTGAGGCACCCTCAGCAGGTTTGCCAGGGACCCTGAGCCGACTGGTGCAACCAACATGCTGGAGGGAAGGGACGTCCTCCAGAGGCACCTGGACACGCTGCAGACGTGGGCCCGTACCAACCTCATGAAGTTCCAAAAGGCAAGGGCAAGGTCCTGCACTGGGTCAGGGCAGTCCCAAGCACAAACACCGGCTGGGCAGAGAATGTGTTATGATGGGATTAGGGAGAGATGCCTCTGCCTGAGTTAAGGTGCAAATGAGACCATATGATGACAACGTACAGATTTTATTGAACGTGGATTTTATTTAACAAGAAATGTGGAGGAGATAGAAAGAAATAGGAACTTGGAACTAGGTAATCTTTGAGGTCCTTCCCAAACGAAATCATTCTGTGATGCTAGAGGATGTGTAGATGTGTATTTTAACTTGATATTATTGATAATAATAATAATAATAATTTGTTACTACTACCATTTAATCTTCTTCTTCTCCTTCATCTTCTTCTTATTCTTTTTATGATCCCTATACTTCTCCTCCTTCTTCTTGTTAGTATTTACTTCTACTATTTCTTCTTCAACATCAACTTATTCTTATGTTTATTTTTTCTTTGTCTTATTTCTTTTCTTATTCTTATACTTTGTTTTCTTCTTATTATTCTTGTTTTAATTCGGATTCTTATGCCTTTCCCTATTCTTTTTCTTTGTCTTATTATTTTTCCTTTTCCTTTTCCTTTTCCTTTTCCTTTTCCTTTTCCTTTTCCTTTTCCTTTTCCTTTTCCTTTTCCTTTTCCTTTTCCTTTTTCTCCTTCTCCTTTTCCTTTTCCTCTGTCCTTTTCCTTTTCCTTTGTCTTTTTTCTTTTCCTTTTTTCTTTTTCTTTATTTTTCTTTTTTTCTTTTTCTTTTTCTTATTCTTTTTCTTTTTCTTATTCTTTTTCTTATTCTTATTCTTATTAATTTTTTCCTTTTTCTCATTCTTATTTTTAAACTTTTTATTATTCTTGTTCTTATTATTATTCTTGCTCTTTTTTCCTTGTTCTTATTTTTATGCTTAATTGTTTTTCTTATTTACTACTACTATTTCTTTATCTTCTTAATCTTCTTCATAGTATTATTAGTCCTATTCTTTTTCTTTTTGTGGGTTTTTTGGTCGTGTTTTATGGTTTTGTTGGGGTGGGTTTTGGTTTTGTTCTTTTATTTACTATTGCTACTATGTCTTAAACCCAGCTTCCCTCTGTTTCGGAAAAATTGTGTTTGGCAAAGTCATGCAGTGAGCAGTCAAGTCCTGGGAGCAATACCTCCTGTCTGTGCCCATTCCTCATGGATAAAATCCCAAAGGACCACATGTAATCCTTTCAGGATGAGAGGAAATGGCCTTGGGGGAGGTTCAGGTTAAATATTCAGAACAATTGTCCCTGGCAGAGTGGTCCGGTTCGAAGCGGTGGCTCGGGAGGCGGCGCAGTCGGTGTCTCTGGCGGTGCTCAGCGCGGTGGGGATGGTGCGGGG
>VZRO01000861.1:0-16403 GCA_013397915.1 Daphoenositta chrysoptera
AAATGGCTCCAGAAACCCCACCCCACCATTGACTCACTGATTCCAAGAAACCCTTAATGACTCCAGCAACCGCACCCGGTACTCATTGACTCCCAGAAACCCCAAATGAACTCCAGCAACCCCACCAGGGACTCAGTGACTCCAAGAAACCCCAAATGAACTCCAGCAACCCCACCAGGGACTCAGTGACTCCAAGAAACCCCAAATGAACTCCAGCAACCCCACCAGGGACTCAGTGACTCCAAGAAACCCCAAATGAACTCCAGCAACCCCACCAGGGACTCACTGACTCCCAGAAACCCCAAATGGCAGAGTGCACGCCCTTTGTGTGCTGTGCTCAGGTTCACCACAAGGGGGAGACACTGAGGCGGCCCCGCAGTGCAGACACGGCGCTGTCACTGCCTTTGCTTTTCTCAGGTTCACCACAAGGGGGAGACACTGAGGAAGCCCTGTGGTGCTGGCAGGGCGCGCTCCCTGCCTTTGTTGTACCAGGGTTCACCACAAGGGGGAGGCACTGAGGCGGACCCGTGGCAGGGCGGGCTCCTTGCCGCTTCCAAGAAACCCCAAATGGCTCCAGGAACCCCACCAGGGACTCACTGACTCCAAGAAACCCCAAATGAACTCCAGCAACCCCACCAGGGACTCACTAACTCCAAAAAGACCTGCTTAATGTGTTTTTCTGTCTTCACGTTTATTTTTGTGTTTCTAAGACGGGAGCACTTTTCTCTAATAATTCTCCTTTTCCCTTAGCAATGGTGTACTAGTGAAAAATAACAAATTAGAGCTCAAATTCGCCTGTTGTATGTTCACTCCTCTACATTAATGTTGTCTATCCCGCACACACTGTGATTACTACTTGCTTGATTTAGTTGCTTTCAAACAAGGCCTGGTTCATGTTGCTGAGGATGCAACTTGCATAGTTCTTCTAAAACCAGAATAACCCAATTTTCTATAAAGGATTCTGGTAATGCAATAAGGAAAGCATTTTCTATGTTAAAACCAGCTATAAATGGAGCCATTTGCAGTGGTTTGCTGTATTAGGTGGAGAACTCATATTAGAAGGTCTTTCAGTGTTTGTAGTTACAAAATGTGTGTATGGCTGTATTATGTGTGCAGAGCACTGGCACAACACACTGTTGAGAAATCCAAAATGCAATAAAGTTGTTCTGTTCTTAGTTAGCCCTTTTTTACATAAACGGGAAAGTTTTCTTTTGTTTTCTCTTTTTTTCCCCTTAAAGATAGGGGAAAAAAAGAAATTCAACAAATGGATTACTCAAATTATGCAATTTATTTCTTCCAACAAAAACTGAGCATTCATTTTTCACAAACACAAGTAGCAATTTTGATTAGTCCAGACAATAAATGTGATTGTAAGTGGCTGTCTGAAAAGCAACCATGTTTTGTGCTGCAATTTCATGTCTTCAAACAGGCATTTTAATTACCTTTCTGATATTTTAATCTAATTTTTCCTAAGATGTTTCCCTATTTTTTTTTTTTTTTTAACATGGACTGATAAATCTGTGTATTGAACAGTTAACTCAACTAAAGAGTAGTTTGCAAGCTTCTGATATTTGCATAAGGACTTTTGTCTTTACTACTCCCTAGTCCATGGGAGAATGAACCAATTGGGAAATGCTGAAGCAGTAACATTCCTCTCTTTTCTAACATTAATCAGAATTCTCAGGTCAAGATGGTAAAAGAAAATACTAATGTTTATTCTATTCACTTGTTTTAGAAATACTTTGGTTTAATAATTTTTCCAGCCCAAAAGTCAAAGTTTCTAAAAGGCTGAATTACAGGTTTTGATAATGTAATCACATAGCAATCAGAATTTTTTGAATTTTTGGAACATTTCTCCCTCCTCTTCCACCTCTATTCAACATTTTATTTAAAGCTCTTCTTCTATTTTGGAGCTCTGTCCCTCATTCTATGTCTAGCACTTCTTTAAAGCTCCTGTCTTGTTTCAGCCATAATTTTTCTTGCTCAGATCACTTGCTATGAGTGATCTTGTAAAGTTTTCATGTCTTTTAAAACACGCCTTTAGTTTCCAAACTGGAAGGGATGAATTATTTCTTCTGTGTGCCCATGAAATTGCTGTTGCTATTGCTGAGAGACCTGTGAGGACTTTTCTTTGCCAGCAGAGCTGTGTAAGGTGTGGAGCCCAATATGGCCCTGAATCCTCTGGGGCATCCCAGTTCAGGGCTGACTTGGAAAATCCAGTGAAACCCGAGGATAAGACATTTTTGCTTTCCTACAGTGAATGTAACTTGGTAAAGGCTTAAGATTTACACAAACTTGATCACAAACTGAGCTGGATCACTCTTAGCCTGTAGGAGGCAGACCTTATTTAGGAGCAGATTAGGAGAGGTTGTATATGCTCATGAACAATAGAAGTTGAAATGATGTATATCCACTTGCTGAATTTTGTAAGAGTGCTGATACTGATGGATTTAAATCACAGAATAATCCCTAAACCCCTCAGCTGTCTCTAATGCCATTCAATTTCCTGCATTTGAAGGGGATAGATTGCAAATAATTTCCATACTTCCAATTTCTTTGCACCCATATAAATCAACAATCCAGAGCTGCTTTTTGTTTCCTCACAGGTCAGTGAGAATATCTTCCCCAGACTCTGTGAACGATTTTTTAAAATCAAAAACAAGCCTTCAAAGCTTTGATTTTCTGTTCTGGCCTACTAAAACAGCTGTTGATTTGATTTAGAAAAGAATTTTTATTAGAGGAACCAATATCAATAAAAGCCTTGATGGGAAGGGGGAGGGAGAAAGCTTAAATTGGTTGTTGGACAAGAGCTGTGCCCTATCAGCAGTGATGCATTGGCCAGTAATGCCTGGTGATAGACCCAGCGTGCCAAACTGTCACCCTGGCCATGCCTCACCTGACAAAAGGGATTTGGTGTTTAATTTAAAGCTCTGCTCCAGCAACAGAAAAGGGTGCTTAAAACTGCATTAGTGAGAGAGCACTGAGCATCCAGTTCAATAAAATAGATTTTTCTCCCCCCACGCTTTACAAATAAGATGAGAAAGTAGATAATGTGTCATTTGCAACTTTTGTGATGTGAGTAGAAAATCTGACCCAGCAAATGTTGGCTCTACTTTTGCTTTGTTAAACGAGATGGAAGAGACTGACAACTTTTCATTATTTTGAAGATTCTTCCAAAAGAGTTGATGGTGAAAATGATTCCAAGTTATTCTGAGGTTTTCAAGCTCTTTTCCTCTGACAAGCACTGCTGATAACGGCAGATCATGAGGTATTTGCAGCCAGTCATTCTTCTGATGCAACAGGAGGGAACATAGTGCGGGATAATGAGGAAAGAATGAAGATTTCAGAGCTGAAGTCCTTCTGTTTGCTGTGAGAAGAAAGGTGTTGAAAACTGAGCTGTCCTTTAACTGTGGGGGATATTTGCAGTCGTATTTTGACTATGGTATCATTGCAGGTTACAACTCCAACACTATTAAAGTCAGTAAAGATTATTTTCTACTGACACCAATGTGAATCGATGCAGTTCATCAGGCAGAGAAGTGCTCTATTAAATCAAGAGCAAAGCACCCAAAAACCTATTTTGGTGTCACAGTCACACGTATATAATATGGAAAGGTAGTCTTATAAAAGTGTCTATCCCATCATGCAAGAACATGTGAAAATCCCAACCCTACCAAAGACTTAACACAATTATTTAAAACTGGTTTTGGGCAATTTGATCACAGATTATAGCTTCAAATACTGTATAAATTACATGCAGCCCTTAATTTTATGGTATTTGTAAGTTTAGTAGAGGGTAAGCATTTAAGACGTGGTAATATGTGTGGGTACAATCTCATAAGATGATTTATTTATAAGCAAAAGGGGTATCCCACTTTGGAAAGCATTTACATTTATGTGCTCCATGGTGATGGACTTGGATCAAAGACCTTTTCTGTGGAGAGTTTTTCCCTCCCCTGCCAAGGTCTATAATCATAGAAAATTAACGTCAGGTTGTGTAAGGTCCCGTTGGAAAGAAAAGTAAAAAACCTCTCACCTTCAGGGAAACACAAAATACTCAAGTTTTCACAGCTTTTATAAACTCCTTTGTGTCAGGAACTGCGAGAATATATTTGTCTGTTTGTTCAGAAAGCCTTTCTTTCTCCAGTCGGTGTCTTGTGTATTTTTGCAGGTTTTGTGATGTGATAACAGAAGTTGCAGCAGTGCAGAACAAAAAGTATGACTGAATAAATGGGCAGATACTTTATACAGGCCTAGCTTTCTTAATTTTTAATTCTTCTGTCTATCAGCCTTATATTTAAGCAGGGTATATTTTTGGGAGCATGGGTGGGATTTAGATTTCTAAACCCATGTATGAGTCTGTCCCAATTCTATTTATGTTTTCATTGCCTTTTGTAGTTTTTCCGTCTTTTGTGCATGCACACACATGCATATATATCTCTTTTTTTGCTTCTCATTGTATGCTTGGCATTAATATTAGTGTTGTAAAAAGCTTGGAAAAGATCTTTTGCTTAAATATTTCAACTTTTGCATTCCAAATACAAAGGCAGTTAAAATTTGTGATGCAGAAGTCAGAAGTAGGTAGAGATGGGGACCTGACCATTTTCTGCAGGACATAATCCTGTGGTCACTGTGGCCTTAGCACAGGTCCCTATGGTGACTGAGATTTAGAAACCAGGAGTGGAAGGCTTTAATTGATCTTTGTGTTCAATAACCATTGTTGTTTCATTTGGCAACTGCAGCCACTAACTGGGGACACAATGCAATTGAGATTCAACAAAGGGAACAAAGAGGAGGTGTTAAAATAAAATATTCTGATCATTAGAAAAGGCACATTTTAGGGTAATCACTTGCTTATTAGCTTTTTTCTTCCTGGAGTCCCCAGTTCCTGCTAGCTGTGGGAAATTCAGTGAGCTCATGGAACTCCTTACTACGATTTTCTCTCACGCCTTAGAAATCGTGCTTTAATCCACCAAATGTTACACGTTTTTTCTCTTGCACTCCATTATCTGTGTTTACAAGCAGATGCTGCTGTGCAGAATAGCCTGAGGTGTCATTTCCTTGCAAAAAACCCACCTGTGTTGTCCTTTAAAGATTGGTAAATGGTGCTGCACGAAGCTATTGCCACTTTTCCTGCCTGAATTAACATCTTGGAATCGTAAAGCAAAGACATAAATATCACACCAATGGGGCACGTAATATTCATAAAATTATTACTGTCATACTGAGATTCCTCACAGACTCATCCTTTGAATGCTCTCTTGCTTGTTATTTGAGGTGAAGTTGATGTATTGCTGGATCACGAAGCTGTGCTTTCCAAAACAAGTTGCCAGGTACATCAATATTCCCATACCTGGTTCCATTTTTTTTTCCTCACTGTATATTGATTGCAAGCTTTTTCAACTTATGTATAACAGACTTTTGACAAAACCTCTTCACAGATTCTTCCATGTGTTCATTTTGCTTTTTATTTTCCTATTATGCTGCAGAAATGGTATCTGGAGGAGGTGACTGGGGTGTATTTGTGTATTCTTTTCTTTTTGTTTCTTACCATTCTTCCACTTTTTTAGTCTTTCTACTTGTTATTTCTGTGAATAGCCAATAAAAACCCCACCCCAAACTCAAGAACAAAATGTTACATAAATTTTTAAAATATTCTTGCTCCTATCTTAAGCAGTTAAGAGGAAATAAAAGTAGAATGGAAAGGAAGGAGCTTAGGCCATTTTAACCATTTTGGGGGGAGTGCCAGTCTCAACATGAAATACTCTCAGGTTTCAGCACTAGAGAAAATTATTTAAAGAAAAAAAACTAGGTATTTTTTAAGAATACTTTTACTGAGCCATAAAGGAAAGCTTAGGATTGCCACTACCTGGACTGGGAAAATAGGGGTGATTTTGTTCCATGCTGTCAAATAAATATTTTTGGAGAAGTGGGTTCTGCAAGGACCTGATTTCTTGCTACAAAGTGTGAATAGCAAATGAATAGCAGATGCTCCAGGAGGGATGCAGGCTGTTTTGGGAGACCTTTGAGTGTGCTTGCCCACAGTGGAGAACCCCAAATTCATGTTAGAGATGGAACTCTGCCAAGATGTAACCCATCTCTCTGTCTAAGAGAGAATTTGGGACCTGCTTGGCTCAACACCTCATGCCTCACAGCTGGCCCCAAGTGTAGGGCTGCCTTTGTGCCTCATGGCCTGGCCAAAACCACTCCCCAGTCCCTTTCTGCAGCAGTGTGACTCAGGGTCCACACAGCATCCCCACCCCTGGGACCTTGCAGAGCATTTGTCCCATTGTTTTGAGGAGAGGGGCGGAAATTTGGGCTTTGTTTTGGAGTCCTCCATCCTCCTCATGCCCTGCTCTCCCACTCTGACCTCCACACAAAGGAATCAAGGGCCTGATTGGCCTCAGGAAGACCCAAAACACAGTTGAAAGTTCTTAGGGAGGAGATGCTTGGCCACAGTGCACCTGAGAGCAGACTGAGTCCCTTTGTTTGCTGCAGACACCATGAATTCCTCACAGCCTCGTGTCCTCTGTGGGTTCATGCAAGGGAGGTGCATCCCCGAAGGCCTCTCAGCTCAGGCAGATGGCACAAAAGGAAAGGATTTGCTGGCTGATTGGTTCTTAATTTCCTCTCCATTATTTCAGACCCAATTGTGCAGTTGCCTGTAGGTCCAAGCACGCAGAGCCAGGCCTGTTCCATTCCTCAGGACACACTTTGCTTTCCTCCTTGAGGGGATCATCAGAGATCATCCATCCCAAACAATCTTGGACTTTAAAACAAACACTGAGACATCACCCATGTCATGTGTCCCTCTCTTTGTTCAAGGGGGGAAATGGAGCATAAATCATAAAATGTCTTTCCTTAACCCCTTGCACTTATTTCAAAATGTCACTAAAGGTGCTCTTGTTGATGGGCCCGCTCAGTCTTGTGAGATGTTTTTGTGGAGGAGTTAGTTTTACATCTTATACCATCTGGCAAGGGAAATCAGGTGTTTTTAGATGCAGTGGAGTCTGAAAATGACTCAGGGGATCTGAATGTAGACTCAGGATTAACAGACTCCTGGAATTGATGGCGTCCAGAATGAAGACTCATTATTCAGATCCTGGTTTGCAGTTTGATTTGTGG
Organism: Daphoenositta chrysoptera; assembly: GCA_013397915.1. Taxonomy (NCBI): domain Eukaryota; kingdom Metazoa; phylum Chordata; class Aves; order Passeriformes; genus Daphoenositta; species Daphoenositta chrysoptera. The sequence continues at coordinate 7,126 of VZRO01000861.1, forward strand.
ACTTATCAACACTTAAGTGCTCCTATGACCCAACAAATTCATAAAATGTTCACAGTCAAAATAGTGTTTGTGAAGTTATTCCATCTGTGGCTGGGATGATTCCAGGCAAGCGAGCAGCAGAGTCACACATTTGAAAGTTATTCTGATTCATGATTTGTGCATTTTTGAGCTATTTTAGATGTCTCTTTTAAAATCTTTTTCGTTGTGTGGAGTGAAAACGTGCCCAGCATGCTAATTGTGTGGTGTGTGAAACGGCGTGAGGGAAGCCAGGGCTTTGCTCCCAGTGGTGCTGTTGTCACCTTGAACAAGGAACCTCTCCTTGGTTCCTTTGTGTCCCTTCACACAACGAAAATTTGACCTGAAAGTTGTCTGGAGACAACTGCTGCTCCTGTAATTAGGACGGATATTCAAGGTTCTGGTGCACCAGCTCAGCAAATAATGCTTTACTCTATGAATACTGGGGTCTTTATTCTCCCTTTTATGTTCTGAAAGAAATTTATTTTTTGGCCTATTTGTTCAAGGCATGAAGCACCAGCTTTGGTTTTGGCAATGCTGTAACAGATAGGATATGTTGTGTGTTTCCAACTACAGAGTTAACTTGGTTATAAAAATTGATTCTTTTTCATAGCTGGGAGATTTTTTCCCACTTAGAGGATAAATTGCTATTGTAAATATGTTGCAATTGGATTAAATCCCATTGATGCTTTCTAGTGCACTTTTGGATAGCGCAGTAGAGTGAGAATGAAGTCCATTAAAACATTTATTCTAACAGTACTGAAATGCTTTTCTCCTTCTTGAAACTCTACATATTTAAGACAAACTCACCCTCTTCTTTCCCAAAACATTTATACAAAGAGTGTCAAAATAGATTAAAAAATCTGTTCCACCAAAACCAGTCTATCCTTACAAAAATTTGGAGTTGAGGAGACTATTTTTCAGAGAAATAAATACCCTGAGGTAGGGTTTTCTATTGTGGATTATACTCAAGTTTCCCATAGCCTGTCATGGAATGTGTGAACTTTAATTTTCTTTTTGAACAGTAAGAACTGTGATCAGGTCCAGTTGAAATGAGATTCCATGAAAGGGTGATTATGTTTTCAGCAGTGAGACTTGCACCAGAAATAGTCTCCAAAAGATCATGGTTTTCTCATGGTTTGCAAAACTTAAAGTCTTCAAGAAGCAGACTGACGACAAATAAACTACCAGAAATGTAAATATCGGGACAGAAGGGCAGAACCACAACAGATACAAATCTATTTAAGCTTTAGTGATTTATTTTTTTCCCCTAGCCGAGGATGTGGACCGCTATATTTAACATCCATTAGTGGTGTATTTAAACAAAGCTAAATAAAAGCTGGTAAACATGATTACAGTTTCTAAAATTTCAGACCCCTCAGCACTTTCTTATTTTTATGCATTTGATGCACCTCTGTTTTATTAATGCCCTTCCTGTGGTATTTTGATAGACTTCAGGGTACTGCTGAAGGGGAAGGCAGCTGCCTTTTGAAAGCATTCAAAAATATCTGAACTGATTTAAGTCTTCACAACGCTGCACCTAACTACAAAAAACATCCCTGTTGTATAACTCAAAGGTTCAGATTTCTCAGCTGTATTATGATATTTCTTAACACTTAAATGATTTCTGGCCCTTGTTAAGGTGATTAAAGTTCATGCGAGAGCAGTGGCTGACAGCAAAGGTTAAATAGACCTTTCTCTTTGGATCAGCCTAAGAGTTGAAGGACACTTTTTATGCTGTTCCCAGAACATCTGGCACTGCCACAGGCAACAAATTGGACTGAGTGGTAGCACTATAATTTTCCATTAGAGTTGAACCACAGTTTTGATATTTATCCATAAATTTAGCTATCAAATCCATACTCAGGCACACAAATAAGGGTGACCTGACATTCAGGACAGGAAGAGATGCCTGAAGATCAGATTGGTTTTACATAACCTGTACAATTTAATGACTTTTGATTAGCATTGTGATGTGTTTTAATCAATCCATGTTTAGAGTATGCAGAGTTAGTCATAAATTGTTAAGTTTAACTAAGAGGGTGAGTTACAATTCTTCCAAGTCAGTCTCAGAGAAGAATATCAGGAAAAAGGGGTCTGGATGCAACCTATGAAAAACTTGATTTTTCTCATCTCTAGCAAGACACTTTGCAGACTGAAAAATCTGCAGAAGAGAAAAGAAACTGCTAGATACAAGTTTTTTAACTTAAGGAGTAGCAAAATTGAAAAGGAAGCAGAATAAATGGTGATAATTGACATATTAAAGAGCAATAGACGGGAATTATTTGCTAGCTGGAGGGGTAATTTAGGTGTAGGTCCATCCAAGGATGAAAAGGAATTATGTGCAGGAAAAACTGTGGACTGGAAAACAAACACTAAACAAAGAAACCTAAACTACTAAGATAAGTTTTCTCAAAGTGGGAAGGATAGGACTGGCAAAAAAATCAAGGCAGATCACTAAAAGATGATTTTATTTCATTCCCATTCTATCCACGCATTTTTTGTACTGCGTATAGCAATGACAAGTTTCTTGGAACCTCTGCAGTCCTTGAAACAGTTCATGTCAAATATGATGTGCTTCCAAACAGCAGAGCTGTAAACCCAGAGTGCTTTCCCATTTTCCTCCTTTCTCCTTTTTCTCTGGGAGGGAATTCTTTGTAAGTAATTCTCTACTTGAAGAAGTTGACCATCATGACAAAATAAATTCCCTGAATAAATTCCTACTTGAATTCTGATGCATTTGTAACTTTATTTTGCAGTAGTTATCTGGAAACTACATTGCTTTGCTTATGAGAATTTGGCCACAGGGGTGAAAAATTTTGATATAGCTGAAGCAATTTTGGAACAGCATCTCCTTTGGAGATAATGTGCATGAAGTACCTATTTTGTAGCAGCTGCTGTGAGAGGCAGCAGTGGCCAGGACAGGGGGTTTCAAGGCAGAAGCTTTTGGAAACAGAACACCAAATAATTTTTTTGCTTGGGTTTGTTTGGCACCATTGTACTGTGAGGAACAAAGCACTGGCAGCAATTACCACCATAACTTTATAGACTGGAAACCTTGCCCCAGAACTAAAAAATCCCTCCAAATTTCTACCCTCTAAAGTTTTTTTTTATTCTCTAACTGCCTACCTACTTGCAATACCTATCTTCCTCATTAATATAAAATTTACAACACCTCGACCTGCAGGAGCTATTCTTTTAAACCCTAAATATCCTGATTTTTCAGTGCATGGTAATTTCTCACTTACTATAGCAAAATCACAACAATTAAAGCCTAAATGGGAAACAGACTCCAAAATACCATTGTGGAATATTCTGCTTAATTCTGAATAGGTCTAATTATGAACTTATTTAATAATGGCTTGGCTTCTTTTTGCATACTTAAATAACATTTTGTTTACAAAGTTATTTGATGTCTTGTCTTTTGTCAAACTCTTGTAGAAGGTTCTTAATTTATCCATTACTCATTCTTCAGAGTCAAATTATAAGCATACTTTTGATGAAATTTTGCTCATTTGCTGGAATTAAAACATCAGGATTGCATAGGCTATGTCATGTTTCCCTAGAGGAAAAAAAAAAAGGCATCTTTTCCTGATTTATTCATGTTCAGAAAAAATGCTTATAAAGAGAGATCTCATCAAAACTTCAATCTGGACAGCTCCTCATGACCAACCTGGTGAAATACTGCTTATCCACTCAGTCCTTGAGGGTAATCTGGAAGCCTGGAGACTCATCAGGGTTTGAAACCTGGAGACTCATCAGGGTTTGTGAACTCCCAGGTCTGGAATTTGCTGAGCCCAGCAGGTTTTTCTCTGCTGCCTTGCATGGCATGAACCCTTTTATTCAACAGCTTTTATTCAAAAGCCTGGATGAAGCACTGCTGGGGTGATCTCCCAGTAAATGATTTCCCATGTTCAGGGCATGTGAGAATCAGGCCCGTGCTTTGTAATTGTTCCTCACTAATTGCCCTCTCACACCCCGTTGTTTTCAGCTCTCAGTTTGTGCCTCCCTTTTGTGCTGCCTAATTTGCCGTTTTTCTTCCTCTTCCTCCACTACAGGCTGTTCACAGACTTGGCTTTCTGCAGCCCAAAATGTTGTGTTAAACAGAGGCTGCCTGGGAGGACTCTCAGTATCTGTATCTGTAAAGCACATCACGGACTGCGGGGTGCTGCTGCCACTGCCTGCCATGTTATTGATGCTGCTCTAATTAGGCCGATCGGTTTTAATTAGCACACTGTCATGTAACAATCTCATAAAATACTTTGTGTAAGAAAATTGATCTGGCTTTAATGCTAATTAGTTTGCTAGGCTCCCTACCTTATAAATGGGAATTGATTCCTTCCCTTCAACCCCTCCTTCTCTCCTATTCAATAATTCTCCCATAAACTCTGTATTCTCTCTTTTTTTTTTTCTCACATGACTTTGTTTTTATTGTCCCTGTGTCTCTCTCAATTAATCCTGACCATAACCTCATCTCTAGTGTAACCTGAAAAGAACAGGGCTTTATCACTTGTCAGAGAGAGCCTTCCTCAGTTAAATTTCTTTTCCTCTCAGGAACTGGCCCTATCAGAGAAGTGTAATCCTAAGGACTGTCTCAGAAGCAAAGCTGACAGGGTTAGGCCCAGGTCAACCCACTCGTAAATCAAAGCCAGTAAGGAGCTAAGGCTGTGCCTCGAATCGAAGATTTATAAAGACAGTAGCATTAACATTACAAAAGAAGTATTTTATTTGGTCTCACATGGGATTTGTTTACTGCTAGTAAACTGCAGAAGAGTGAAAATATGAGGTTAATAAATGGGAGAGTGGGCAACAAGATAAATCAACTACTCCTCGGCGTTTTTAAATGCTCCTTAAAATTGGGATTAATTTGGTTGATTGTGAACATAGCAGTGATGCCTAGAAAAGTACGAAAATTCTGGCTATGTAAATTTAAAATGTTCTGGTTCAGTTATGCTTTCAGGGTTTTAATAGAAAGAAAATTAAGAGACAGAGACAAAAGTGACTGCTGAAATTTTGTTTGCTTTTGTTCTTCCTTCTAAACTAGTATTCTAGGAATATAACCTATCTGGTGCAGAGGCCTGCAGTAGTTACATTTGGGATATTTATAAGGAAAAAAAAAAAACCCAAAATCAGACCACAAACAAACAAGAAAAACTAACTAAAAAGCCCTGAAAGATTAAACGGAAATTTGATTTTTTTATTTTGCCTTTCTATTTTGTTTACATATTGTCTAAAACTGGTATGGGATAAGGTGCACATCTAGAGAGCATAAGTACCAATGGGTCTGGAATTGATGTGAGCAATCTGCTGTGCCGTGTTGGTTTTCTCAGTGGGTGTCCATGCCTGGGTGTCTCCAGGCACTCTGCTTCTCTATCTCTGCTCTGGGGATGGTGTTTGTGACTCAACACTGACATCTGACAATTGCACAGCACGCACATGCACAGGAGTGCAGGGAAAATGTCTTTGCAGTGTCCCAGGCATGTATTCATCATTCTGTGTTTAATAAAAGTCTGGCCATCTTGCAGCCAATGTTTGCAAAGCCAAATCTCTTAAGCTTGGCTGTCCCTGTACTTGTCTAATTCTGTCTCCAAAGGACCTTTTTAGTTCACTGGACATGCACACATCACAATCCATCTCTTTTCCCGGCCAGCTCAATATTTGTTTCTGCTGTTGCAGTACAGATGATGGGAAGGAAGCAGGAGAAGGATCTCTGGTTATTGAGTGATCAGTCATTGTCCATTTTCGCTCATGGTGACATTTGTCATGTTCAAAGGTGAAGTTTTCCTCCTACTTCTTAATGAAATAAAAATCTAAAGGCTGGTATAATTTGATGAATGTATCTGTGTCAAAGAAATACTCACAAACATTATGTAGGATGTCAAATTGTATTTTTGTGCAATTTATTAATTTAGGGAATAGATGCTTTCTTAGTCTTGAACTAATTGTTCTTTCATTAGAAGCATTTTTTTTTTTCTTTTAAACTTGTGGCTACCTAAGAAATTTTGCTTATGCTTTAAGCTCTTGAAAGTAATGTCAAATGTCAGTATGTATAAATATGTGTTTCCTAACTTCCTGAAACATTTTCATCTGTTTAAAAAGAATGAATTCCTAGTTTATTTTTACTGGAGATACTTATAAAATGTGTGCTCACTGGAAGCTGAAAAGAAAGGAGCCATTTGAACTTGGTTAAAATAAATTTTTATAATTTGTAGTAAATTGGGCCCTGACATTATTTCTTTGCTAATTAGTGTCTGATCAGCATCATACTTCTTCCCATGTTCTAGGAAAATTGCTGAAAGAACAATTAGGAATATACCTTGTTAATGTGGTATGTCCAAACCACTTTTTTACTTTGGTTACATCAAGATTTTGATTTCCCTTCCATCAGGACATATCTGAGTTTCCTGCAAGATCTGAGGAGTGGTTATGAATTCCCAGCCTAATCCTCCTCTGGATATCCCAATCCTTTTAAGGGAGATGCTGAAAATAAACTGGTTTATATCAATCTGCAAATGAAACAATGGCACTAAGGATGAGAAATAGCTGTAAAAGGGAAAGGCCTCGCTGAGAATCTCCTGATTCACTTCAGTTTATGACTAAAGTCTCCCACACCTGTTTTGTCCTGCAGGGAAAGCTTAACTTCTCTAACCACAGGCTGACAGAAATCTCTGAGTACTGGAAAATTTGCCAGAACAGACACATCCATGAAAATTTTCAGCAATTACCTTCAGCTTCTAATATTAAACTTGTCCAGATTTTGAGGTTGATTAAGTCTCGGTCCCTTTAAAAAACTTTTAATATCGGTAAAACCTATAAACGTGTTAAAAAAACCTTTTAAACCTTTGAATATAGGTAAAATTAAAGTTATCTCACTGCTTCTTGTAGATCTCAGACCATGGCCTCAGAGAACTGTAAATGCCAGTGGTCTTTTATCCAGCTGCCAGAGGAGATAAATTCATGTATTTGCCCGTCCAGTGCTTCCCATCCTGAACCCTTTTGCTCAGGGTGTTGCTGTATCCTGTCCAACACCTGCCACATTTCATCCCAAAGTTGTCCCCTCTTTGTGAGGAATAACTAAGAGAGGTCAGGGTTTGCCAAGTGCTGCTAAACACAACTCTTCTAACTGTGTGAAAAAGAAGGATTAAACTCAGGCACCACTCTGAGGTAACTGACAGGAAATTTTGATTTTGACCGCAGGATATCATTAAAAATATTTTCCCTGCTGTGCCATATGAGGCTTAATTAAATATTTGTTCAAACAGCCTGAGTTTCCCCAAATGAAAGGATGTAGTCTGAATATATTAATATAATTTGGATACCCGAGCCTCTGAAATCTTCCAGTTATCAGGAGTAAAAAAGAATTGGCCTTGTAAGGCATTTTTGGGGGCCTGTACTGAGGTCACAGGTGTCACCAGAGCATACCTGGATTACATAGAAATTGCCGTAAATTTGTGGTCTCTGTTGCTGTCCCTTATTTCTCTACTGGGGTGTGCCCTGGCTAACATTTGGACAACTTCAGAATTCTGGTGGAAATCATTGTCATGAGCCCATCTCCCACCACAGGGGGGATGAATTCTCTTCTCTTAATGGCCTTGTGCTCCACACGACTTTCCAGAAGGATTTTATTGTGTGATCCTGCACTGTCACTAACAAAGGAGTTTCCCCAGATACACTGGGATACCCATGAGTTCCATGTAGTGTAGGATCTGAGCCATGCATTTATGTCACCTCTCATTCAAAAAGAGCAAAGGTAGAAAGTACTGAAAGAAGGAAAGGGTAGCCTACAGATGTATTAAAATATATATATTTAAAATATACATATATATGTTCACACACTTTAAAAATAAAAGTGAACCAGGATAAGGTAGGAATTTTATATATTTCTTATATAATTTTATGTATTTCTTTTTTAATAGAAAAATACTGTCCCGCTCTTCTGAATTTTAAGGTGCTCAGAGTCTATGAGGCTTTTGGTTGGTGATTCAACATCTCAATTTGCATAAGAGTGTGAATTTACACAAATATTTTATTTGAAAACATGTCAGAGCAAAACAAGTTAATATCTCCATTGAAATACTGTGCCCATTTGGCTGAGTTTTCTTTTCTCTAAAATATCTTATTCACCCTTTTAATGTCAGGAATGAGATCATGATGAAGTGAAATGGAGATTTTATTGATCCTAAAGCATGTTTGCTTAGAACAGGGCAGAAGAATAAAAAAAGAGAAGAAAAAACCTTGGGCTAATGTTCAACAACAATGCTGATGCTGCTACCAGGGTGTGCTGAGTGACTCTTTGAATATTTATCTTAGACTGGGGAGGATATTAAATGCTGTTAGCTTGAAAATAGCCTGTGAGTGTCATGTGCCCGAGGCTCCCTTTAGCTCCAGAGTGACTGCTTAGGGTGTTTGCTGTGTGTGTTCCCCAAAATCTGATCTTTATATCTAATGTATGCAGCAAAAATTCCGCTGCCAGCTGGCAAAAAATGTTCTGTCTGCAATGTCATTAAGGGGTCACATTGAGAGTTATGATACAGTGGTGGGCTGGGACTTTATCAGAGCATGAAGGGGCTTGTACAGCACCTTCAACAACAGAACTGCTGAGAGCAAATGAATTTTCTGCCTTTGTGGTGTCTGGCTGAGCCATTGCTGATGTCATAATTCTACCAGTCAGTAGAATATTCATAATTTTTGATATCAAACAGGGAGAAAAGCAGAACAGTCCCAAATTTGGGGATTCAGATTGGTCCTTGAATACACAAATGCTGGGGGGAAAGGGGCAGAGGCTCTTCCATGCCTGCAGCTCGTGCCCTGCCCAGGTCTGAATCCATCAGCAGCTCTTGTCAGCCAGGACACTGAATGTGCCCAGGAAAGGCATACAAATGTCAATTTTACAAAAAAAAAGAGGAGACAAAAGAAAATTGCTTTAAAACCAGCATCTGAACAAATGGGAACGAGCTGACTACTTCATTTTGGAGAAAAGTCAGTGGCTGTTCCTCCAGCTGCAGGAGGGAGCCGAGTGCCTCGCAACGGAGGAGAGCAGCTTACAGAACGTACAGAAGAAAGGGGAAAATGGGATTGAATTGCTGCTTTGGAGAGTGCCAAACATTTGTATTGTTACTGCAGTGGGGAGGCCAGGGAGCAGGCACATTGCTCTGCCCTGCTGCTGGTTCTGTTTCATCTCTTTTTCAAGAAGGAAGGATTGCTGTTAGGAGCAGTATCAGTAGCTGCTGTAGTGACACATAAAGTGTCTTTTCTTTCTCTTT